>VWZW01006867.1:1717430-1770963 GCA_013397115.1 Edolisoma coerulescens
TCCCCAGTGTATCTGCGTCGCCGCTGTAGGTGTCCCACATCCCGCCGCCCCCGCCCCACGTGTTTCCAGGTTCGCCCCGCGGTGTCCCCCAGAGCACTCCCGGCTCAGCGGGGATGGGAAACCCCCCCCGCCGTCCGCAAGCCCTCCCGACCCCGGTCGGGTGCAGGAGGACGGGCAGCGGGAGTGCTTTCCAGGCGGGGGAGAGCCGCGGGGCGCCCGCGACGGAGTGCCACCGGCCCGAAAATAATGTGGAAGAGCCGTGGGAATCCCCGCGTCTCCAGGAGCGGGGAGATCAGTGCAGGCCCGCGCGTTCTCAAGCAGGGAGTACCGCTTTTCCTACTCCCCAAAAGTATACGGCCTCCCAGGAAAAAGCATCTATCGAGCCTACCGACAGCATCCCTCCCACAGCTCCGCTGCTTCCCCGCGTCGGGTACCCGGCTGCCCCCGGCTCGTCCAAGGGAGCCCCTTCTGCCAACGGCAGAGAGATGGGAACCGCTGCTAAGAAAAGCAGGGAGAACCGGGTTCTGGCAGAGGGACTTGCCTTAAGAAGTCACTAAAAACTGGTAGCCACACAGCTTTCAAAATTGATGTTTTAAAGCCTGGTAAAGTTTAAGCAAGCTGATCGCTTCTCTCGGCTTTCCAGATGAAGGTTTTAACGGGAGAAGGCAGTAGACCATATCGACTAAGGAAAAGGCAAAGCAAAAGCAGTTCTCTCGGGCAGCCAGTCCTCTCTACCAGTCTCCCACAGTGTCAGGCAAGACAAGGGAAGGAAAAACTATACTTTTATTCAGAGCTGCCTTATAATCTCGAATCTTCTTTTAACATGATACATGTTCAATTTCTCTCATCAGGACAGGCAGGGTAAAGGAGACAGGGCAAGGTTTATAAAATGAAATGAGGTACACATTAAGTATGAGTGTCTGCAGATGAAAACTGGTAAGGACACCATAGGTACTGGAGACCAAGTCTGGCTTCAGAATACGCTGAAGAAATGTGCCAATACATTTACATCAGCCTCTATTTGGACTCACCCCAAGCCCACATGCAACAAAATTTAAAGGAACATGTGGATCACCTTGACAGTTTGCACATGGGAGAAAAAAAACCAAACTCTTTCTGCCAAGTAAGTGCAGATGGAAAAAAAATCAAACTGTGCTTTCTGGAAATACTGTAGTAATTTGGACTATGCCTGAGTGTATCCTCTGGCAGAAACAATTTTGTCACCTCACCAGTGAAATTATCACTAGAGAAGTGAATCTCTGACATTGAAGAGTATCAGGCTACAAAACTGCTTTGGGGGCTAAATATTTCCCTGACTGAGACAGAGAAACAAATGTATCAGAAACATAAAAATTTTAATAGACTCTTTCACTTTTAAGGAATGTAGAATGATCATCCTAGTCCAAGCGCCTGACCAATTTAGGACTGACCAAAAATTAAATCATGTTGTTAAGGGCATTCTCCAAATGCCTCTTAAACACCGACGAGCTTGGGACATTGACCACATCTCTAGGAAGCCTGTTCCAGTATTTGAATGCCTGCTTGGTAAACAAGCGCTTCCTAATGTCCAGTCTAGACCTCTTCTGGTGTGTCTTTGAACCATTCCCATGCATCTTATCACTGAATCCCAAGGGGAAGAGATCAGCACTTCCCTATCCACCTGCCCTCCTCAGGAAGTGGTAGAAAGTGATGAGGTTGCCCCTCAGTCTCCCTTGTTCCAAACTAAACAAGCCCAAAGCCCTCAGCCTCTCCTCACAGGACATGCCTTCCAGCCCTTTCACCAGCTTTGAAGTATGCTTCTGGATGCATTCAAGGACCTTCACAGCCTTCTTACCTTGTGGGGCCCAAAACTGAATGCAGAACTCAAGGAGAGGCTGCACCAATACTCAGTTTGGAAAGTCAAGTGTTCAAGTACCAAATCCTACATTTTGGAACTCACCTGTGCTGTAAGGGCAGTTTCTCTTGCAACATCTCTCATGGTACTCCTAATTTTAATCTTGTCTATAGACAGGAAAGGGAGGTGGAGGGTAAGCTGCTGTCCCTTGCCAACCACACTTTTCTCAACATGGATTGAGGCCAGATTCAATACCAGCCTCTCACTGCCTCTCCAGCACTCCACAGTCAGAAAAAGTGTTCTGCTCTTCACTGGGGAGGAATTGAATAAAGCAACAGGGAGACATCATCAGAGGTGGCACTGTAGTGAAGGTACTTCCCCCACACTGGCTGTTCATGTGTCCATAGGGAACAGTGGCTGCTCAGTTCATGTTGACTCTGTTGGAACAGTTTTGGCCTGGCAGTGGGGCACAGATCATAGCAATGAATGGCTCTCTGGTACCTTACCCTTATCATAATGAGATTATTATGATACCTTAACTCTCATCCTTTGATGGAAATTATGCTCAGTTCTGCATTTCACCTAGGTACAATGACACAAGTGAGAGGAAAAAAAATCTGCAGCAAATTGGTGTCTTCCTAAGGGCACAGTTTTTTTATAATGGCTTCTTGGATTAAAATGGTAGAGATCTCTATAAAATGTGTAACGGGAAATTTGCTTTAATTAGAGTCTAATGCAACCATGAGGTCTATCAGGGAAGAATTGTGCAGAGTTGTATCCATTCCCCATCCCATGACCCTGAGCACAGCTGAGCAGTACTACTGAAAGGCACAGTACACCCTGCTTACACAGCAAAATTTGAGGCCAGCACTGTACTTGGCTAGCAGAAAGGGATCACTTCATCACTGACACATGCTCTGCAGAAGCAGACACAAAGAATAATTTAAAATAGCTTTCCTTTATGAAAATGAAGATCTGATGGGACACACAGCTAGAAAAAGTTGCATAAAATATGGTCTTTACCAGTACAGGGGAAAAATGTGACCATCACCAAGTATTCATACACAAAATAAACTGTGATTATGATACTCTTCTTAGAAGATACTCTCAGTATCTTTCACTGCATTTACTTTTTGAACATTTCTTAATTGGGGAAGTGAACACAAGAGTATAGCCAAAGATACTGTGTGCAATTAATTTAATAGCATTATAGAACAACAAATCCATGCCTTTAGAACTTGATTAATCAGTATGTTTCTTGAACCAAAGAGAAACCCAGACTTCAATAAAACAAAATCTTTCACAGGAGCAAGTTTGAAAGTAGAACACATTACATCTTTTAGATTGTTGTTGTTAACCATTTCAGTAAATGAAAAAAAAAAATTGGAAGCTAGTATTTTGGTCATAAAATAAGATGTATTTCTTCAAAACAACTATAGCAAATATTCCCTGAGAATTAAGAGTCAGCAACAACTATTGCCAAATTGTTTCTTCTGTTACAGTGCAGAAATGTTACAGCACATTCTCATCATTCAAAGATCATACAGGAAGATTAAAGGCCACAGTTTTTATTTACTATGTGCATCTTCTGCATGTGCTCATCTTTCAAGAGAATTAAATCCGGATACAGCAACCCTCAGCACTGAAGCTAACCAGGACATGAGGGGAGAGAAGGCAGTTGAGGAAAGATTTAATCCATGTGCTGAGTGTGCATGTTCAGAATTCCTAATTTTTCCCCCTGTGTGAGGTTTTCTAAATTTGCCCTTCCAACTCTTAGGCTATGGCAGCATTCGGGAATATCCCACTCCCTCTGTCCCCCCAGAAATGTGCATATAAAATACACACCTGCCACCAAAATGTTCCACTCAGACAAGTAACTTGTAATCGAAGCAGAAAAGGGAGATAAAACAGAAGAGTGGAGGAACTATTGAAGTTGAAATAATCAATTTTAATGCTTAAAATTAGATTATATGGCCCATGGTACTGCTGAAAGCTGCATGCAGTACAGCTTTATTCTACATTATTCCTCAGCACACAGAATTAAAGTGCAGTAAATGTTTGGGATTTGGTACAGCACACTGTCATAAAAAAAGATAAAATCTATTTTTTGTTATTAAAGCAGCTCAAAAAGATGTCCATCTGTGGGCAGTTTGCATTGACCAAGAAAAATACAAGATCCTATTGGGATCCAAATTACCATGTTGTAGAAGAAAGTTTCTTCCTGTCCTGCCCTATACACCACATCAACATATGCATGTCTCCCTGTGGCAACATGTTAGTTCCCTGGCTCTTTCTCCAAGATAGAAAGATAGATTCTTTCTTTGCAACTTGCAGGTCTCAGCTCAGCTGAATTCTTTCCTTCATTGCTTCAAAGCATCCAGCAGATCTGGCAGTGCCTGCTATTGGTTGATCTACGAGTGCTGCAAGGGTAGAGCATTTATTAACAGCAGACTATGAAACCTGACCAGAGATCTGTAAAGACCCAACCTGCAAAGAGTCTTTCAATGGTAATGATAGTTGAAACGGGTTAACAGCAGAAAGGAAACAGCTTTAAGAAGATAAAAAAAAAGGCTAGCAGGAAACCAGGAGAGAAGGCTAACATACACCAATGAGTGCTGTAGTACTACCACAGCTGGATCCTAAAACACTATTCAAAGGTTTGTCAGGAGAAACATAAATGAACATCTCTACTTGCCCCAGAAAACTTAGATGGAAGTACCAGCATGTGGGCTGAGGGGTCAAACTGGGAATGCAAAGTATTCAACACACCTAGAACATGTTGTGCATATTCTAGTAACTGCAATAGTTTGGCCATGCTGGCTGGATCTGCTATGTTTACATCATGCAATTAATCGGCATGTATATATGTTCAACTGGTCTGGACATCAGTTCTCACTTTGGCCAGGCTGTCAGAGGTCCAGAAACACAGGATATATGGCCATATTCCTCTTCTATTGCTTGGAAAAAACTTCTAAGTTAAAATAGAAGACAAGTTTAATAGAAGACATGGTTGCCCCATCTCTAAATCTTGGGGATTGTGATCCAACTAGTTTTGTATATATTTCACTTTTTCATAACCATTTTCTCTGTTATCAGAGTATCTTTCTACATAACTTCATCAACTGTTTTACTCAAAGCGCTCTAAAGGAAAAAAATATGAAAATAATCTTTAACATCTTTGTGAAGCGGCAATCAAAAAGGTCAAACAAATCAGCTGGCTATAAACTATGACATTTACTGTCGATCAAGAGTATTCATCATATTGCAAAAGAAAATAATGCAACGTGACTCACAGCAAAACATATAAATGCATCTGGATGATACAAACTTCAGTTGACATTACAGTACTTTACAGTAAAAAGCCTTTATTTTCTTTTCCTTTCCTTTCTTTTCCTTTCTACAGTGACATTATATCAAAATACACTGCCAGTTACTTTTAATCTTTATAAGGAACAAGAAGATTCAGGCCTCTGCTCTCATTATTAGCCAGACAGATCACAAACTCGTGTTGGTGATTCAGCTCTGAAGACACCACTGATATCTGCTATGGCCACTCTTCAGCCATTGAGTAGCTGTGGAACATTTTGCTAGTTCAAATACTACCTGTACAGTAAACCAAGCCCAAAAAGCTCCACATGTTCAAGTGCACAACACTCCATTCAAGCAGTTTTACTTATAAAGAGACACTAAGATTAGTGACACTGTTGACACTTTAGCACAAGTCTGGTTGTGGGGGAAGAGAGAAAGGTTCCTGGCATGTCAGATCATCTTCTCTTCTAAGCAGGAACTGCCAGACATGATGGAGTATAGATCTTGACTAGTTCGTCCCAAGCACAGTCCACCACCTATAAAGCAAACAAAATCTATTTAGATCCTTAACAAGTGTCATTTTTACAAAATCCACAGGGAACGCAATGCATATTGTGGATTTAATACCTGTTAGTACTCTGACTTACAATGCTTCAAAATTATACAATAATGAAATTGGTTTTGGTTTGTTTTTTATTAAACTTTAACTTTACTGAGAAACGTGAAAATTAACAACCTCCTATTTTTCATACTCCCCATGAGGGAAGCAGGGAAACCTTTGGGTTTCACCTGATTGTTCAAAATAGGCAAAAGAATGTCACTGAAAATTAAATTAAGGAAGGGGACACAAAAATCCAGACCTCGTCATGTTTCTTCTCTTTATAGAGTCTCAGGATCCTTTTACCATAATATCTAAACACTTCATGACCAGATCTGAACAACTTTCTCACACTTGCAGGTACAAAAATCTGTTATAGAAGTTTTCCTAACATCTAGTGCTGAGGAATGGAAAACCAAAGAAGTTAAAAAAAAATCTTCAGGAAGTTTCCTGAAGAATTAAGCCAGAATTTCTGTCTCACACTTGATAAGATATGAGGTCACTGTCTACTGTTGAAAAGAGAGATGTGTATTTGCTGAGCATTGAGATTTGGGGGCTGTAGTGCTGCTTCAAGCACCACCTAGACCCCACTAGTCTGATAAGAAGTGGTGCCACTTGTGGCAAAAGCATCTTATAAACACAGGGACTGATTTGAGTACAACCGAAACTTTTCTGAATTCAATGTCCCAAGCTCTATCCTCGATGAAGGCTTGAACTTAAAACCAGAAAACCAGATTAACCTAAGTCTATAGTGTTAAAAGATTTTAACAAATAACAAGATTTCAAGGAATAAGACTACAGAATGCTTTAGGTTTGAAAATTCATTGAAAATGCTCTTTAGAGTCTGTAACAAAGTGAAAGGGTTAACCACACTGACAATTACTCAAGACGATGACCTATCATATATATTCACAAAATATTGTGGGAGACAAGAACTAAGGCAAATAGAAGAAGAAAGAGGAGAGCTAAAGAGAAAAAGCTGATGAGGTCCACAAATAAATGCCAGTAAATCTGGCTGAATCCATATTGCATTATCTTTACAATGTCATTTCCAGTTGGGATCACAAAAGATACAGTATTGGATCCTCTGCACAACAAGCTTCCTTCTGCTGCAGACTGCAATTCCTGTTCTCTTCTAGAGCCAGAACGAACAGCTGCACACTAAAAATTTGGAAATCCAACTACAGTATTTGATTTCAGACTATAATTAGCCCATTTTGTGTTTACTACACTGCACTATTATTCATTTTTATTGCTTCCTTAGCTGGTTCTACTTAGTTATTTGAAGTGCTTTCCATATACATCTAAATGGGTCAAAAAAACTCTTGACAATATGTCTGTCTATTCATACGACATAATAGAGCTTTCTGTAGCATAATGTTCTGCTGCATTGCAGTCTCCCAAATCATACCAAAAAGAAAATTTGCGTTTTCCACTAAATGCTGTGTAGAAACTGGCAATCACATAAACTGCAGGTCTTTTACTATTCTCCACAGCTACAGATCAATGTTCTATAGGCAATACTTTCTACTTTTGTAAAGAAACAAGAAACAGAAATAACATTTGGAAAAAATCCCATGGGAATTCCCACCTGTTATCAATGTAATTAGCATCCCTGAAACCGCCTCCGTACAAATACAGCTATAGAACCATTTAATCTAGCAACACTAAAAATAAACAAGGGATATTAAAAGAGTTTGAAAAGGATCACTTGCGATAAGGTGCCCCACTCATTGACTTAATGATACCACATGAAAGGAGAAAATACAGCCAGCACACAAGAGAAAAACAAAAGCTACAGTAAGTAACAGTGAATCAAGCTCTCCTGTGCAGCAGGAAGTCTATAATGGAATACTGGTATCAGAAACCTTGATGAAAATACACATGCAAAGTACAGCAAACAGGTATCTATGGGAAACTGGGACACTGCAGCATGGAAGAGCATTAAAAAATGAAATAGCATTTCCATTTCTCCATACTTTCTCCAAAATACAGCCAAGACTGTCAGAGAAAGGGGGCAACTGTAAGCTAAGAGTGCAGCAGCCAGCATTCACTGATGGAGAGCCCCTTTGCAGTAGCTCAGAGATTGTCACTCCCTCAAATACAAACAACTAAGATGAATCCCAAGATAAAGAGAAGGACCTGTTCATGCAACAACAGCATCAGTTTACAAAGTGTCTTCTCCTTGCATTTTGCCTTTTATCTTGTGACCTGTCTTATACAGTGGTCTTACGACAGTTGTTTGCCTTTCCCCAGAAGAGGGGAACGTGGGATATTAAACGTAAGTGCTTTAAAAGTTTTTAGAAATGTCAGTTCTCATGTGACTTATGACCATTTTTAATACATACTTTAAAGCACTTTAGACTTTTTTTAAAATAAACTAAATGCTACTTAATTTAAATATTAAAATAGAGGTAGAAATTTCATTTGGATGAGGGCTCATCCAGCACACCACAGTAAATAAATACAGCATACAAAAAGGTGCAAGTTCCTCGAGTTTGTATCTTGATTAATGAGATGATGTTACTGACAGCTGGAGAAAATCCTCCTGTGGTGGGATGAAGACAAAGGAAAATTGAAAAAGGACTCATGTTTTATTTGCATACCTGATAATGTTCCCTGCCATTAGGAACATGAAGGGATGGAAGTTTGTCCTCCTGTAAAAACTGTCTGCTGTCTAAGGGACAAATTTTACTCTGAGATTCAAACAAATTTCACTAATTTCAGTTTTTAGAGGGTGCATGATTTTTTTTTAACTGACATGCCAGCAGAGTAGAGGACAGTTTATTTCAGTTGCGAAGAACTGTATAAATTGCAATATACTTACAACATTGACTATTTTGCATGACATATTTTGTATGTCATGTAACTTACATTATAATTTATGAATACTCTTGTAACTACAGAATGCAGTTTTACCATAGCACCTTTTAACTGCTGAACTGCAGAGAAAAGGAGAATAATTAGAGCTTATTTGTAAAATAAGAACATTCTTTGTTGCACTGACTGGTAAACTACATCAAGAAATAATGCAAATAGAAGAAGTATTCTAAGCCTCGTAATTTTCATTGTAACTAAAGCTACATGGGACAAAGGCAGTCTAACAAAATGACGTTTATTACTTGTCTTTAATGCTTTTATTTCAGTAGCAAAGTTGTGGTACTAGCATACACACTAAAGGTACTATACTGCTATTACTGCAGAATAAATATCATGCCAATTTATCTGCCAGGAGAGATACAAAAGCAAGCACAAAAAGTGGGGATGACTGTATTTCTCTTAAAGCAAAGCCAAAAAGCAAGCAAGCAAACAAAAAACTGTAATTATCTAGAAAGCTAATTGCTTGACTAGAAAATCATAGTTCAAGTCAACTAAAACAGCTATCCTGTATTTTATTGAAATGTTTATCCTTGTCCCAGAGTATAACAAAGTTTTCCACCAACTGATATAATACTGACATCCATTCATTTATCAGAGCCATTTCCATTGACTCACTAACTGATTTACTCCCTTGACAGGCCCTCTGTTTCCCATTCATCACAATCATCTTGCCTTGCAATAGACTTAGACCTTTTCCAGCACCTGAGGGCAATCTATTCAGTCTAGTGCAATTACCTGCGTGACATTCTGCCTCTTTACTGTTCAGAAGAAGCAAGAGAACAAGAGAAAACTCCCAAAGTTAGCTTTTCAACTTTTTTATTCAGTATTTGAAGGCACAATAAATCCGCAAGCCCTAATCAAGATTAAATATATTCAAAAGAACAACTAAAAACTTAAGAGTTCAATTACCCTTTATGAAAGGGTTTATTCAGAACAAAGTACAGCCCTCTCTAGATTAATATCTCCAGAACTATCTTGGTGCCACTGAGCTTCCAGAGTGCTCATAATGAATCATGTGATAATATATAAACGTGCCTGAGAGAGACCCATTTCTCAGCTTCTCCCCATCCCATTTTCAAATGAGACCTGTCTTTTTTTTTCTGTAGAAGAGACAGCAGAAAAAATAGTCAGTTCTTGACTTCCATTAGTTGTGTTTCCCTTCCTCTTTTAGCTTCTTATCTTCTGTGTCTTCTTAAACAGAATTTAATGGTCTATTTATATCATCATTACAAATTTTTGAGGGATCCTGAACATCCTCTAAGCATGTGGGATGGAGATTAAGTGAAGATAAAGATATTAGGTTTGCTACTCATCAAATTATTTTCACAGGTGAACACTGAAACTAATTGGTCAAGTGCATAATGGATCATGCATGAGTTTAAATTCATTCAATACCTATTTTCTTCTAGAAAATCTGGACCACTACTGTGGCCTGTTTGGTTAGCAGTTGCCGGAGTGGACTGCACAATGCCAACCTCTACACAAGAGTGAAAGTGATGGGAGTTTGCAAATAAAACTTTTTATTTTCAATGTGCAGTAACACCGATATTTTTTTAAATTTACTTTTGAAAAAGCACACCTTGATTTAATTATTATTTCCTGTAAAGACACTGGAAATAATGAAACAAACCCCAGAGCAGAACTTCTTATAAAGATCAAGATTCCAACTAGAGTTATCAGAAACAGATGTTCCAAATACTGCTTAAAAAATTCATTTCTTTCTTAAGGAAAAAAAAAGATAAAAGACTTCAGGGGCATTATTTTTCACATTGCAAAGATATGTCACAAATAACTGGTCTAAGAAGCAGAGAGCTGTCTCAACATTTATTCTGTTGCTCTGACATGGGCAATGGGTAGATGACTTAGAAGTCATGCCACACATTCCTAAATGCAAGTCTTCCAAGTGTGCATTTCATCAGTAAGTTGTAAGGGAAATGGAGATGTGAGTTGCAGGTTAGAGAAAAGTCCTTAAAATCTCCACAGATTTTGTAGCAATTCCTCTGTACTCTAAAAATTAGGAGAAAGACATCACCTCAGATCTCCAACAACCTGTTTAATTGGTAAGTCAATTGTAAGTTCAGTAGATGATACACTGGAACTGCAAAATGCCTTTCTGTGCTGATACTGACCTTGGCGACCTCAAATGCAGTCAACTTACATCAGTGAAACTGTTTTCTAATGACCCTTTCTAATGACCTTCAAATTCATCTTTCAGCTCAGAGTTAAGTTTAGTTCCTTCCTTTTGGGATATAATCACAAACAATCATAAGCCAAACAGTTTTTTCAGTAACAGCTGCAAAATCCTGTTGTCTTCCATTGAGTTTCACTAGTGCAACTCACTGGGACTTCTCAAACATTTACTGGTCAAGCAGGAGAGAAACAGAATCCACTACACTGACTAAAAGATGGGGCTCACAGAAGTAGCAAGTATTTGTAAGCCACTGTACCAAATAAAATGCACAAGCAACACATTTACTGAGTAAGAAACTACTGTCTCCTCCCCCCCTTCCCAGTACTTCAGTATCCAAATTGACTTTCCTCTCCATACACTTGCAGCTTTTACAGAATTGTGATGCCTGACAGAAACCTTTCCAAACATCAAGAGACTTCTGCTGATAATGCAAAGAGTGACCATTACTCATGAGTGGCTAGCTTTGACTTACACAGTGGAAGTTCAATTTTTACAGTTTGGGAAAGACATACCAGAAGCACCAGTAAGAAATATCACCTTCTTTTATCCCCTCCAACTCAGTAACGTGTCCAGACTGGTTTAACACTTGCAGCTGGTGAAATCTGATATTTTCTGGAAAAAATCCACTCTGATATTAGGTAAGTAGGTTCTTTTAATCTCTAAGAATAAAAGAAACTGCATAACTTCAGTAGCATCCCAGAGAAGGACCATAAGGAGAGACTAAAATGAAGTACAGATACTGTTACCATTATAGCAGAGGGATAGCCACAACAGCTGGGTGGAAGCTATCAGATCCTTAGAAATTAAGTGTAAAAGATAAGAGCAAGCAATCAAAAGAAAAAAGCAGAGAAAGTCTGTTTTTCTGTACATTTCCACAAGATGTAACTCCACTTTTATATGGAACAATCAACATTTCTGGGCCTCTTGAGCATCCACAATTAATTTAAATGAACAGCAAAATACATAGCCAAACAGCCTTACTAAAGACATCATCTGCATTTATATTTGGCTATACTGGTTAAGCCAACTTCTCCAGCCCCTCCTGTCCCTTCTGCTTCCTGTGCTGGCACAGCTAATGCAGCACACTGCAGAAGCTGCACAAAGAAAACAAGGAGCAGAACAAACCTGCAAACCAAAACTTGACAATGATCAAAATTTTCTCCATAAGGCTGGATGAATTTAGAACTAGATTTCAAGTTACCTTCAGAGCATGCAGCTCAAGTATATACAATTTGGCCATGGCCTCCCCCCTACTAGTAAGAAATCACAGCTTTTAAAATTTTAGTGACGCAGGATACCATCGGTTTCATGCGATCAACAGACCAATGCAGGCACCTCCTCTCAGCTCTAACTACCCCTGGCCAGGTGCAAGGAAGGAGCAGACTGTGGTTTGGCACAACATGATGGTGACACCCCACAGCTTTAGGAAGAAGAGAGTGGAGGTTCAGGAAGGCTGAATCACAAGGCCAGTGTAACACAGAGCACAAGAGCCATGGGTACCACACTGGTACCATCACTATCTCCATAACATGGGGTGCTGTGTTTGTCATGGTTTAAGTCCCACAAGCAACTGAGTACCACTCTGCTGCTCAGTCACTCCGACCCCACCAAGTGGGATGCAGAGGAGAATTGGGAAAAAAGGAGGTGCAGCCAGAGGATTAGAGAAATGAAGTTTCCTCCCAAACTTGCTGACAGAAATAGCTATTTACATAGACAGACGATTTGTAGTGTAATTATGATTCAAACACACAACAATCACAGAAGAAGCAAATCCTAAGTGATCACTATTTGTTTGTACACAAGTTATTCTAAAACCTAGACTTTAGCATGCATTCAGGTAACAGATGATTTTGAACTAGGGAACTGACACTTGGTTCATTCTCATCTGGAGCTGAACATTTCCAAAGGCAGCACCTCAGCACTGTCTATTGTGGATTCTTTTCTGATCTGGCATGCCACAGACGTCTAATGTGCTTTTCACATACCAAGTGCTCTAAGCCACTACACCACTTGCCATCATTCCCACTGAAAATCATGTATCCTTGCAGTTTAGGAACGTCATTGTTCATAGCACAGAAGTATAGATAAATGGAAAGATTCCTCTCCTGTTCCCATTAGATACTTAATCCTGTTCTCAGCAGCACAACAGAAAGCCTGACTCAATGGAAAACAGTAATTTATACTTTCCACTGGCTGCTTTAGAGATCTCAGAACAGATCTGAGGTGTAGCTAAAAAAGATTTTCAGACAAAATACAGAGCGTCAAATTTTTTTACATTTGTGGTAGGCAAAATAGTTTTAGAACTGCAACAGAAAGGGCTGGGTACCTTTTTGTCCACGATTTAAAGAAATTCATGATACATGTGTATTTTCTATTCTTTATATACTTATGGAAATAATTTCAGAATCAAGACAAGAAGGGAATGCTTACAGGATCTGTACTTTTTATCTGTGTCATTAATGGATTGCCTAAAGATATTTAAAATTAATTCATGACTCCCATATGGCATTCAACCTATAACAGAAGAAAAAGGCTGCTTTTAAACAAAGCTGCAGAAGTAATACCAAAGGAAGTTACCTACAGCATGTAAACATGAACGTAAACACAGCAAAATCTCAGGAAGAGATGGCTTAAAGGAGTATTTTATTTTTATTCATCAGAACATTCACAGATCACATACAGGGAAAGTAAATATCAGGAGAGAAGTAAGAAATCCAGTGAGCTACAGAGCACAACTCCACTACGTGGTCTAGCATCACCAGCCTCAAGTGAGGAATAGTTCACAGCTGATTACAAATTTTATTCCCTATATACATCCTATGTTTATCTAGTGTGTATACCAGGAAACAAACTTTAGTTGTTTTTCTTATCCCTAAGCTTTGGAAAGAACTATCTGGTTTAAAAAAGTGCATACTCTTAATGTTGCTGACAGGGTATACAGATTTGCTCAGTTCTTAATACTACATATCATCACAAATTTAGAAGATTTTTGGTGCTTACAGTCTTGTAACTGTTCTCATGTGTGCCTAGGCTACTTTGGCTGAAAGCTGGAGTTGGTTGCATTTTGTCCTGGAAAACATGCCTGGCAAACTCTCACATCAGCACTTGCAGTTTAACAGAGAAATATCCTGAATATGATGAGGATCATTTCTGTTAATGCTTTGCACTGAAAAATACACATTTTTCTATGCACCTGAAAGTTTGTTTGTTGTCTCAAATTTCTATTAACCTGGCACTAACATTATGGTGGGGAAAAAAACCTTAAAGCAAACAACATCTGATTTTTAAAATTCAAAGCTTTCAAAAAACATTTACTTTACATAGACACAGATAATCCAAAATAGATACCAGAATATTTAATTAAGCACAAAGGAGTTCTCTGTTTCATCTAGCTAGTACTAGTGGGTCTCTTCACATTCCTTATGCCCAGATTTCTCTCCACATGTTGCCTCCCTTAACACAAGAACCAGCCTGCCTGCATGTACCTACTCTCTGCCTGTGGGTTCTGTTCAAAGCTCAGTTAGTTCCACATGAATGTCTTGTAATTCCTAGATTACTAGCTACTTAATCACAGTATCTATTCTGAACACTTTCAGTACCGCAGATAACTTTTTCCTTGACATGTAAAAAATACTTGAAAAATGCTGAAGTTCATTGTGCAAAGCCAAAGAAAACATAATCTGTCTAGACAACAAAAAATATCATTAAGAATGAAAGCAAAGGTTAATGACCAGAAGGGTACTTAATTTGAGTATAAATGAATAGCTTGTCCATTATAAATAAAATACCCTGCATTCTCCCTGGATCCTTCTCTTTCTCCCTGGAGGAGAGAAGCAGTTCAAATCTCAAGTCGTAACTCCTTATAAAGCACACAGTGAAAATTGCAAATCATGCAAATACACGAAGAAAACAAATAATGGAGCTCATCATCAGATTGATAAAGAACAGACATAAAGGCAACCTACATATTGGGAACAGCAGCATAAAATTTAAGCAAATAATCTATGCTGGATGGATGCAGAAGCCAGGGAAAGACTCCAAGGGCTCACACTGGAAGCAACTATTCAGCAGGTGTTCACAGAATCATGGAATGGTTTGGGCTGGAAGGGACCTTAAAGATCATCTAGGTCCGACCCCCCCGACATGCACTCAGACACCTTTCACTAGACCAGGTTATTCAAAGCCCCTTTCAGCCTGGCCTTGAACACTTCCATCGACAACTCTGGGTAACCTGTTCCAGTGTCTCATAACCCTCACAGTAAAGAATTTCTTCCTTATACCTACCTAACTCAATGATCTTTCAGTTTGAAGCCATTACCCCTTGTCCTATCACTACATGTCCTTGTAAAAAGTTCCTCTCCAGCTCTCTCGGAGGATCCCTTTAGATACTGGAAGGCTGCTACGAGGTCTCCCTGAAGCCTTGTCTTCTCCAGGCTGAACAACCCCAACTCTCTCAGCCTGTCTTCATATAAGAGATACTTCAGCCCTCTGATCACCTTCACGGCCTTTCTCTGGACTCATTCCAACAGGTCCACGTCCTATTCAGAGCTGAACAAAATACTCAAGGTGGTGTTTCATGGGTCTTCCTTTGAAAATGGGGGTTATGTTTCCATTGTGTTCACTCTTTAACTTAGAGAGAGTTTAATTTTATCATAGGTTTTTAAACTTCTTTAAAAAAAAACATTCACATTTTGAATTGCTGTGATATCCAACCCTCACAATACATTAAATCAACTCAATGGAAAAAACCAGAGGAATATCAAAGCTGTTGCAAATGCCAAACTTCTGTCTGGAACGCACATTGGCACGCAGTAAATATGGATATGTACCCTAGATTTACAGATTTGTGCACTAAGTCCAACATCAGACTTGTAGAATTTCTGTGTGGAAATAAATTTCTGTGTGGAAATAAAGATACCTGAATGCACAAATGTCCTAATGTTGATGGGTATGCACACCATCATTTTCCTTTTTTTCAACATACAAGTGCATATGCAGCAGTTTTCTTTCAATTCATTATCTATCATGAAGCAATGGGCTTATAGTCGAAGTAATCACATCCTCAATATAAAATGAAAGAAAAAATCTTCTCTTTTCATTCAGATCAAATGCAAAACCCACACCAACTTCATGGAAAGCTGAGCTGGGCTCAGAACATGCACTGCTGTGGGACTGTGAAGTCCTAAATGCTATGCTATGCTTGCTGCTCTCTCTGGACCCAGTGCAGCCAGAATCATATCTATGCAGTCACTTGGGATGAAGTTTCAATCCCCAGCAACTGGCCTTTACGTATTCTTGCCTTGTACTGATGAAAAACAACCTGAACCTTGAAAGCTTTTTTTCAGGCTTACAAATTCCCCTATGTGGTTCACAGCACGACCTCGTGTACAGTTCTTGCAGCACCACTGAAGCAACAGAATTTAAGGGAAAACCAACCAGGCAGAAAACCCATCAAGCTCTCATTTGGCTAGAACGGTTCCACGTGCAGTAAGCTAAGTATTTTGCCAAACTTACACCTTTCTCCTGTCCTTTTACCAGCAGAAATTACAATGGTTTTAATTTGCTTTGTCCAAACAGAATTTGAATGCAGACATTACAATTTTTATCTGGGGTAAAAAATTCATTTTACTGTGAATTTGAGAAGAAGCTAGATGCAAATTGTATCTCTAGCACATTAAATAGTGCATTAGGACCAGTTAATATACTTACAGTAATTCTTGTGTGAAAACTAAAGGCTTTCTCATTTTAAAGCAAATAATTAACTTCAGTTTTTCAGAGTTTCTTGTCTGAAAAAAACACATCATACTACAAAAAAGAAACAACTGTAGCAACAGACGGAGAGGGGAATCCTTACAGAACCGGTACATAAATAAGTGCCACTGATAAAACAGGTTCTACTTACTCACACGAATAGCTGAGGGTTTTAGAATTTCAGCCACAGAATAAGCCTCTCATAGTCCTCCAAACAGTATGCCAGACCAGGTCTAGGCATGATGTGTGACACTACCAATATTTAACTTGACAACTTAAGTAGATGGAAGAAAGCTCTGTATCTCAGCTTAGCATTCTAGACTCTTCTCTACTACTCTTCCTTCTGAAACAAAATACTTCATTTTCCCAGAGCTCACTGTGGCTTTCAGTTATCTGATTTTGCAATTTTGTCTGTCCTGCCCTCCTCTCCTACCCAATGCAAGGAACTGCTTTACAAATAAAAATGGACCTGAAATAAGGTTTATTTAATAAGCATTCAGCCAGACTCACTTCCAGAAGCTTACTGCAATCTGGTGACTTATTCAGGGTCTGAGCCCTGCAGCCCAGCCATGACCACAGCAGCTGTAACAGGCAAGTGAAAAGTAAATTCATCCCAGCTCTTACCTGACCACGGTTGTGAAGACTTAAATCCAGACCACATGTAAATTCAGTATGATGCTCAACTGTTTCCAGCAAAGGATTAGGCTTGGAAAAGTCCCAGAATCTATAGAGAGAATAAAGGAGGGAGAGAAAGAGGACAAAAAAATCAAACAAACCACAATTAAAGTAATTGAAAGGCCATTTCAAAAATATAATGCATGATATTGACAAATCTGTTGCTGCCAGGGTATTTAAAAAAGCAAACTCATCCACTTAGGAAACATAACAAATCATACTCCTGCAAAGCCATCTGCTGATTTGCATAAATTAAACCCCACTGGGCAAAGCCATCTTTGCGTCCTGTTGCAGAAACTGAGATCAAAGTTGGCACCAAGGAGCAGTCATTGGGACATTATTAAAAGAGAAGAAAAAATGTAGTCTAAAATACTCTTGTTATGTTTCTTGATGGCTGGGGAATTTTATCCTTGAAAGATATTAGCACAATTTATGATTTTTCTCAGTTTTTGGTATCATTAACTATGGGGTCTTTATTTAAATAAAAATGACATATTCATTTAGAGATCTCAGTCACGCACATTCTCAAATTTGAGACCGTGTTCCTGTAAAACAGAATTTAATATTATAATTTAGTAACAAATTTGTACTACACAGATCAGCTGCATTACATAGTTAATTCCACTAGTTCATATTTTTAAAGCAGTTTTTCTTTTGAGCCTTGATTGATAAAAAATACTTAGAAAACAACAATTCTGAGGTCCTCTACTTCTCCCAGCTACTGTCCCAATAGATGCAGTGTCCATCAATGCAATTAACAGCAAGTATGAGAGATGTAAGAGTGGATGGGATTAAAATATAGGTAAAAGACACCTCAGTCATGAAAAAAAGGATTTAAACCCAGAACTTTCAGATAGTAACACACTGAAAAGACCCCATATGATGGCACAAAACAAAGATTTGTTCCTCTTTCTTGTGTTGTATATACTGCTGAGAAAAGTCCACAGTCTGCACAGCACAGCACATTTTGTGGGCTGTCAGCTGTAATCAAATTTTCTATAGCCCAGATTTTCACACAGGAGTCAATTATATGCTTTACTACTTTTGTAACAATCGTAAGAGGTCTCTTTGCCTTGCTCTTATTGGGAAAAGTGATAACAGTGAACAAGAACAGCTCATTATCAGACCAACTACACTGGAAATACTGTAAGTTCAAACCAATTCAGGTAAAATAGCAAACACTGGAGTTAGCAGGGTCAGCTTGTTGAATATGTAGATGTTATTTCCTTCATAAACAAGGAGAGTGGTATCAGCACAATGGCTATGCCATAGTAACAACCCTCTTAATTTTTTCCTAGTACCTGAGATCTAAAATAAACAACTTATTTTGCAGGAGAGGAGCAAAAGACCATCTCAGCATTTTCATCCTCTCACATTTGTTTATAAGAAGGTAAGGAAACAAATTTTTTTGTTTCTAAGCAATAGTGTTAGCCTTCCTTACCACATTAGCTCTCTATTAGTTCTTGAAAGACAGATGCTCATAACTGAAAACTGAGACTAAAGACTATAACTTTAGATCTACATGAATAAAAACTTTAAAAAGACTTTCTGATCAATTTTAAAAATAGTAGGACAATATGGTGGTTGGATGAAGTCATGCTGTAAAAAGTCAGAAGCAGTTTAGAGGTTAAGAGTACTGCAACTTAGTTCAAGTACAACAGACTGACTGGGAGCTTTGATATTTTTTTTAATATATAAATAATTGCTAGTGAAAGCTCAAAAAAATGTTCAGTCTCAGGACTGAGAACCATTACTTAATTGATTAAAAATTTAATTATTATTAATTTCTGATGTCAATTAAGTAACAAATTAATGACGGTTCTCATTAACAACTTCGCAATCCAAAGTGAGAAACACTGTCTATAGTACAGCTTCCAAAACCACCATGGTGACAACAATATTTTCCTCAGAGTCAACTTCCATCACATTCTGCAGACTGAGAGGGCAATGCAATTTTTCTAAGAAACTGTTTACACCACAGCAGGATGGCTGTACAGCAAAGTGAAGATGTATTCACAGCACAAGTAGGTGTGCTTGCATTACTTTAGTTTTAAGTGTATCTACACAGTTAGCAGCATGAACTTAAAAAATGGGCCAGACGACCACATAGGCTTTTAGGCTCCCTTACAGGTTTGTACAGCCTGTACAATCACAGGTGTGTCACTTAGAACTGATATTTTTACCCATATCATGTATGAAGCCACAAGTTCAGTCACATCTGCACTGATCACAGACACCCCAAAACCTATATGAGTGCATTTTCTTAAACTTTTTAACACTGGAATTGTTAAAAGTATAACTTTTCCCTCATTTCTCTACAGTTTATTTGTTTTACATGTACCTGACACACAATTCATAAGCTGCACATGTACTGCAAGTGGGCTGTTTATTCTAAACAAGACATTATGAGAAGAGAAAAAGCCTGTTATGCTATAGATTTTGTACTTTGTACCACCCATTGCAGTGTCACAAAGACCTGTGCTCCCCTACCAAAACACTTTTACCAACCCAAATATAGTTTGTCCTGCATATCTCCTACCTTGCCCTCACCGCTACTCCACCCTTACTAAATGCCCCTGCATCTTCATCACTGGCTGGGAAAAAAGAGGCAGCAAGTGTCATTTCAGGTTCCAGTGTCTGTACAATGCGTGTGTTGTGGCAGCCTGTTGCTCCATGATGAGGAGCTAGCAGATCAGTAAGAATATTAGACAGGTGGTGAATTCATGCTACATCTCTTACCTTCCTTAAGTCAGTATTTGGGGTTTCCCTCGCTTCCATGCTCATGAGTTTCCATTAAATTTGTAAAAGCTTAGTAAATTTAGACTACAAGTTTCCTGTCAAATATAGTTAAGTTTTCAATAGGTTCAAAAGTTACTTCAGGAAATGATTCTATGAAAATGCACATATGGAAGCACAAAGAACAACTCCTCAACTCTATGTCCTTCTGGGTAAGAAAAATACATTTATGATAAATATTTATTAATGAAAGCTTTATTACTGTTCCTAGGTTACAAGATGTCTTCATACATCGTGTTTTTAGGTGGGTGTGAATCAGCTGTTTAGAGGCTGCTTTCCACAAAATGCTAATGCTAGCTTTCACACACAACCACACCAGGCAGAAGTCACAGTAGCATGCGGATGGATAAAGGCAAGAACCTTTCAAGAGCAACATAGAACTCAGTGATAGTTTACTACGTGTGTATCACACTGTTCACCCCCCTGCTCCTAGTCTCTGCTTCCTGTGCTGGCTTGTAAAAGCTCTTCCTGCAAACTAGAAAAACTTCTGTCAGAGGAGAGCTTAGTGCTGAGCCACTTTTGGATACAGGCAAATCAGGGCAACGATGTTACTTCAGGCATTAACTGGGAACATCTAACTGTTTCCACACTAACATTCTGAAGAGATTATTTCATTACAGTTCCAGTGAAGTATCAACATTATGAAGCAATTTGGGTATAAAAGGGCATTTGCCATCTGGGGAAAATTAGAAGAAGAGAGCAAATGAGCAAACACACACCTTTTCACCTTGAAGGAAAAAAAGAGAAAAGGAATACAACGATAATAAAAACAACTAACTGAAGGGAAACCCAGTTTATTTTATGATCAGCCTTATTCTGTAATATTTCTTTGTGATCTAAGTTACTGAACTTAGTGATGGAGAGCTGGAGATAGTGATTTACCTTACAGTGTGTTGCAGAGATGATGTCCAGTTTAGTACAACTTTCAACAAAAATTGCCTTTTTGCCTTAGGGACAAGCTTCTGTGAATATGATTCAAGATCTGGCCTGATACCAGCCTAATGAAGCTCTACAATTTATCAGATTTTCTGTTTAGATTTTGGTGAGCACTGCCTGTGACTAATGCACCAACATTTCTTTTTTATACTGTGGAGTCCAAAAATACAAAATGGTGGTTCCAGTAAAAGATGACACTGATGTTCTTCCAAAGTGAATTTTGTCAGAGATAACGTTTAAGAATATGCATACAGACCTAAATTAGTTCTGGAAATGTTACAGTACTTTGTGTATTTCCATTTTAATGATTCATTTGTGTTCAATCTGCTCTTTAATTAGCCTACATTTTTTCTGAGCTCTTCCAAAGAGCAAGGAAATGGTATAGAAAAAATTTGTCTGAACAAAGCATTTACTGGACAGGGATTAAATCCAAATCATTATACCCAGGTACGTAAAAAACTCAAAATCAAATCAACATCCTTTTTTTCTCAGCTCCCAGTATGAAGCTGGCATGTGAACTAGGTTTCTTTTCAGTAGCTTGACTACAGTGCTCGCATTCAATCATTATACTATTTGCAAAGGATGAAGCCAAGCATTGTTAACTATCTTTTCAACCTACTAGTTTTTCTTTTAGATATCCAGCTGTGATTATGTGCCAAACTAGCTGTACTACCTGAAACAAACAAAACCCCTGTCTCTTACATGGCAGTTTGGTAATCTGAGTTAAGATCTGCAGTTGTTTGGTTAAACTATAAAGCTTCAGTAACATTTAAGATTACAGAGCTCCGACAGTAAAGGATTGCTCCAATACTACGCTCTATTCTGTTATCTACTATAAACTAAAGCTTGCAGGTAATTCTGAGCTTCAGACACACTGATGAATATAAATTAACAATATCATAACTAAACTGCTATTAAAATAACAGTGCAATGAATCTGTTTTTAAAGGACTGCCATACACCATGCTCTTCTCTGCATCAAAATTTAGTCCCCTCTACCAAATGGGGCTAAAAAGTCACAGCCCTTGAATAGATTCAACAAGACCCATAATTAATGTCATGTACTGGAATCCCAACTTCTCCTCTAGCTTTTATACATTTATCAAGGACTTTTACCTTTAAATTGAAATGTATGTGTATGTGTGTATATACTCATGTCCACACATCCACATGTGTGTGGTGTACACACACGTGCATACATGACAGGATGTGTGCATGTATGTGCATGTGGAGTGTATGGTGCATCCAGTAAAATGACAGTACAGGATATGTGGTAGAGGTACAACATACTCTTTTAAGAGGTGTTCCCAAATTCTTATGGTAACAATTTTCCTCCATTATACAGAATATTTTGCTTGTGACACCTTTTCCAAAGACTTTCACCTGACCTTCTCTGTTGTTTGTTCATTCATACCAAACCCAACAGTTTTGGAAAACTGTTAAAGATCTTTATTTCATCTCTTCAATTCTGCTGTCTGTCCCTAGTCATGACAAATACATATTTGGACAGAAAAATAATGCCTAGAGTGATTTTTGTGAAGAGGTCCCCAAGCTCTGAATTTATAGACACAATGCTTTGTGAGCTAGTAGCTCTCTCCATCTTTACTGACAATTTCCACACACAAAAATGTCAGAGCTCAAATTGCACTAGATTTCAGTACTGCATGAAGTGCATTAGTTCCAAACTTGAGGAATACATAGCTGGTGTCAAAAAGGGGAAGAGGATGACAACACAATCAAGTCACTTCAATGCTTAATGGGTTAACCTCATGATGCACTTTATATGATGTTATGGCAGAAGACTGGATAGATTTATGATTTAGCAGCACGTACAGGCACTAAGAATTTGCAAGATTTCCCTTTGGAAATCTCTCTAGGTCTGGTGTCAGACCCATTAGGACACAACCAGAAGTGAGATTACTTGAGAGGATTTGGAAAAGTGGGATAACTTTGCAGTCATTAATGGAGGCAAGAGGGCTTCTCCCATTTCTTAATGTACTGCCTACTACAATTCAGTCCATGTTAGAAAATTAAAATGTAGATCAAGGAATGTGATTGAGGTATTCAGTGTATTGACTTACGACACTGTGTATCTTAGAGAAATCCCAGTATCAAAATAAACTTCTTCAGGACTTTAAATTAGCTTTAAAACAACTGTACTATAAGACCCTCAGCAGTATAAGATATATTGAGCAGCCAGGGGAACTTGCAGAAGTACTGTTTAAAGAGTGTCAGCATACACAATATGGAACACTACTAAGGCTTTCTCAGATACTGGTAGGACAAAAACTTGGTTCATAAAAACCCTAAATAAAAATGCACCACAGAAACATGAGTTTACCTAACTGTACTAATTTAAGAGGGTATTACTTTCTTATCAGACATTATCACAGCTGGATACAACGATGTTCAGTAGAGTGATATGAAAAGGATTGCAGAAAGCATCTGACAGAGCAGAGTGACTGAGCTGGCCTTTAAGTGAAGGGCCCATGCATTTTCAACACAGCTTATGAAGCATCTGACAGCAACATTAACTGCACTTCAGTATGTCCACTCTGGAACTGTTTTCTGTTGCAAGCCAAGTTAAAATAGATCATCTTTCTGTTTTTATCCAGTTAGAGAAAATACTGTACCTTACAGTAAAATCATAGGAGCAAGAGGCCAATATGGTTGCATGGAATGGTGAAAACTGCAAGAAAACAAAACAACTTTTAAAGTTAAAACATCATGAACATACACAGACTTACTGTAAGTAGCAAGTTATCAAAGTTTAACTATTTAAATGGTCGTGGCTGGTACCACATCATGCTGCAGCAAAACAGATTACATCAATATATTTCTGCCCCCTGCTTCTAATTACAAGGAATCATAGTCACAAGCAATGCTCTGTGGGATCCTGGTTTGCTTAGATTTCATTACAGCAGTGCCAAATAACTCTGCTGTAAAGTTAAGAAGTTCTGGAACAGTCATATAAACAGTCATCAAATTCTGCTTTTGGCTAACAGGCTGAGTTTCATCTCATTATATGAATCAAGTTTCAAAACAGCTATGTGACCAGTTAATTATTTTCAGAGAGACAAAATCTGTGCCATACTGCAGAGAACATAAGATTTATTGCTGTCATCAATTCTATATCCTACCATTGAGAAATTATTTATACAAACGGGAAAACTGGAGATAAGTGGAAAAACTGAAGGCAGTACAACATTACTTCATGATTTCCCCCTCTCCTACAGGGCATTTTACAGGATATACTCTTCCATGGACTCTTGCAGACTGGTCTAAGAACTGCAGCAAGAAGGATGCAGTCATGCAAAAATTGTTCATCTCAGCTCTAGTTTTTTTGGCAACACTCAGTTTCCAACTATTTTAAAATCTGTATTTCTCAGCAGGAAATACAACAAGCCACTGACATAACCTGAGTTTGAAATGCAGGTCCCCCACACCATGTTTCATAGGTAAGTCTTCCTGCAAGACTTCTAATATTATTCACAGCAACTACAAAGTCAAAAGTTAACTCTGGGCTATTGCCACAACTGCCCAAGTTGCCAAGAGAGCAGTGTATGTGGATGGCTGCTGAAATGTGCTGACAGAGTTCCCTTTACTATAGCAGAATTGAGGGATGTGCATGCTGGAACTTGAACCTCTGCAGATTTCCTGCAATTTTTTCTGAGGGAAAAAGCCCCAAAACAAAACGGGTTCTGTACCTCAGGAAAGTGAATACTAGAGGGGAAGAATGTCTGATGGGCAACAAAAAACAATGGTACACTTTCCATAAGCCCGCTTTGCATGTCCACATAGCTTAAGATAAAGCAAAACCATCCTGTCAAAGCTTTGTCATTAACCTTAAGTATCCTAGAAACTTAGCTAAACAAACTCTATCAAAATACTTAGCAGAGTGCTACACACACAAGTTGAAAAAATTTGCGTAATGTCTTTCTGCTACAAGAGAAAATTCTGTTCCATTTAGCTGTAAGATACTACAATTTTATCAACTGAACAGCTGTATACAGGCAGAAGATACCACCATATCATCCATCCTGACCTCCAATAGATCATTTGTCCAAATATCTTTACAGGTAAACTCAAAAACTGTAATTATGTTTCAGTGTAAGATCCTGAAGCCAGTTAAGAATGTGAGGATCAAATGCACCAACATCAAAATCTCCTGAAAAGGACTTCAGATGACCTCATGTGCTGATAATGCTCTGCACTGCTGTGAAAGACTGTAAGAAATCTGCAGGAATCCTGACCATATCGTGTTGGGTAGAATTCCTTGCCAGCCTCAGATCTGACAGTCAACACAACCCCTGAACAAGTGAACAGAATACAAAAGACAGGCAACCGAAGAGCATGATTTCATGGCTGGTTTAAGCTAATTTCAGAGTGCACTGCTCCCAAGACTTGTGGCTTCCACTTTCTTTTCCACTTCAAACAGTGTGCTCCTGCCCCCCCTCCTTTGTGTCAAGGCTTGCAATTGGGTGGCTGAGCAACAGACTGACACAGCTTAGTGATCCAGACAGAAACTAGTCACTTTCAGGGACAGGGTTTTCAGTCAGAGCCATTAGCAGCAGCTTTATAATCGCTAGTGTCGGCACAATGCAGCGGAAGAGATATCAGTAGGGGCAGCTGCCTCTATTGAGGCAACATCCAGGTCTCTCTCTCAATTCAGTGTGACTGGTGAGTGATACCACCCAAGTGTAGATATGCTGCACCACCTCCAAGTGCTGGTCCACACTGTCATATCTTATGTCCTCAGGGACCATGTCTGTCTTGTAACAGAAGCAAGGAAAGCCTGGTAAGATGAGATAGAAGTCATGTACTCTCAGAGATGTCTCCTTCGCACATGGATGCATCTTTGGCTATGAAAAATATTTCACAGAGCCGTATTAGAGAATGGTCATGCAGGTGTTAAATTAGAAAAAAAGACTCAACATCAACCACCAGTGGGGAAAGCAGGCAGAGGTAGCTGGGATACGGAGGAGCAGGAGCTTCTCAGGTTGTCTGACCACGAACAGGATTTGTGATACGGAACAACTACCTGGGTCACACTCTTTCCTGACAAATTACACACTAAGCACAGTAACTTCTAAATATGTTAGAAACACATCAAGGCCATGTGAAGCAAAATACCAACCCACGATAACTTTTTTCTGCCAGAAAAAGTTCAGACTTCCTAGAAAATATTAATAAACATACCTGTTTCTGAAAGGCTTTAAAAGGATTAGGTATTATCTCCTTTTTCAGGAGACTTTGATATTGGTGCATGCGACTCTCACATTCTTTGCTGGTTTCAGTACCTTACACTGAAACATAGTTACAGTTTTTGAGTTTACCTAAAAAGATATTTGGATACATATTTTCATATAACATGAAAAAAAATGTCATTGTGCATCTAGAACAAATTCTTATTGGTGGGTGTTCTAGTTGTACATAGATCCAGTAAAGTCATCCGTAGCCTTTCATGCATAAAGTTTCAAAATCTCTTTGAACACATTTTCTTTGTATACAAAAAAGTTTATATTCACAAGGAGTTCTATACCTTGTCTTGTATGAATATTGACCCTTTGTGTGAAAAGACAAAGGAACAGCATCATTTAAAAATGAGCAAGGGGAATTGTTTTCTCCATCTCAAATTTCCCATATAACTCAGCTGAAGTACACCTTCTAACACTCTCTCAAGCCCTCTAACAGTCTTCGTGTAAATATACTGACTTTGAAAATGTCTTTTACTGTAAAATCCCAGCAATCTACTAAACATCAAAATGTTTTACAGTGCTAAATTGAAAGTTTTCAAGAACAGCCACTGTAACATCTAAAATCCTGTTGGTTTTTTCCTAGTTATTAGATAATATAAAATACTACTGATTTCCAGGAAAATTTGTGTAACAATTCAGTGATGGTCAATGGGAAATAAAGTACAACTTACCTTTACTCTTCTGATAGCATAGGTATGACCAAGCAAGACAAACACTGGTTGCCGGATGTTCCTCAAATCCCATCCTTTCAAGCTACAGTCAACTGCACCAGTTACCAGCAAGTTCTGATGATTTGATAAAACACAGACATATCACAACAATTGTTGGATACAAAACTTAGATAAATCAAAAAATACAGATTAATAAATCATAAATGAAGTGATGTCCCCAGTGTGTAAATTAAAGAGCACAGAGAAACACAAACTGGTTTTCCACTGTTACCTACTCTGCCCATACACAAAAGAGTAAGCAAAATCTCTGATCTGCTTGGGCTGACCATCTGTTAGAACAAAGCTCTTCTGGAGATGTAACAGGGAATGAGAGCAACAAAACAACTAGGCATATTTCATAAAGAGAAGATGCATAAAGAAAATGTTGCAGTAAAACCCCCTGCTATTTAATGAGAGTGGTTCAATTAGCAAAACAGTGGGATGAACAGTTTTATATACCTCATCGTATTTGCACCAGTCACAGCTCAAGACCTCAGCCTGGTGGGCTGGTATCACAAGTTTGACTCCCGGGGTTTTCACATCCCAAATTCTTACAGTCTGATCACCTGAAACAAAGAGAAATTGATTCAATGTTGTTGCATCAGTTATGGGATTCAGTTAGTACTTAGCGGACAAGTGTTTCTTAGCTGTATGAAATACAAATGGTTGCATGGTAAATAAAGCAAGCATACCATAGACACATTATAGAAGCTGGATTAATGCAAGAAAAGGTATCTGAGCTTACTACTGCTCTTTCATTGGAGAAAAACCCCGTAACTTCATTTTATTACTAACACTTCCACTATTTTTTAAACTCAGATTTGATTAAAATGAGATAGGGTAAAAGACTTAAATATAATTTATTTAAACTAGGAGCTTAAGGCCCATTTAAAAATGAACTTAGAAGATCAGAATCATGAAAAAGCTTTTTCAAGCCATCTGAAAGGTACCACCTAGTCACATGCTTTTGGCACAAAGAAAAGTGAATAGTATTTCATATGCAACTTATTTCGAAATTCCTTCAATGAAAGGAAAATTTAAGATGTATCTATCACCTGTATTCATCGTGGACAAAGCCTGCAGTTATTTTCATTTGTTGAAATAATGGAAGATAAAGTCATTCTACTGTAACTGTTATAGATACGAAAGGCAACATGTGCTTTAACCTTGGAGCACACACACACACAGAAATGAAGGGAGCCCAGCTTAATTTCAGAGCTGTTAATCACCAGTGCCTCTCTCTTTACCTCCCATCATAAACTTTCTTCTACCCCTAAAGATCTTTAGCATTTTTATACACCGTTCTTACAAATTCAGTTCCTAATGGCTTGTAAAAAGACATAGAAAGCTGCATCAGCTGACGGGACAAGTATGCTTTCAATTTTTAAAATTGGGATTTTCTCATTAGCCCTGAATATTTAGCTTTGTGTCAGCAAAAATGGCTTCTCTAGCTCTCTAGCTTACAGAGAGACAAAATTAATTAGAATTGATGATTATGCCTATGTTCATTCAAGAGACAAATTTAGTCACTAAAAGGTGATTAAAACATTCATGAGTTCTATAGGAAGCATGTATCAATACTACCTAAATTTAAAAACCACTCTTTTACCTTGCTACTGGAGAAATTATTGATATTTCCTTATAATTATTATTTTCATTATGTTTACATAGAAGCATTTTGAGGGTTTTAGTGCTCTGTTGGCGACTGGCTGTAAAATATACAGCTGGGCACAAAAAAAATCATAGCTCTTTTCAAGAAGCTGCCTACAGATCAAAGAAAACCTCCTCTAGAGCCACAGCAATATTCCTAATTGCATGAACTACCAGACCCTGCAGACTTCACAAAAAACCCCATAAAACATTTGGAAAGTTTGAATAAAAAAAAGTAAGTCAGAGAGAGCTTGGTTCACTACATGTCGCGAGTCCAGCCTTCTGCCTGCGGAGCTGCACAGACCTTGGGGGGCTTTGCTCTGGTGTTGGCTGGCGTATCCTCAGCCCTCCCGACTGTGAGAGATGCTGTACTCCTGGTGGATAAATTCCCTGTCTGTAAGGTGGGAACAACACCCAATTTCTCACTGTTTTCACTCCCCTCTCCCACTGTCAAGAGGAAGACTGCTGCTCAGTACACGGATAGCACTCCTGCCAATGGCACCCTGCAGCCAGCTGAAGCCTCAAACATCACTACAGTGCTTATAAAAACAGGGCAACATATGGAGAGGAAGAAACACGAGCAGCAGGGTTTTGGCAAAAAAACAGGTAGTACGCCCATCCACTCTCCGTTAGCCTTGCTAATCTGCTTGCCTGCAGAGGACAGTCCAGTTTGAGTTTTAAGTCTTTCTGAGATATTATAATGGACTTCTTAAAAAGCTTTTATTTTAATTTTATCAGATAACATAAATTTGAAGGGGAAACACATATTTCACTACAGACAGGATTGTTTTCCCCAAGCAAATAAATATATAAATCCAGGTGAACTAGAATGAACTGCTACAGAAATGCTACAGTAGCATTATGAGGGCCAAAAACATTTGGGAAAAATAAGTTACTCAGCCAATATCAATTTTGACACTAAATATACAATTGCCCCAATTATTTCTTCTTTAATAGAAAATGCTGATGCATGAGAAAAGGAAAAAAAAAGTTATTTTCCTTTTTTTTTTAAATTTCTTTGAAAATGCTAGACTTAGCAGTTAGTAATTCTGGCTGGCACTATCAGTGAAATGTTTTTAATGGAGTAACAAAACATGCAAGTGAACCTTTCTGTGAATAGAAAAGACTGATTTAAAGCCAAAGGCAAATCCAATTTTTCCATTTAAGTGGAAAAATCAGACTAATTAAAAAAAAAACCCTGATAAAGAGTGCAATCCTGACACAGTGCTATCCTGACTCAGTGCACATTTTAACAAACTTTTTTT
Source organism: Edolisoma coerulescens (assembly GCA_013397115.1). Classification (NCBI taxonomy): domain Eukaryota; kingdom Metazoa; phylum Chordata; class Aves; order Passeriformes; family Campephagidae; genus Edolisoma; species Edolisoma coerulescens. Next base: position 1,747,283 of record VWZW01006867.1, read on the forward strand.
TAACCTCAAACTTATTTCCATTACATATATATATTTGCATTTAATTTCAACAAAAGCTGCAGTTAAAAATTTTGCAATTTCCACACTTCTGTGAGTACTACAAATACCAAGGATGCACTTCTTCCACAAGCATAAAGCAAAAGTAGGATAATAATAATAGAAAGTACAAGGAAAGCACACCTAGTACAATCATATTCATTAACAGACACTTCCAGTTGACATCCCAAAGTAAGCAACTACAAAAGTACCCAACATTTCCCCCATAAAATATTTCTATTTTTGTAAGAAGCAATTTCTCTATGGCAACAGATTTTTACTGGTCCGTTAGATAATTATGATTTCAGAATTGTTTATACATTGTACTTGCTTGCTTTCTTTCTAATGAATATTTGTGAAATCTTGGACGAATCAATAAAATTAAACAATATACACTCATCTATTCAAAACTTTTCAATTGATGCTAATCTACAAGTACATCATCCTTATACACAGGATAAAGACTGCTAATGTGAATGACAATTTCTTATAGTGAAAAGATACAAGTTTATTTAAGATTTAAATTTCATGTAGGTTTTATACTACCTTTCTTACTCAGAGATATATTTTACCCAAATTCTTAAATCATCATCTCTGAAGTCCTGTGAGAACAACCAGCTACGCAATCATTCCCAAACAACGCAGAGGTATAACAGTAACTACAAAAAATAGTTAGGTATTTGGGAGGTTAAAAAAACCCCATGAAACCTTAAAGACTGTCTGAAGGGGAAAAGGATTCTAACTAGGACAGGTACAATGTTTTTCAGGAACCAACTTCCACTAGACCAGGTTGCTCAGAGCCACATCCAGCCTGGTCTTGAACACTTCCATGGATGGGGCATCCACAGCTTCTCTGGGCAACCTGTTCTGGTGCCTCATCACCCTCACAGTAGAGAATTTCTTCGTATCTAATCCAAACCTATCCTCTTTCAGTTTAAAGCATTACCCCTTGTTCTATCACTACATGCATTTGTAAAAAGCCAAAACCATCGTAATTAAAGGATGTCTGCAGTTCCATTGAACAATTTCAAGTTAACATTACTTGCTTACCTATATGTATTCTTAAAAACTAAACCAGAATAAATTATTTAGCCTGAATCAAAGAGAAAATCTGTGGGAGAATTAAAAGCAGAATCCAAATCTCATGACTCTCAAAACCAATCTTTTTATGCATGTTAAAATGATTGTGCTGATTGTTTCTATCACAGATAACTGTCCTGGTTTTGGCTGAAATAGAGATATTTTTCTTCCGAGTAGCTGGTACAGTGCTGTGCTTTGGATTTAAGATGAGAATAACGTTGACAACACACTAAGGTTTTGGTTGTCACTGAGCAGTGCTTACACTAAGTCAAGGACTTTCCAGCTCCTCATGGTGCCCTGCCAGTGGTGGGGCCGGGGTTGCACAAGAAGCAAGACACAACCAGAACAGCTGACCACAGCTGACCAAAGGGATATCCCATAACACATGGCATCATGCTTAACATACAAAGCTGGGGGAAGAGGAAGGAAGAAAGAGATGCTTGGAATGATGGCATTTGTCTTCCCAAGTAACCATTATGCATGATGGAACCGTTCATTCCAAGAAATGCCTGAACACTTGCCTGCCCATGGAAAGTGGTGAATGAATTCCTTGTTTTGCTCTTGCATTCACAGCTTTTGTTTTACCTATTAAACTGTCTTTACCACAGCCCATGAGTTTTCCAGCTTTGACCCTTCTGATTCTCTCTCCCATCCCACCATGGGGACTGAGTGGCTGCATAGGGCTGAGCTGTCAACAGGGGTTAAACCAATACAACAGTACAAGAAAACTTAGAACAGGAATAATAAAGCTCATGGGATTCCACACAAAGAGACAGAAATAGAGTGACACAAATAACAGCTTTAGTTAAATCATCCAAGAGTGCTACTGAATACACAAAATCTATCTCTATGTAGCACAACTTACTTAGCAAGTACACATAATTACCAGTGGAAACATACTTTCCACGTGGTCAATTTTAGTCTGATACCAAATTGTGTCAAGCTAAAAATTACAAGAGTTTTACGTTATTTTAGGGAAGAGCCCAACCAATTCTTTTTCTGAAAAGAATAAAAAAATTAAATTAAATTAAAAAAAAAAAAAAGTTGCTGAAATCTTTATTTCAGTGTTTCCCAAGAGGATTATACATAAATCTTGGGACAAAATTTTTATTTCAAAATTGACCACAGCTATGACTTATGATTAAGCCATTCTTCAGCAAATGGCAATACTGGCTAGTTACCTACCTGTGATCTAAATGACACAACCCAAATTAATATACTGTAAAAAGCTGTTACTGCTTATTTCTTCTGAACACTAAACCATTTTATAATAATGAGATTCTAATATGAAATATTATAACCTGAAAGTGCTTTATATTATAGCATGTACTATATACAGTACTTTACTATGGTTAGCATGTAGTATAAATTAAGGGATAAACTCATTTCCTGAGAAACACTTCAGCTTGTACATTAGAGGATGATTTAGTAAAGCTTATCTGATGTGCTGGTTTTGGCTTGGTTAGGGTTAATTTTCTTCACAGTGGCTGGTATGGAGCTCTGTTTTGGATTTGTGCTGAGCACAAGGTTGATAACATCGAGATGTTTTTGTTACTGCTGAGCAGGGCTTGCACAGAGCCAAGGCCTTTTCTGCTTTTCATAGTGCCCTGCTGGCGAGGGGTGCATGGGAGGTTGGGAGGAGACACAGCCAGGACCAGGTGACCCCAACTGACCAAAGGGATATTCCAGACCTATGACATCATGCTCAGTACATAAAGTAGGGGAACGAAGAAGGAAGTGGGAGGACATTTGGAGAGATGGTGCTTGTCTTCACAAGTCACCATCACCCATGATGGGGCCTTGCTCTCCTGGGGATGGCTGAACACCTGCCTGCCCATGGGAAGCAGTGAATTAATTCCTTGTTTTTCTTTGCTTGTGTGCACAGCTTTTGCTTTCCATATTAAACTGTCTTTATTTCAATCCCCGAGTTTTCTCACTTTTACCCCACCCATTCTCTCCCTGATCCTTTGGGTGGGAGAGTGACCATGTGGCTCCGTGGGGCTTGGTGGCTGGCTGGCGTTAAACCACAACACTGGAGCACAAGACTTGGATGACTTCAATACTGTGCTGGTATGTCTTGAAGTAACAGATTGCAAATGAAAACACCTCACATCGTTACATAGATTTGACACAACAAACTAAGCAAGTAAACTGTATTTCAAAAGCTTCTAGTATAAACAGCAGTTTAGCTAAACTGCAACAAGCCACAGTAACTCCACAGTCAGCTGGCTCTCTAGATGCTCAATTTGTACAACAATGTACCATGCAGTAAATTGAAACATCTTATTCTTTTATCCCTTTAGGGTTTGGATTCCATAAACGACCATTTTTTTGCAAAGCCTTGAACCTTGTTCACTGTGGCATTCCTTCTAACACATTAAACAAGAAAATAACCAGGAGTCATAAGAAGCAAAAAGTGGACCCACGCCACATGCAAATGGATGGAATATAAACCTCTAGAAAAAAGTGCTTTGGAACTCATGAGAAACCACTGTCATAGCTGAAAACAGCAGATTATTTTTTCCATTTTTAAGTATATTCCAAACATCTTTGGAATTACTTGTCCGCAAGCCCTACTCTCCAACAGCTCCTTCTTTTGCTCAGTGCTACTCCTGAGGCAGGAATGTGAGCTGAAACTTCAGAAAAACTGATGTCAGAGACCTGACAACCCCAAACTTTGGTCCAAAACCACAAAAAACACCTCTACTGAGAAGCTGCACTCAAGGCTATTCTTTCCAACTAATTCAGTAAATGTTCTCTTAGTATATGTAAACCTTCCCCAGCTCATTATTTCATGCAAAATAATTTGTTCAATCATAGTTTTTTTTACAATTTGAATATCAAACACAGAAAGGTGCACCAAGACTACATGCCAGCCTGATTTATGAAACTACAGCTTGACAATCCCCTTACTACACACATTTATCACCAAGGGACCAGTAAGCAAGAAGAGATTTTTAGAAGGCAACTCAGTAACTCAGGGCTGGCAGTAAAACAGAATGTGAGATAAACAATGGTTTTCAGTTTTAACATTAAAGTCTAGCACTCAATGCAAGGGCTTACAAGAGTGGGACCTGGATTTACAAGTTCATTTGCAAAGCAGAAAAGCTAGTCATTCAACGTAATAAAAATTTATCAGAAATTACTACACCTTGTTGTGGTATGAGAAAATTTTTTGCTCTGGGCTTTCAGTCTGAAAAATAAGTCTTTGAGCAAAGAATACAACTAATCAATCTAAATACTGATGAATAGAGACATTGCCAGGCAGATTTCAAAGAAAATTCTTTCCTTTATTCATGAGTTAAGATGTTATTAAAATTATGTACCTGCCCTGATCAGTAAACTTAAAGAGTGATTTAAAAAGGAATGCAGCATTAAAACTAGGGCCCCAGTATTTAAGAAAATAGCTATCAGTCATTCTAAATCCGGGCTTTGTCGAATCTAAAACATTCATATTTTTAATTGTCAGTGCTATATCCGTATCAAAGAACACTACAGTTATGCAGTAAAATGGTATTCATTAAGCACTTTCTACTGTTAAAGGACAATAAATCCAGTCGATACTAAAGAGGATGCCTTCTTTATAAACAACAGGACTGAGCAAGGTCTATTGCTCTGTAGTCACGGAGAACCATTTAGTAGAACTGATTAACATTTGACTAAATATTACTGTTGCATGCATCTCTAATGTTCTTTATGAGCTTCTCATCAATTTGCTCTCTGGGTTAAAAAAAATAATGGTAAAAAAAATCTACTAGGCAAATGACATAATGACTCATTAAACCCCTTTAGCCATGAGGCTGCTGTTAAACATTCATGTCACTTCTTTAATGACATTTTCCACATCAGTGTGTTTTCAGCGTAAGGCAGACATTTACTAGGGCTCTGGTTTGGTGCTGCATGTACACCTGAACATGCTGCTTATCTTATCTGCTCAGAAATTGTTACTGACATCACAACAGCACTTATTTACATATACAGAATTAACAGTATGCTCTGTTACTATTAACCACCAATTTTAAAAAAAGAAAAAAGAAGATAGGCCAATTACTTTCTTTTTGAGAATATGAATGATTGAAGATAACAGCATGGTAGAGTATCTCACACATCCCTGTAAATGTTAAATGGAAGTTTATTAGATGCTGAATAAAACCTAATTTAACTGAAGCATCAGACACATATATCTTTTGCAATTCAATTGCATTTTATTGTCCACTGCAGACAAGCTCAGTTTTCTTGTATGTATTCAGAATGGAGACTTAATGAAGCAAAAAAGCTATACCTAGTATCAAATTCTTTTTCAATTGCTTTATATTGCCATCTTAGATTTCTCATTTTCTTCACTTGTATTCTTTTTCTAGTCTCATAATAGCTTGAGAGAAAGTCATATTTCAAAATCAAATATTAGCTTCAAGCATAAGCTGATCCTTTTGAGCAGCTATTTTACTGTGGTTTGTGATTCTGTTTGGATTTCTGTTTTCAGTGTTCACAAAATAATCAGTTACATGGAAATTAAACTTCTGCTGGATTCTATGGGGATTCAAATAAAGGCAGAAAAATGGCAGGGGTGCAGCATGCAAAATGTTTTTAAACCTTCTTTCCCCTTGCTTACTTCCTTTAAAACAAACAAAAAAAAAAAGTGTATTGCTTTACTTACATTTAGTTTAACCAGAAGTATTTAAAGACCAACATTTTTTCCAATCTGTGGTTTACAACATACCTAACTTATTTTACTAGTACATGCAGAATTGAAGATGCTGCAACATGAAACAATTCGTGTCTCAAGCATTACAACTATACTATTAAGATAGCAGTAAGTACATGGTTGTGAGTAGGTATATGTGAGGTGGGATGAGAAAAAGGGGACACGTGGGGCAAAAGAGAGAAAAAAAAGACACAGACACAAAGACACCCTACAATCCCAAAGCAAGAAAGGAATGTTTCAGTAATTTTCAATAACAACATCGAAAAAAGCTATTGTTTTACAAAGTGAAAAAACCCAAGTGAGATGAAAGGAAGTACAAAAAGTTTCCCTCCAGACACATTTCAGTTACTAATCTTCAAGACAACAAAAAATTGCAAAATAAGAGACCACAAAACTGCAGGTCAACCTTTCCAGCAAGTGCATCCCAAAGAAGGGAACAGCTCTAAATTTGACACAGTGCTATCACATTGAGATTCAAGTTTCTCTCCAGCTCCAACTTTAGCTCAATAGAAGATGAATCATCAGTGAAATTTAGCTTTCTATCCCATGATTTTCTGTCATCCTTATAGAGTATGCAGATCATAGCAAGTTTTAAATGAGGACAACCAGCCTCCTTGAACAGTTCCACTTTACTTTCATCACATACCTTCACTGAGAGAGTAGAATGTCATTAACCACTAAACAATAAACTCTTTGAACATCAACTGTGTGATACACTTTTACAATAAGGAAATGGCATTTACACACAGAGCTAGAGGGTCATGAGTCCTTCTACTATCCACAGTCCTGCTGACCAAAGAAATGACTGCCAATGTGTATTTCTTGTAGTGAAGCAATCCAACCAAACCATAGGAAAATTTCAATGTAAATAATGCAAACACAGAAACCTTTTCCACATCAGCAGGTCATGATTTCTATGTTATTTTATCTAGAAGCACACCAGACGTTTTATTTTGGAAACTGGAAGAAAGTTCACCATCATTTTGAAGACTTCTTTTTCTCTTACCTAATGATTTTATACCCAGAATTACACTATCAGTGTACTGATAGCAGATTTTTATTTCACACCCGAGTAGTACTTAGAGAAGAAAAATACTGTGTCTTTTGTGCATGTTGTTTTTCCATCGATGAGTGAAAACTGACTGCAATTAGCTTTAGGCTCCAGTATAGCATATTAGTCCCTTTCAAGCGTCAAAGTAAAAATTCACAAAAGAATAGGAACTCTGTAGTGTTTTAGTCAAAACTTCCAACAGCTGCACCCACTGAGTCACTCAAAGTACAGATTAATTGTTGTGCCCAATTTAGGTACCACGACATACAGCATCCAACAATCAATGTTTCCCAAAATTGTTCAAGTGACAATTTTATTAGAAGAAAATTTGGCTTCATATCCTAGAGGTTCAAATTTGAAATAATTAGTTGTATCAGCAAAGCCTTTTTGTTCATCTAGAATGCCAGAAATTTTGTATGAGTAAGGCTACCATGGACAGGAGGGTTCTAAGCAGGACTTTAGAGAGAACATTCCTTAGAACTTGCAAAAAACACTAAGCACTTAACCTTGACCAAATGGTACTTAGCTAGTATTTTGTAGTGTATAGATAGCTGCATTTCAGTAGAACTGTCCATACAGTGTACAGGGCTCAATCCAGTAAGTTGCTGCACATCCTGTTAGACAGGTATCCACCACGTAAGGTGGAAACATCTGTGCTCCATCATCTGGCTTTCAAGCACTACGATGTTAGAATAAATAAACGTTACTTGTTCGTATTCTAGCTGAACTCTGAAGGCAGAATCAGATGGAGACAGCCAGACTGAAATTTTATGAAAGCCACATGTACTTTTTCATCTGAATTCCCACAGAATAGGGAAGACCAGTATCTGTGTCTCTCTAACTTCAGTAACAGGAAAGAATAGTTAAACCTGCTTACCCTCTTGATATAAGAGCCAAACAATTTCTATTTAAGTCAGTACAGAAGTACAATAGATTTGAAATCTGAGAAATTTAGGCCACTGGAGTTAATCTATCAATATTTTTACTAAGACAGCCCTTCTATTTCCCAGGCAAACTCTGTGGCTCACAGCACCTCTCCCCCAGTTAATCATCAGTTGGGCTCCAGGTATCACTCCAGAGCTCTCCTTGTGCCTCTGAAGAAGGAGCAGTGTTTGGAAAATGCTGCCACCTCGCCTCTCTTTGCCTCTGGGTATGCCCAACTCAATTATGATTGTATTTGCCAGCAAGACCCATAGCACTGGCCAAAGCAGAAAAGTAAAATTGATTATTACCTTTCCCAGAGAACAAGGCACACAGATCTACAGAAGTACTTAAAAAAGCTCAGTGGGAACTATCTACATTTCTCACAGAGTTAACAGTCTACTGACACTTGAGATAATTTGAACAAAAACATAGGCCAAAACACAAAATAAAGCACGTAACACGATTTAGTGGTTAGTAATAAGAGTGAGATGAATGGAAGAGAGCTATATAAAGTAACAGAAAAAACTGCCACAAGGTCACTGCTAGAAAACTGCTGATCCTCGTTTAAATGGCCAAGAGGATGAACTACTGATTGTAACAGAACCTACAAATCCAGCTGCAGCAATACATTTACCTATCCTTGTCCCATTTTTATAGAACAGGCGTATGTGATACACACTACCATCTGCTGGACAAAGTGCTGAACTAATCCACTAACACAGAAGGCGGCCTTTGGGTTTTTGTTTTGAGAACCTCTTTACCATCACGTTTACCTGAGGCAGATGCAAAACAACCTGGGATGTGTGGAGACCATATAGTGCTGTAAATGACCCCTTCATGGCCTTTAAAAGTGCATAATGACTTCCCCACAGCTGGATCCCACTGAATAAAGGAAAAAAGAAAACTGGTGAGATACACATTCAGTAAGAAAATAAAGGGCTTCATACATTGAAAAGAAAACTTTATTCATCCAGAAAGAACTAAATGAACTTCTTTTAAAACAGCATTTGAACACTTAAACTGGTATCAACTGAGAGTTTAAGCAACATCTCAGTTAAAGCAGAATGTCAGCCACAGGGTAAAAATAAACAGGAAAAGAGAATCCATGTTGTTTCTTAACATAAAGAACTATCAGATCCAAAAGAAACCACACTTTTCAGCTTCAGCAGGAAACCAACATACCAGCTTGGCTGTTTGATCCCATGAACCAGACACCACTAGCTGTTCTCCTCTAGTTTGGCTCCAGTCAACACTATATGCCTACAAATAACACAAGAGCATAGTTTAGAAAGAGCAGTGGAATACAAGTTGCAGACTGTAGTTACCCAGAGTTTCACAAAATAGAACTGGATTTGCAGATTGTATCCTAATCAGCTGAAAAAAAATACCGCTAAAGCACAATAAAACTGCCAAAAATGCCATTTACCTGAACAAAAATTATATTTAGCATCTCAGTCAGACATTAAAGGTACATATAGGCTAAGACAAGTGTCCAAAAAAGCAAAGATGGGCCAGAAAGGAGGAAAAAGAAAAGTTGTACCAAAATCCACATACATCTACCATTATTAGAAGTCTACCACCTTAAAAGCCATAATTTAGACCTGATTTCTTATTGCTGATCCAATTTTATTCAAAGATCTAAGTTTCCAATTGCTAGCCATCTCTCATTGTAAATGCCATCTCTGTTCAGAGCTGACTTTGAGATCTTAGCTGACTAACAATAAATGCTTTTTTATTCTATCTAATTCTCCTAAGAAATATATGTCATAAAATACTCCTGGTTTTCATCTTTTCCAGGTTCTATGGCACTCTTTTTTGACCATCCAAATCCTCAAACAAGTAAAATAAAATAAATTAAAAACTCTATTTCCTTCATAACTACATATTTCAGCTATTAAGGAATTACTTTTCACTGTGTAGTTGAAATAAGCTCCCTCTTCCCTGGCAGCATGTCCCTGCTTTGACAGAAGATACCTTAACTCCATCCTTCACTGCTGATTTTTCAGTTCTGCTGCCTCACAAAAACAAATGCACTAAGGCAGTTCTTCAAATTATTTAAAATCCTCAAGTCTGAAGCACATGCACAACTTCCATCTTCAAATACACATCTTTATCTACTTGATGGAAGGTGCATTCTGTTTTGTCTGGCTTTACCTCACACCAAAGTGATTCAATAAGCTGCAGCAGGACATGAACCATTTCAGAGTAAGGTGGATAAATATTAGATAAAACAGTTCATCCATTTCACCTCCTGACCCAATCAGAGCTCCTGGGACAATTCTCAGAAATGTGGACACTACCTACAAGTAGTAGGTGGCACTGCTCTCAACAGCTGGGCCACTAACCACCGAGGATTTGTACTCCACCTGGGATAATCTAGTTCTAGCACCGCACTGGATATGGTCTGCAAGTCAACGTACTAGATGTTGTGTTTGTCTTCGATACATGGATTTATGCATTTAATAACAGCAACCCGGTTTTGAAGGTGGATATGCTTGGGCCTGTGCCACCAGATTAAAAAAAGCAGAGAAGCTGAAAGTGAAAGAAATCCAGCAACTGTCAAAGCCTTCTATGGAAAGGGTCCTGTGTGAGAAAGGAAATGGAGGTAATATTTAGCTATTTCTGTGCATTTTCCTTTCTAAGAAATGTTTCAGTCTATGCTAGATCCAGGTTAAATGAACTGGTTTTCACCTATTTGCTTATTTTCTATAAGTGGAAGACAACCACTGCCCAGAGAAGAACAAGGTGCTTTATCTGCAGTTCTCCTTTTTTATTTTACAAAGTCTTGCTTCCCGTATACTGAAAGTCATACTGCTCTAGAATCATTTTGTACTAACTCCCTTCCTTGAGGAGCTTATAGTCCAAATGTACTGGGACAGTACTTGACAAAAGCCATATAACCAGCTGAGAGGTAATTCTTTTGGATTTTTTGCCAAACCACACCTTTATCTCTCTACTTTTCTACTTTTGTTAGCTAACTAATTTTACTACAGCTCATTAAAACATGGTCTCTTCCAATCTAACTCTTCCTACTAAAATAGTAATAAAGGAGACACACCAGTACCTCTCAATATATTCTAAGAGTGGAAGACATGACAGTTCTCCGAAGTGGCTCCCAAGCTCCTCACAAACATTAGCCTCTCTCTTTACCCCTGAATCTGTATGGTGGCCTGAGTTCAACTCCTAAGCTGCTGCTGTTTGGAAATGTTTGGAAATGATAATTGTATCACTCACTACATAGTATGCCTCTTTCACACAACAGCTCAGTAAGTGTTTGGCTCTCATACTGACAGTCAAGATTTTCCAGAGAGAAACAGATCTTTGGGAAACAAGCACCTGTGTCACGCAATTCACGTAGCGCATGTTCAATACATCGTACTTGGGATGTACCAGATCTACTGCATGGATAAGGCAAAGCACACACGGGGCTCCCAGCTCACTCCCAAGCTATCAGCACGTAGATCTGCTGAGCACGTGCTGCGACCCAGACCTGGGCACATATGGCACACAGGGCTGGGACTGCTCAGCGCTCTGCAGCTGCAGCGGAGGCAGCGGGACCCGGGCGAACTCTGCTTCGGGCAAGAATTACAAACAGAACAGACAACAGGCTCGGGAAAAACGAGATACTGTCCATTTGGCATGTGACAGGTCTGGGTAATAGGAAGAGGATGAAAAGAAGATAGTGTGAAGAACCAAGTAAGGTTCACTTTTATTCTTCTTTCCTTTTCATGCTATCCTCCAACATAAATTTACAGACACTTCAATGGAAGCTGTGTTGAGCAACTGCGAAAGACTAATAACACAGCATAAACCTTAGCTGTTAATCTCTTAGTGCTTTATCTTCAATCATAAAATAAATGAACCCTATCTTATGGCTAAACAGCAGCAAGAAATGCCTCAGGCAAGATGAAAAGATGAGGGGAAAAAAGACATTAAAACATAAAAAATAGCTTAAAATAAATGTTCAGGCTCACTTTACAAGAAAAATTTAACTCAAGCATTCTATTATCTCACAATCCAGCGAGATTTCATCAAAACCAAAGTAAATTAGACTAATTTATTCATGAGATTCAGCAGTTGATTAGTGCTGGAATAAAACTTGTTGTCCTTTGATAATACAAATTCACTTTTAAATTCAAAATGCACACTCTTTTTGAGAAGGGACAATGATCTCATTTAGAAAAAAAGAAACATCCCTGTCAATCATGCATTAGAAATAATATAAAATGCAGTGACAAAATTGTCATTAAAAATGTCAGACAGGGATTAAGGATTAGGAAGGTAGGGAGAACACCGTCTGCCAGTGTTTACCACAAATTACTAGGTGAATTCCTTCTGAGATCTATCCTCTTAATACAAGTTTATAAAGAATCAATACAAACCTCTCATATCTCACAAAAAACACTCAGCCCATGTTTTCTATACTGTCTTTCTAAGCACAGTTGAATATGTCCAGCTTCCCATGCTACCGGCTCAACTAAGACATGGACACAGAAATGTTTATTTCACAAACAAGACATGGTGTAGCAGAACTAAAATAAACTTACTGACAGAATTTCAATGAGAAAATGACAGAAACAAACTAACAAAAAAAATTGGTACCATGCTTCACCTACGTCTTTCTGTAACTACTATCAGCCTTTGAACACTATCGTAAAATCCTGACCACAACTACAAACTCCTCTCTCAAAATTCTCAGTTTACACAATATATGTATTAAATCTAAGTAGAAAAACTACAAAAAAATAAGGTACAGAGGATGGACTCTTGTGTAACTGCAGTCACTCTGCTTTTAGCTTTGTGCTTCCTATCTGAAAAAGTCTTGAGGTTTTTGGGAAGAAAACTGCATTTCCTCCATCAGTTTTTTGACTACATATCTACTAGATTATTTTATTGAGATTGATGTATTTTAGATAAAGCATCAGTAATCCAGGCTAAAACTGACTGGATCGTAAGTTCAAAGACTTGATAGAAGTGATTGGAGGGTTAGAAGGAAAGCTTAAAAAAAAGAGAGGAAAAATCACCTCAGAGAATATATATGCACTGCAGTATAAATATCCTTAAAACTATCCAAATATATTTATGAACCTGAATATAACATTCTTCTCTACCCATACAGCACTGCATAAAGAAACTGAGACTTTTAAGAAAATCAAATGCAACAGTACCAAACCAAGGCTAAAATAACATACACTGTCCCAATATTTGACTACTGTTACTTGAGCAGGATCTCAGAGATGCTAGGAGGGAAAAGGATAAGCAGATCTGAGTGCAACCCAAGTGCTAAGGAACTGCATAATGTGTATCACTCCCTAATCTCATGAATAAGACTGATATATCAGCTGTCTGATTTAGACCTATCTAATAAGGCTCTCTAAAAATCACAGTGTGCCTGCAGTAATTTCATACATCACAATGATTACTTAGCCTGTAAGGAACCACAGATGCTATTTCTCAATTTATTAGATTTGTGTAATCAAGCAGTACCTACTAGAGCACATGAACATGCACAAGAATATGTGTGTTCACTATATATTCAAGTTATTAGTTCAAACTACAGACCCAAAAAAGTTAAAAAACAGAAAACAAAAAGCTGCTTTTGATTATAAGACCACAAATAAACCTCTTAATTACTCAAACATAAGATCATCCATTAAATTTTTTAAGTTTGCCAGATTTACCTCCAGAGTGTGCTCTTTATAGACTTGCAGTGGACCTTTGGGTTTAGCCATATCCCAGATTTGCAGAGATCCGTCTCCACTACAAGTGATCAACACGTTTTCGTTATTCTCACTCCAGGTCACATCAAACAGGCCATCATTCCAGTCAAAACTAAATTGGAAAAATGAAGATATTAGTCTGTGAGAAAGCACAACATAAAAGTCTGGACTAGTTACATGCAAAGAAAGTATTTCTTCAAATCGCCCTTTTCACCATTCTAAACAGCATTTTTATATATTTGAGTTTCAAGTGAATCTCCTCACAATTAACTTACTTGTTTGAATGTCAATTTCTACAACCGTAGGCCAGAATAGATAACGTTAAAGCATAAATGAGCCAAGGACCTTCCACACACAGAGAAGGAACTCTGATTTCAGTCTAAAACTTGCCATGCAAAGAGAGGTAAAACACGCCTTAGTCTGACCTATGGTTTCTCCAAGATGTAAGAGCACTTTGTTTCTAACAACTGTGGTAAAGGAAGAAATAAAACTGTGTTGGAGAGCCCTATCCAATCCACAACACCATTACGAGTCTGAGTCACAATGAAAACCCAACAGAAACACAGTCATGAATTTACTGAAGATCTCTACACTCCCTTGAAAAGGCTTTCAACACACCAACAACTCACCATATGGGATCTGATGCCATACATTAGTTACTTTGCCACAACTATCAATGACTGTAGTATTATCTGATGGCAAACATAAACTTATTTACCCTCTTTTCACTGAAGGTTCAGCTAAGATGAGGTCAAATTTCATGGCACTCTGCAGTAATGACAAGGGAAACCCAGGCACAGAACACTTTGACAGAGAAAACAACAGTCTGTGGGTCAGGAACTTAAGAGGACTTTCTATTACAAAACAAGTGGAGTCACTGGAAACAGAAATGAACAGTACTAAACCAGAGTACTTAGCAAAAGTAACAGAGTGCTGAACATCTTCAAAGAGTCTTGTTATATAACTATGAATGAAAAACAGTTTCTCTGAATATGATTAACTATTTTTTAAGCATTTCTATGTCAGCCACCTTAATCTAAACAATTGCTGTTTCAAGACTTTCCTTAAAACATTTTAGGTTAATAACAGTCAAGCATTAAACCCCCTCCTTTCTAACCTTTCTCCTCCTTCCATCCACAACAAAATCAGACTCCTCTCAAACCCTTAGAAAATTGTATCTCCTAGGAAGGACCTCCACAACTTGATGTAGCTTCCTGCACTATTTTCAGTAGAAATCAATCATAAGGGCATAAATCTAGGTGTCACTGTTCCTAAAGAGCTAGAACTTATAATTTCAAGCTAGGGCAGAGAAGCTGCTCTTAATTCACACTGTCAGTTTTCTATAAAATGGTTTACAATCTGGAAATGGTGCAAGCCAGATGACTTCCCATAACAAAATCACTGCAATGTAAACATATCTTTTGTATTGTATGTAAATACAAATACATTAATTTATATGTAAATACAAAGACCTGTATCAGTAGCTACTTCAGCATAGAAAAAACACTTTATATCGCTAAAAATAACCCAAAATATTTCAGTTGTGCCTTGTACTCACACATACACAGTAAGTTTTTCTCTTACAAAAATACAAGATAAACCTATATTACCTCCTGAGCAGAATAATCCCAGCTTCATTTTGTTCCAGCACCGCCAGAGTTCCACAGCCTAAACCAGCAAAATGAAACAAAACATCACAACTAGCTCCCCGATGCCAAAGGAAGCTGGGGTGGTTCTCCAGTAGCTGCAGTGTGTGAACACAAAGGGCACCTGAACTTTAGGAGGTCAAACACTTCCTTGCATTATTAAACATCTTGTGGTCTCATGTTCTCTAAAACAGTAATTCATTTACATCAGATTGTTCTGGTTTGATTTTTTTTTTTTGTTTGTTTGTTTGTTTTTAACTTCAGTATATCGGTAGGTGAGGTTGAGAAAGACTTGCTAATAAAGCATAAAAGTGCATTTTCCCCATGGGCCTCAGATGACAGACATACCAACACAGGGTTCCCTTTTGTCTTTTTGATAACAGAGCAGACAGAACATTCCCCTCCCCCCCCCGCCCCGAAAATAGTAATACAAACATAGCTCACCAGAAACTAAGCAAATAATTCAGTTCTGATAAAACACACATGGGTTCTGCTTTCTCATCTGACGGGGATATTGCTGAAGTAATTCTACACTTAGAAACTTTTTTTTTTAAATTAATGTTTTGGGGAGCAATACTCCCCACTGGAAAGGAAAAAGGTGCCAGTATTGAGGAACACTCAGCCTGGCTCTTTCAAGAGACCACAGGGTCACCAGGGCCTGCCTGGACACTCAGGGACTGAGACAAGAACAGCTGAAGCCACAGAATCACAGAATGTGCTGAGCTGGAAAGGACCCATCAGGATCGAGTCCAACTCCCGGGCTTTGCAGAGCATCATCCCCAAGAGTCACACCCCGTGCCCGAGAGCATCCTCCAAACACTTCCTGAGTTCTGTCAGGTTTGGTGCTGTGAACACTTCCCCGGGGAGCCTGTTGCAATTCCCAACCACGCTCTAGATGAAGAACCTTTCCCTAATATCCAACCTAAACCTCCCCCGACACAACTGCAGGCCACTCCCTCGGGTCCTGTCACCGGAGGAAGTTATTTTCAGACATTTTATTCACACTGTGTATGTCGTTACTACCATATTTATTCTCGGCCCTATCAAATGAGCGCTCCTCCGCGGGGGCGCCGCGAGAAGCACCACGGCAGCAGCGGGTTGGTACTTGGCAAGAGGCAGATCCCGGCGGGCTGCGGAGGGCTGGGGCAGCTCCCGCGCCACCCCCGGCCCGGCCGCGGGGCACAGGCGCTGTCCCACAGCACAACAAACACAGCGGAAAGGGAAGTCGTCCCCAAACGGTTCGGCAGACACCGTCTGTCCTTCCGCACACCCACGTTTCCAGCCTTCTCCTCCTCCTCCTCCCGTGAGGAGCCACGTTCCCGGTCACCCCCGCCGCGCCGCCCCCCGCACCTGCCATGCCGTAGTACTGCGCGGCGGCGCAGGCCACGCGCCCCGGGCAGTATGGCGAGAACTCCACGGCGTACCCGTGCAGCCCGGGCAGCCGCAGGGCGCCCGCGCCCNGCCGCGGCGCCGCCACCGCCATCTTTGGCGATGGCAGGGGCGGCCCCGGGCGCTGCCGGTGCGGCGGCTCGGGATGTGCGAGTCCGCAAAATCGCCCCCCTGCGCAGAATGAATCACTTCCAAATTTCAGAGGCAACCCGCTCTTCTATGCGCCACGTAGGACATAGATCAGCTTGGGGTGTGTGTGCATCAGCTTGAATACATGAGGTGTTTCAATCATAAGTATGGGCGTTAGCTTTCATTTTTCCTTTTAAAAAGACCTTCTAAGCTTTTCATTCTCCCAATTTCTTGAATAAATCTGCATATTTCATCATTCTTCTCATTATGCAGTTGTGTTTTATGGAAGTCCTTTTGTGAATAAATTTCTTCCACCTGTGAGAAGTTCTATTTAAGTCAGTGGGAATTTTGCCTTTGAAAGGATGTGGGGAGGGGGTGTTCAGGCTTAGAAAATTATTAGCAGCAGCTATTTTGCCATATTATGTCCTATATCTATCTATATCTGTGTCCCTTAAAATACAGACGCTGAGATTATTCCAGTTGGACACAGACCACCCTGATTAATCACAATGACCCATCTATGTGTTTAAAGATAAAAATGCAAAAGTATCATTTTACACTTTCAGAAGTTACAGCAAAGGCAAATTAGATTATTTAGTCACAGTTACCTCATGGAACTTGGACCACAGTTACGTATTCCTGCTGCCTGGCCTTATATTTAAAACTAAACCTTGACTGCAAAATCCATTCTAAAGCCACAAAAATGTCCATTTGCTTAAACTGGCACTCAGATGCAGAATTAGGCAGTTCTACTCATTCTTCGATCTTGTAATAAAAATGAAAACAAATGTGTTTATTGAGTAGCCTCCAGGATTTTAGAATAAAATCAGTTCAAATTCAGTGCAAGTGAAGCTCAATTTAATGTATTCTTTGGATTATCAAAGCAGTTCTCAAAGCCTCATAACTGGCAATTTATAGGCTTCATTTATTGACATCATATGAGATCAGATTTTTTAACCCTGGGGCAAAGGAATACCATACAGAATTGGCTGCTCCAGGCCAAATTCAACCAATTTTAGCTTCTGTGGAATCTTTTAACATCAATTTATCTTTTCAAAATGCAAGTTACAAGACAGTTTTCTGAGCAAGTGTTTTTAAAGTAATTGCCCTTTGTGACTGGTATGTCAATAACAACACTTGAAAGGCCACCACAGTGGTACAGTAAGTTTGGACACTGCCATTTGAGAGGTGTTAGGGAGTCAGGTGCTTGATGGTGTAAAGTCCACTTACTCTATGGACAATTTATCACTGAATTGGAAAGGTTTCATCAAGTGCATTTCTTCCAAGCTGGCTGATCTTTCGTAATAAGTGAAATTCTGCAAAGAGGTTATGCAAACAGGAACCAGCTCTTATCAGTGGCCCAGCTGTGTGGTAAAGACACGATTAAAAGAATTTTCATAGACATAAAGATCACGAAGTGGATAAAAGGTTACAAGGAAGTCCTGAGAGAAGGACTAGTTCCGAAACATTTTTTTCACAGACAAACTTGAGAATTCAGGTTTTGAAGATCCATGGAAGTAGAAAGCAAAATAATACAGACAGTGAAAGTATTTGAATAGGATGGTTTCAAGATAGAGTAACAACAAAAGAAAAAAAAGCTATTTTACCGGCAAAGAGAGAAGGGCCCAACAAACAAAGTTGCTAAACATGACTATTTACTCCTCAGCCTCTGGGAAGCTGAGTAAATTCAAGAAACATGAAGGACCACCAATCATATCAGCATTTTATATGCAGTTATTGAAACCAAATGGTCTACCAGCCAGCTCCTTCCAGCTAACACCAAATCACAGAATCACTGAATTAATTAAGTTGGAAAAGACCTCTGAGATCGCCGAGTCCAATCTGTGACTGAACACCACCATGTCAACTAGACCATGGCACTCAGTGCCACATCCAGTCTTTCCTTAACCTCCAGGGACAGTGACAACATCACCTCCCTAGGCAGCCCATTCCAATGTCTAATCACCCTTTCCAATGTCTAATAACCCTTTCTCTGAAGAAATTCGTCCTAATGTCCAACCTAAACCTCCCCTGGCTCAGCTTGAGGCCCCTGAGCCTCCTCGACTCCATAGCTGCCTAGGAGAAGAGGCCAACCTCCACTTGCCTACACCCTCCTTCCAAGGCATTGTAGAGATCGATAAGGTCTCCCCTGAGCCTCCTCGACTCCAGGCTGAACACCCCCAGCTCCTTCAGCCACTCCTCATCAGACTTGTGTTTCAGAGCCTTCACCACCTTTGTTGTCTTTCTCTGGACTTGCTCCAGCACCTCAACGTCTTTCCTGAATTGAGGGGCCCAGAACTGGACACAGGACTCAAGGTGTGGCCTCACCAGTGCAGAAGAAGAATCCAAACGGATTCTTCCAAACAGACGGATCCAGCATGCAGCAGTAGATGGCAGCCATGTTCCATGCAAAAAACGAGAGCCCTCAGTTGAAGGAAAAAAAACCCCAGCTACACTGAAATTGCTGTTTTCCTAACACAACATAATTTCAATAAAAAAAAAAGGGAAAGCTGCTTAGTATGTAGTTTTAGTCTATCTTTATGCAGGTGTCACTTGTCTACGCTCAGCTCGCAGCCATACCCCTTGTTAGCACTAGAATAGGTGGTTGAGATGCTTACTGCAGTATCTCCACCCTTTCAGTCCCAAGGGCTCTGCTCTGTTACAAGCACATGTCCCTCATTTCCTCAGCTTTCTAGCTGACAGCTAGCTTAGGTGTGAGTTGAGCTGGTAACCATTGCTGCTGCATGCATAAATCCTTCCAAAACCCTTGCTGGTCAGCAGAAACAGTAATCAGAAAGGCTCGAGTCCAAGTGTTTGAACAACTTACAAAAAGATCTTTTCTACCAGAGAAACTAGAATGCGAGCTATTTCCTCATGTTCAAGGGCAGGTAGATTAAAACACTGAAAATATTCAAGGACTGCAGTTGATTTTTGTCTGTCTTTTAACTGTTGGACCATTCACTAGGCTCCATGCCATCAAGATTTTCTTCTACAAGTGAATGCTTATTGACTAATAGAAACGTAGAGATGTTTCCAGCTGAAATCCCCATATCATCATAAAGCTGAATGTGTTGCAGCTTTAGAAAAAGTATTTAGAATCCCAAGATTCATATAAGATTGAAAAACTGGCAACATTGAAAATAAACAAATGAAAGGAACCAACAGGGCTGCAGGAATGAATGTAAAGGGAAAAGGCTCCCCTCACATGGCGAAACTGAGGGTAGTGACATTTGGAAGGAAGAGGCCGTTAGCAAGGAGGCTTTTCTGGAAGTTTAAAAGAATAAAAGAAGCAGGAGGAGGAACAGAGAAAGACACTGGAGCAAAGGAAGATTTAGACATGGAGATTTAGAAAGAAATGTGAGAATTATGGGGGAAGAGAGTATGAAGCAAGAACAACACACAATCTTCACTGTGCTCACAAGAAAACGGCTACAAGGATGGTCCTGACTGGTGAAATATCCGTCCCTGATGGTGTATCCACATTGTTCAGTCAGGTTTTGCTGTAATTTGGTGAGCAGATTCCCCATGTTATTACTGTTCCATGATCAGCTGCATCCCTACACAATGGCCACTAGTCTCTATTTACCTGCCCCCTTCTACTTAAATATTGTTTTAAATGATCAGTGTCATCATAAGTGTATCTTTTCTCAAAAATTGGCAGCTGGCCAATCAAAAAAGCTACTTCTCATTGTCTACAGTGATATACTTAGTCTAACTTTTTGGGATAGCTTTCAGAAACAAGGTTTTTTTATTTCAGTTTAACTGTTTCTACTGCTTGTGAGAGTTCTGGCTAAAGGTTGCAAAAATCGCATTAACTTATGTACTTTTAATATCTCATTCAAATTTTCGTATCTCCAAGTTTCTTTAACTTCTTTTGGGTTTTTTTAAACACTCATAATTGAAGCATGCTGGGCTCCTGAAAACTTAAATTTAAACTCTATAAATCAGGATACATTTGAATTGTCTTTTTTGGTTGAACCAGCTAAATCAAGCCTGTGGCATTTGTCATGTGCTGTTTGTAACTCATCAAAAATTGCATTTATATTTGCAGCTAACCAAGTTGGCAAACTCATGGATGTTAAAATTATGATTACGGTTAAAACCAGAGGCAAATGATTCATAGCTGTAGAAATATATAAAAAAGAGAGGGTCATTATTTCAACAAGTCTACAGGCAACTGCTTGTTTCAAGTTTTGGTCTGTTTTGTCTCTGAAAAAACCAGAGCTGGAACAGGATGGTACTGAATCGTGATTATATACAAACCATCTGGTGTTAAAGATGTTAATTTCACAGCCCTTGAGAAACAAGTGAACAAGGTAAGAGTACTTCTGATAACAAATGGGATGTTATTTCAGTTTTTTAAAAATCCTTGGAATTATCTCTTAATCAAACATGAAAACACAAGAGCTCCTAAATGCGTGATTGTTTGCTTCAGAGAGCTAACAGATTAAAAGGTATATTTTCACTTTATAAAACCATCAGCAATTTGTGTTTGTTATTCAACAGTATTTTGATTTTTTTCCCAGTTTAGCGCTCAACCTCACTCACAGCCAAATCAGTAAAAAAACTAACTTGTATTTGGAATAGACATGGTGCTAACAACAAAGCAAGCCTCACAAGTCAGTAATACTAAGTGCTATAGCATGCTTCTTCCGTCTCCTTTCAGTCCATGACTTCCTTCTGCACTTGACAAACACGGGCTGTTCTCGAGAACAACAGAGACATATTGTTCTTGCTTCCTGTAAGGTGATGTAACTACAATGCTGAATGCATTAACACCAATTCTGCATTTTGTGGAAAACACCATAATTTAGAAAAACACTTTGCCATTCAGCCTGTAGCAAGAAACAATAACCTACTGTATCTGGCAGATGAGCAAATATTAACTTTTCCCTGTAAATTAGTTTTTAGTTTGCTTGTCATCTTCCCAGCCCGTTTACTGATTTCTTATCAGCAGAACCAAATGCCAGGCATATCTTGTTGGAAAAGGGGACTGCTCAACGCAAAAGCAAACAGAGCTACTGAAGCTACTGCAGTGACTAATTTTTCTAATTATTCCAGAACTGATCCTCCATCTACAGAAGTAATGGAAAACAATGATACAGGAGGAGGCTGTGTGCCAACATTGGATTAGTCTTAACATCAATTTTAACAGGATGGAACCTATTGATACAATATGTAAACAAAGCTATTAAGTGCTATTTTTCCTTCTCTCTTGTTCTCGTTTAATAGAAACCCCTAAAAAAAAAGACGTTTGATAAATGTCTTATAAATGATAAACTTTCACAGTATTTATACCCAAAAACAGACTGAAGAAGTCTCAACATCATTTCCTTTTCCAATCCACTTTGAATTCCCCAGATATTCACTCTTGGGCTGCAAATAATCTGAAATTTTGGGGCATTTTTTTTTCCTATGATGGATTATTTCAAATGCCAAAGGATCTTTTCCTCTACTGGGTGCTATACTATACAAAGTTAGCACAGCTTTTGGCTATATGCTAGTTATTCCTACTAGTTTCCTTATCTGTGAAGTAATATTTTTGGTAATTATCACGCTTTCAAGTATTCTTGACAAGTAAATTGCAGGTGAATGCAAGAAACCGACATATTTAATCAACATACAGGGGTAGTTTTCCAGTTATCGAGTGCAGCACTTGCAAAGCGTGAGGCTGATCCTGTTTAAAGCAGCCATAAACCCTTCAGTGAACTTGAAGCCGTTCGGGAACACAGAGCGAGGCAGATTTAGGCGGCGGATAATAGAAGGCGAAGGCTAATGATTGCTCAATCCTGTCGCTCAACTCACTGCAAACACTCAAAGCATTTACTCCTGACACGCTAGTTAGAATATGTGTGCCATTAAAAACAAACAAGAAAAACAGTAAATTATAAAAATCCCTTTAGCAGGATTAGGTTCAGAGCACAGGACTTGGCTTCTTGCAAACACAGGCTCCTTCAGGTGAACCCCAAGCACCTCTGAAGGGTCCGGGGCGAGGCAGGGCCCCCGTCGTTTCAGCGGCGGAGAGGCGCAGCCTGACACCACAGATTTGAAACGCGACCGTGGGCTCGTGTTAGGGGGGAGGATATTACAAAATAAAGCCCCGCATAAGACGGCAGGGAAGGGCCGCCCTCCGTCCTCTCCAACAGCCGGTACTGCCGTCCCTTCCCGGGGCGCCCCGGCGAGCGGAGGTGGCCGGGCTGGGACTTCCCAGGGGGAGCGGCGCCCTTCCAGGCTGACGAGCCCATGAGGACACGACGTGACTCCCCTTCCTCGAGAGCTCCCACTCGGGACACTGCCGGAACGCTGGGCAGAGGGGGCGGAAAAGGTTATTTCTGCCCGGAGGCGGGGCCAGAGGAGGCGCGCTGTACCGGGGCCGCCCCAGCCCGTGCAGCCAGTGGCTCCGCAGCTGTCGCTCGGCTGGAGCTGGAGCGCCGGAGAGCGATCCCACAAGTGGTTCCACCCCGCCGCCGAGGAATTTCGCCCAAGGAGTGAAGCGGCCGGAGGAAGAGCGGGGTGTCGGGGGTGGCAGGAGAAGGAGGCCGGGCTGCTGGGGGTCGGCGCGCCGGGTAGTCCCTGCAGGTGCGGGGGAGAAGGGATCGGCTCGTCATGGTGCCGGCGGCAGGCGCGGAGGGAGGCTGTGCTCGTCTCCCCGTCTCCGTCAGCTTTCGCTAGCGCCCGCGTGGGAGTCTCTCGCTTCAGCCCGNCGCCGCCGCCGCCTGCCCGAGCACCGCGGCGCGGGCCAAGGGTGGCGGCCGGCGGACCGCGGTCACCTACGTGATCAACGAGGCGAGCCAGGGGCCGCTGCTGGCGGCGGAGAGCGGCGCCCTGCAGAGCCTGCGGGAGGCGTGCGAGGCGGTGGGGGCCGCGCTGGAGACCCTGCACTTCGGCAAGCTGGACTTCGGTGAGACGGCGGTGCTGGACCGCTTCTACAACGCAGGTGAGAGCGGCTGCCCGGCCGGGGCTGATCACCGCCGCCGCGGGACCGGCTCCGCCCGGGCGCC
>VWZW01006867.1:1770985-1873431 GCA_013397115.1 Edolisoma coerulescens
CACCGCCCCTGGTTCACCGCGGGGCGGCGGGAGCAGCTCCTGGCGCCGGCCCCTCCGGGGGCTGAGCCCCCGGTGCCCCCGCTGCCCCCGAGTGCAGTGACACCCCCCAGGTGGCCACGGCGGGTACGAAGAGGGGCAAAAGTGCGCCGGAGCCCGCTTTTGTCCCCCGCGCTAATGCAGAAGAAACTCTTATGTCAGCAAGCGTGCTGTGAATCAGCGCTTGTGACTGCTACCAGCGGGCTAAACGTGCCCTGGCTGTTTTCTCTCGGTGTCCTAACAGAGTGCAGGGATGCAAATTTGTACTAGTAAGATAAGTGCGGGCTGAAACAGGCAGGAGCTGCGAGGCCACGGGAGCTTTGAAAAGCAGATTTGACACCAGATGTGTAGCTGGACAATTTCTTAGCGCTGACACATTATCTGGGACGCTCCATGTGTTTGTGCTTTTGATATTGGTTGCATAAAATATATACGATGGATGTGCTTCAACAGAGAGCTGCGCACACCGGTCTAGTTAGTCGGCAAGAGTATCCAGGGCTGCATCCTCTCACCCCAGTTTGCCAGCTGCACGGCGATAAAAGTACAGCACCCTCATTTGAAGGTGTGGTGGCCTGAGGTTCTGTGTTATGATGTACTTGGCCCCGTCTGTAAAAATAATAACTAAAAATTTCCCCCATCTATTTATCTTACTGACAGATACATCGTATGAATGTAGAATAGAAAATACCCCTGCTTGCTAGATTTTCAAAGACTTCATACAACTAAGGTTGTAGTACTGAATTAATGGCTTTTTGCTTTAAAAATATTCAGAACCAGGAAATTGACCTGACCTGCAATTTTAAGCTTATTGTAGGATGTGGCTCTGGTGTATGTGAAATACATGCTAAAAATAAGCATTTAACAGGTTTTGTCAGATATTGTAGTTTCCTCCTCTCCTGGGGAGGGGTGAAGAAGAAGGGAAAAAAAAACCCAAACAAACAAAACAAAAGCCTCCTGGCAGTATCGGAACCAGTTCTCACAAAAGACTCTTTAGCACAGGCATGCATATGCCTGTCACCTCTTTGAAACTTTGCAAGCTTTGCCTCATGGACTGCTGCTTTCAGTTCTGTCAGGTGGGCGATTCTGAAGCGTGTACGCACAGCTTATTCCTTCTGCCCCATGCAGAGCCATGTCCTTAGAAGTAACAATTCTGAGAAGTCAGAGGAGCTGTCCTCACAGGTGGAAATAGGAAGGCCGTAGCGTTTCAGTATAGACCTTATATTCTCTGCATTCATATCAGAGATTTCAAGCACCCTGATGTCTCTTCATTCCAGGGCAGGTGAAACCTGAGAGTCTCTTTTGGTTCTGTTGTGGAAGCTGTCGCGTAGTGAGGCTCACGAAGTTGAATTATCCCTGATGTTTCTATGCCTCTTACACTGGTTAATTTTTAGACTCTGAGCTCTTCAATAGGCGGGGTCTTGGTAGTTCATGGACGCTTTTCTTGTAATGGGAGATTTGACTTGAAGTGGGCCCCTTTTAATTCTGGCAGTAGGCGTCTGGCATATAGTGCTACATAACTGCATGCTTATGTAATATAATTTGCTTATTTCAATGGCTTTTCAGCAAACTGTAAATGTGAAAACTACTTTTTCTTTCATCCTGTTTGGCTGGAATTTAGTGGAAGTGTTACAAACCAGAAAAAATACTTAGTCGTTCTGCTTTAGTAGCAAAGTTCATAAACCTGTAAAGAACTAGGAGAGCTGATCACCTCCAGTGCCTGGACTGAAGAGACTTAGATGTAGAAGTTTGTGTCTGCTCCACATGTACTCTGTACTGTCTGAGGTGACCAGTGATAAACCAGCTGCAATCCCCAAACCTGTGTTATGCTGCTGGTCTTAGGTCTAGAGGGATCTGTGGATTTTCATACTTGTTTCTTTATCCCTGTTGCACTTTCTACACTCTCTCTATTTTTAAGAATTAGTTGTTCTCCAGAAACTTTAAAGTAGTAAAAATATCTCTCTCAGATTAGGAACAACATTAAAGAGTAGAAGCTGTGTAGTAGAAGAATGCAAACGGGGAACAGTGCAGGGAACAAAACCGAAACGGCCGTGGAGGGTGTAGCTATTGCACAAACTTTTTTTTTTAACTGCTTTAACAGGGTAGTGGGACAGAGCATTTTTTAGGTGACCTAAACTCCTTTTCTCGTACCCTTCTTGTCCTCTTTTGCTGTGTGCTTTCAAAGGTCGAAGGTGATATTAGTAATACCATAAAGAATATCTGCACACTATGTTATTTAAAAAAAATAGTGTATGAAAATAGGACAGCATGACTAAAAATGAAATAAAAATTCAGCAGTGAAATTACGTGACAGTTAACTGGTCATATTCAGGGTATGAAGTCTTCCTTGATTCATTGTAAAGGCCAGCTAAGTTACAAGAGTAAGGAATGATGTGATATCATGAAGGTTTGGAAAATCAAACTTACAACTGTGTTTGTTTGAAACAAAACAAAACATTAAACCTCCCAACTCTCATAATGCACGTAAATTAACTGTGATTTACAGGGATAAACCTACAGTATAACATACCTGTACATCATTAAGGCTTCCCTTTTTAATGTCTTATTTTTTGCTATGTATAACATAATCTGAAGTCTTGGTGATTTCTGATGCATGTTTGCTTCCTGCCTTTCACTTCTTCAAAGAGAACCTGAAGGAGTATTAAGTAAAATATCTTAGATGAAAATACTCATCATCCGCTCTAAATGTAGATTAGCCTACTAATAATCTCCTTCTGCCAGCTTCAGTCAACTATGGCCCTTAAATGCTGAGACATAATTAGCAGTGCATATTTAGTGAGTAGGTGTCAGCTATGTATAATTGAACCATGCATGCACCAAATAATAAGAATGAGCGTAGTCTAGCATTTCTGATTGCATGGCTTAAATTCCACTTGATTTCAGCAAAAGATTTTAAAATTATTTCTTGAGAAGCAAGTGTCAAATGAGCCCTGGAAACTGTAGGAGTGTCTGACAAAAATAGAGATTTCAATATTTATCACATTTTCTTCCACTTAAAGAGGAAAATGAGGAGAGGAAAATATAGTTCAATTTCTTGCAAAACTTGATGTATCTGCGTTTGATCAGCTGTCCTAAGGTCTCTTTTCCTTTGTAAAGAGAGTATAGCCAGAGTTTTTCTTTCTTTCTTTTCTTTTTTTTGTCTCCAGTAATTCTAAGTTGGTGCAGGTGAATTACAGGTATCTCTTAAATTCAACCTAATTTCTAAACAGTTCAGGAATGTTTTAATAGGCAATTAGAGATATGCCAAAATGTATCTGAGATGCCATTCTACATTGCAGTAGGTAATCATGGTATTTTAAAAGTCACTGAAACCATTTATATTTGTAATTAAATGGCATTTTCTCTACATTTTAATGACCGGATATGCATATCCTGTTGATTTTTCTTTAATTGCTCACTTTCTTTTGGAAACAGCCATAAATGAGTGTAAAGTACTTAGTGTTTGTTTGGCTTAGTTAAGCATTCCTCTTCTTTTTTTTGATTTTTATTTTTTATCTTTTTTTGGCAATTGAAATTAGAATGATTTTTTTTCTGAGCAGACCCTTACACAGCCGGTTTGTGTTACATAAGTGCATCAAGGACTGGCTGAACAGAGTGTTTGAGAAAAACAAAATAGGTAAAAGTATGGTAAAAGGAAAAAAAGTTGCATGAATCAGTAATCTGAGTCAGCTCTTCATGGGATGGAGGTGCTCTAAGTCAAAGTAATTTCTTCACACATGTTTTTAGAATTAGACAGGGATTTGTATGGTAATTGGCTAGATGCACACTATTGGGCATTCTGGCTTTTAAATACAGTCTCAGAGGGACTGGTGGAAGATGAGAAAGACCACACAGTGACTGAGGAGGATATAGGTTTTCTAATCTGTGCAATCACCTATTTTAGGTTGGTTCTCAAGCTAAACAGCTTGACCGATGTGCTTTTCATATAAAACTGTCCTTCTAACTTTAACGTTGTCTTATAATGGGGAATTTCAACTTCATAAGCTTTTTATGCTCAAGTTTCATCTATCAATGGCCCTTAGGATAGATAGCATTTTCTGCTAACAGTGTTGTGTGGGGCTATTGAGATAATTCTCCAGAATAGCAATGATCAACTAAAATACAGTTCATCAAATAAGAGATAATAAAATAGTTTTAATATCTTATCTTTATTTCTGGAATTCAGCATTATTGCTTTTAGAATTCATGCAGGTTTGGGCTCGAGATTGGCAATGTTGGCTTACTGGGCTTAGAAATATAATGTGCAACGTTCTTGGGAAGACTCTTGGTATAAAAAATGACAAAAAGTTCAGAGAACTAGTACAGTCACTCGTGTGAAGGTGAACTTTACTTCAAAGATGTTCTACACCTAAGTTGTTTGTGCAGATTCCATAGAACATTTGCAGATTGTGCATTTAGAAACATTTACAGGGACACAGAAATGCCGTAAAGCAGTACCAGGGCTCAGCGGCATTCTTGTGGTTTCTTCCTCTAAATATGATAAATTCTATGATGCTATTTTTTTTAAAGGGGGATTTATGCCTTTATGTAAGTTTCCTGAAGTTTGTGATTGTGACATACTAATGCAGACTTCCCTCTTAAACCCAGAGGAGGTCATATTCTATTCAAAACTGATGTTCTTGATTCTAGAAGTTGGTGTATATTTTTTCTGTGGTAAAAAGCAGCACGTGTCCTACCATACTAACTCTTTGTAGGAGCAAAAATTCACTAGCAGAGAGAATAATCACAGGCTTTATTTCATTCCACATTGTCTGTCAGAACAATTAGGTGTTTTTCGCCACCTTTTTCTCTGTGCCTCCTGATTAATATTTTTTAATTTCACTGTCAGAGTTTTGTCAGACACTTGAAATACTGTACATACTTCCTGTGATTATGCAGCACTTATATTCGTATCTTATTTTACTTCTTTTTGACACCCCCCTCATTCCCCAGGTGCTGCTCTATCATGATGCTGTTTCTATGCATCATGACTGGAGAATCAAATGATAGTTCTTATTAGTGTAGCAGGAGAAATTATCCTGGTGCATTGTCCTTGTCCGATTTCAGAGTCCGGGACAACTACTAAAAAAATGAAAAGAAGTTTAGTCCCACTGTCAGTGGAAATCATGTTTAAAAACTCTGTGTTTCAGCAGCAATATGATGCAAGTGATGAGTTGGAGCAAGAGGTGCCAAGTAAGTTAATAATGGTGTGCAGACTTGAGCTGATGGCTGTCTTGAGAGTATGACTAAAATCATGTCAGGGATGCAAAGTATTATGAGTACAGAATCTTTGTGTCAGAATGCATAGCACATGTTGTAATGTTTAGGTGGGGTGGGTTATAAAGCTCCTTTTGATTCTTCATATTGATTCCAGGCTCCCTTAGAAATCAGCATTAGAAACCTAAACCAAATGCATGTCACATCTTCGACCCGGAAGAGTATTTAATTCTAAAGCACCTGAATGTCATCTACATCTACAACAAAAATGATGAGTCTGGAAAAAAATCCGCAATCCTGATAAAAAGTTTGTGTGTTCATAGTGCTAGTGGAGAACTTCTGAATTTATGAAAAAGTTGTGGGATTTGAAACAACATATTCACAAATTATTTCCATTGCTGGACCAGCTGTAAATTTTATAACCAGATTCAAATATTGGTACTGCATTGCACTACTCTCATCAGGCTTCTTGTCAATAGGTGCCTGGAAAACTGGTAATCCATCAGCTTCTGTCTGAAGTAGGAGGAGCACAGCAGATAGACCCACTCCATGTATGTGGGCTGTGAGACCTGGGTTCTCTTTCAGACTCTGTCACTGGCCTGTCACAGCAGTTTTTAGCTCTTCTGTGCAGAAAGAGCTTCCTGGGGTCTCTCCCACAGCTGAGAGGCTGAGAGGCTTATGCAGAGTCTGCCGTGGGTGTGAATTTTCAGCCATGTCTGTAACATAGATAACATTAAGGGTATGCTCTTGCAGTGTTTATTTACTGAGGTGCTGTCAGTGGGATAGCTAACTAGAGAGTCCACGTGAAGGCTTATGTTGGATTATTTAGAAGTTACTGGAAGTTACTAGAAGTTATGCTTTTGGAATGGTACTTTCTCTTTTAAGTGCCGCAGGCTGATAGAGCTAGTTTAGAAATACTTCATGGTATTTGAAGTGGTGGGAGGAATGCAGGTTATGAAATTATTAGGGTGTCTTAAATTACAGTAAAGATGTAAAACTCGTGAGGCATCTGTATGAGCAGACATCATCTAAGTATTCCCC
Source organism: Edolisoma coerulescens (assembly GCA_013397115.1). Lineage (NCBI taxonomy): Eukaryota > Metazoa > Chordata > Aves > Passeriformes > Campephagidae > Edolisoma > Edolisoma coerulescens. The sequence continues at coordinate 1,777,277 of VWZW01006867.1, forward strand.
AGTGGAGGAAATGCTGAATGGAGCTAGATGAAAGCTTTTTGAGTAATGCAGAAGAAAGCTTGTGACTGATTTTTCTGCAGTTTGCATTTCTGTAGCTCTGAACAGGATGTGTCATAAAGAAATGACTCTTGAATTTGCTGCAGTCGTGATAATAATTTGGCTTCTCTTTTTAGTATCTTTCCAAAGTAAAGAAGCACAATACAAAAAGCTGTAAATGTAGCAGGTGAGAACAGCTGAAACAAGTTGTATTAAAGCCTAAAGGTTCAAGTGAAAAGCAGAAAAGACCTTACACACATCCTTTATACCATTGTCCTCAGTAAATTTCGTCCTCTGTTATGTCTTTAATAAAACTAAGTTAAGCAAGTGAAAATTTCATTTTTATGGCAGTTTGTTTTCTTTTGTCTTGGTATAGAACAGCTGAGTTTTGGGTGTATTCTGTGGTGGTGATCGTTTAAAACTTGTTCCTCTTTTTTCCCAGTCCCTTTGCAGCAGTCTGTATTTGGAATTGCTGTATTTGCATGCATAGGTAACCTGCAAGTTTATTTGTAAGTTAAACCCAAAGGAATTAAAAAACCTCAGTGGCTCTGTAATGACAGGGATTTTTCAAGTCTGTGGTTAATAAAATGGAAGTTATTGCTGGTATTCACATCTTTCATTGTGGGGTCCCTGCTTTAGATTGTCCCCAAACATCCACTGTCCACAGTAGTCTCCTACCACTTCTTCAGTATGGCTTCCCTGGGGGTTTATACTCACCAATACAGACACACTCAGAAGTACAGCATTTGTAGGAATGAGATAAACATCTGTAGCAGTCATCAAAGTCATCTCATACAGCAGAACACGTATGTGTGACAGATGACACAAGAATCTGTTTTGACAATGGGGGATTTTCTGCTAATTACTGATGGGTAGATTTCTGTAAGAAGTTTGTAATTGTTTGTGTTCCAAGAGAACGTGAACCTCAGACTGAGCTTGACATACAAGCACAGGCTGCTTTTTTGGTTTATATTACTTTTTTTCCTCTGAGACCAAATTTATGCCATGAGTAATGCAGATATAATATTTCAGTTATGAAGAGCTGCTGATCAACTATTAACAGCAGCATGCCAGAGTTGAATTCTCTTCTAAATCGTGTCTGCCTTTATTCATAAACATTGGGATGAGTTTAGATGCAGCATGGGGCTTAAAGATTTCCCACAGTCTGAATCATTTGAAGCCAATTTGAATGGGAATCAGTGCTCTCTCAAATCCCACAAGAAACGTATGTTTTGATTTAAGAGCTAGACACCCTTGTAAAAATTTGGCTCTGCATTTATCCCTTACTGTAATAAAGTAAATGAGTTGCTCTGGGACTTGCTTGCTGATTGTGTCAGTGGGTGTCTCTTGCAGAGAGCGCACTCTGGGTAAGTAAGCAGCTGGTGCTTTCAGTGGTGAAGACAGTTTTTCAGTGATATCTCCACAGAAGAGTTATCTGCAGTTCTTGCAGAATTTATCTGGTTTTCTTCTCCTTCACACAATACCTGTCTGATACAGTTTTAATGCTGCTTTTAGTACAGTCTTTCTGGCTTATTAGGGACCTATAGACTGAGACCTGCAGTCTGTGAAGTGTGAAGGTGCAGGTTAAACTTCTGGCAGAAATCTATTCTGCAGTGTGCGCAAGTCATCTGACTGTACCACAGGAAGCCCTGGATGTGAACAGGGAAGACTCAATGATGTACCAAAAATAAAGGAGCAGTTGTACCACTTCAGGAATTCATTTATGGTTCTGAAGTTGGGCCCCTCCTGCTTGGGATAAATTTATTCAGTTACCTTGACACAGTAGCAAAGTGCTTCATTTAACTCTGCCATAGAGGCACACCCACAAGATTAAATGCTCCTACTTCCACTGCTCCACCTTCGATATGATTTTTGCAGCTACACGTACTTTTTAAAGCATGATAGTACTGGCTTTTCTCTATGGAAGAATGTCTCTGAAGGGAAACACACTAGATGTATGCCATAATTTTGTGTTTTATTGGTTTATTACTGCCTTTTAATACAATATCTCAGATAAGGTTTCTTGACCTTCCTCCAGGAACCACATAGCTGATTTGAGTGAAAATGGATTGACTTTAACCTGAATGTATGCATGCTGACTACTGGTTATGCTTTCAATAATGTGGCATGATAGTGAAAGCCAGGTTTTTGGTTGTGTGCTGCATCATGTCTTCACTCACTCCTTGCAGCTCTTGCCATCAGTGGAAGTGACATGTGGCATCTGTGGAGAAGGGCAGGAGCCATTTGCCTCTTGACGTAACCTTTTCTTCCAGATCACAGTTGTAAACAAGAAGTTTTTGCCAGGCAGTTGGTGTGAAGGACAGAGAATCTTTCCAAATCTCCTTGGGAGTGGAATTTTGTCCATTCTGAATGTCATCATCATTCCTGGGTCAAGTGCAATTGCAAAAGGCTCTGTGACACCATCCTGATCACTTTCACTAGAAAAGAAGTGATTGTTTCTTGTGCAAAGAAGCTGAAGTCCTGTGTATTTATATTCTCTGTTTCCCTGAGATCAGTTTCAAATTTTGTTTTCTGCGGAGCTGAACTTCACTGTTACTTCATATAAAAATAAATATGCTTAATTTGATACTTGGAGTCCTTCAATACGTAATCTCTTACAAGGGTTTTCAGTGACCTTGCAAATCATGCAAGTTGCTGTGCACAAACTATTTTCTTTTGCTTACTATGTTGAAACTTATTTCAGAAGGTAAAGTTCCCTGATTAACTCATTCAATATTTGTGTATTATTTACCTTTCAAGACTGTGAAGACTCCAATTTCCACAGCCATTTTTATGATTGCATGTTAATTAGAAGAGGAACAGAACTTCTCAAAGAGGGTTTTTTTGTTTTGTTTTGAGACGGTGACTCAAAACTTTGGTTGTTCTAGTTTCCTTTTATGTCTTTCAGGGTTTTTATTATTTTGGGAATTTTCCTGATTTATTAACCAGGAGTGACAGCTCTGTGTATAGTGAATGTAGCACAAATGAAGCATTGCAGACATTCCACGGCAAGCCAGAAAAAAAGTAGCCCTTCCAAAATATACTGTACAGCTATATTATTGCTGTACAAAGTAGGTTTTATTATTTTTTGAAAGGGTACCTGTAGAGGGGGGAAGGAGCATGTTCTTTAGTGATGTGATTCTAAAGGAAGGAGGGGAGAAAAGGCCCTACCTTTGCCATGAGAGCAGCCTGATAAGACCAATGCTATTATCTTTGAGGAAGTGCTGGGGTCTTGCAGCAGTGCCCAACTCTGGTCTGTTCTCAAGGGATTATTTCCTACCCCTACTTCAGAGTGAACAGAGGTGGTTTTTTCCTTCTTCTACTTGCTGCCAAAGGCCAAAGGCAGCATGTGGGTACCTTGACTTACTACAGCCACAGAAGGCCACCTCCAGTGGTGAAGTCTGAACTTCCCATGGCTGTGCGGAGTCTAGGTCTGTAGCTGGAGACAAAGTACTTCATCAGCCTCTCAGCATGAGGAGGGAAGCCCTTTGGTCTCGACTAGAGCTGGGGACTAGTGGTGTATACTTGGTTCTGGACAAGCCTTTTAGGCTGGAGCCTATATGGGCAGCACTGTCTAGAGCTGAAACTGTGGTGCAGCCCAGCCCAGCTGTGCTAGCAGCTTTTTGCTGGATCAGTCTCAGGGTGTATTGCAGAATGCTCTGTTTACAGATGAGAAGTGTCTCAGGCTGGATTTAGCAGCCACTCAAAGAGCTGGTATTGAAGATTTACTCAAATATATTTATTTCATTGAAGTTTAATAGCACCAGAAGTTTGTGGAGGCTGTTAAGTGTGAAGAGAATTTAACATGGTTTAAATACTTCAACACATTTGGGTGTATTTCACAATTCTGAGGTAAATGGAGAAAGTCTTAAAAGTATGTGTTCTAAAAGCATTCCACAAAAGAAACAAGAAAATGAGGATTCTTGCCAGTAATTCTGTTACCAGAAACCATGATGTCCCTTTTCCAGCTGATGCAAGAAGGCCGAAATGCAAGAAAACCACTGGGAAAATGGACTGAGCTAAAGCAAGAGCTTTTGCAGCAAGCCCTGCCAAATGGGTGTGAACTGGAAAATTTCCAGTCCATTTTGTTGCTTAACTGCTTGCATTTTGGTCTGTTTTGTGCAGCGTCCCAGAAGTGTCTCTGCTTTGCATGATCAGTGTGTGTTGACAACCTGATACTTGTCTCTGTATCCTCTCTGTTCAAGTTCTTTAATAGTAGCTTCAGTTGAAAAATTTCCTGGTAGGCAGACTTACCAAACCTTAGTGGATTTTAGTTTATGCTGTGCTGGTTGCAAACTGGCAGATTGCCTGTCTTCAAGATTTAATTCAGTTCATAAGAAATCATATATTTCTTATCCATTGTGAATTGAAGATATTGATTCACAGACAGAGAGCTGGGGTTGTTCAACATGGAGAAGACTTCAGGGAGACCTCATTGCGGCCTTTCAGTACCTTAAGGGAGCTTATAGAATGGAGGGAGAGGGACTTTTTATATGGGCAGATAGTGACAGGATGAGGGGGAATGGTTTTAAACTGAGAGGTTAAAACTGGTTTCCAAACTGAAAGAGGGCAGGTTTAGAGTAGATGTTATGAAGAAATTCTTCACTCAGCAGGTGGTGAAGCACTGGAACAGATTGCCCAAAAGTTGTGGATGCCCCATCCCTGGAAGTTCAAGGCCACTTTGAATGGGCCCTGAGCACCCTGATCTATTGAGTGGCATCCCTGCCCAAGGCAGCAGGGCTGGAATTAGGTGAGCTTTGATGTCCCTTCCAACCCAAACCATTCTATGATTCTGTTATTTAGAACTACTGCCATGGTAATGTCAGGTACTTTTGCAGTAGAACTGTCTCAGACTTCTAACACTGAAAGGCCTAGTTGACATGGCACATTTTCAAATAATCCTTAATGCCAGTAAATAAACACAAGCAAGATGACAGTTACTGCAATATGCTGATCAATATCAGAAAAGAGAATTACCCTCCTACTAAGAGTATACTGCTGCCTCACTCTAGCTGCAGTGCTAAGTAGGGTAAGAAGATCATAAAATCCATTTTTCTGTGCACTTACTTTCATTAAGTAGGACTGCTGGAAGAGTTGAGAATATTGCATCCTTTGAGATGCAGTCCCATGACAGCTTAAGTGGATGAGAAACTGGACTAACACGCTTCTCCCTGGTGCTGCTTTCAGTGTTCCGAGAATTACGTGATGAGGTAGGCCATGGAGCTGGCCTGATTGCTAACTCACTCCTTTACATCCTTCTGGTTAGCCTTCTGTTGAGTAAGTTCTGTGAGCTGAGCACACATTCCAGAGGACAGACCAAAAGCAGGACTGCAGCAACCTGTCTTGAGATTGTAAAGGTGTGGTTTCATGTTATTCTTGATCTTGTCTCCTTGTGGGTTGCCTCATATCCTTTCCTCTTCCGGTCAGGGTGGCTAAGGAATGTATTTCATGTTGGCAGTACCAGCTGTTTGTTCTCTCAGTCTGATGTTTTTCAGATACTTTCAGTTTATAGGAAGGTTTGAAAACATTGTCGTTCTCTGTATTACAACAAGAACTTGAGGACTTCTCATCATCTGAAAGTTCAAAGATTCTGCCACCTGAACTGAAATTTTGACTACATCTTTGCTAGCAAATGAGTATTTTTGGTATGGTGTCCCACTCTTAAGGGGAGCACCCAAGATTCATAGGTGCTCATGGTCTAAAGGAATGACAAAAGTCAGAGGGTCTGCAAAAGCTTACAAAGTTTCATTAGGTTATACACTTGCCATGAAAATTGGTACATTAGTCCATTGTCCCCCAGTACAAGCAACAGTAGTGGGTTTTGGACAAAGGGGTAGAGTGAAAAGGAAGAGAGAGAGATGGGTTAAAGTGGGAGAGAGAGGAAAAAAGGAAGAGAGATCAGCAGTCCTGGCTCCAGTGTTGATCCAGCTGGTGGTGTGGCCAAGGTCCTGGGGTGCACACACACCTGGGCTTTGTGGGGGTACCTTTTTATAGGTAAGTTTTCTCTGCCCTGAAGATAAGTTTCTCACTTTCTATGCAAATTAGTTGTCATGCTCAGTCCATTCTTTCAGACCTTTCTGGAAATGGGTCAGAGGGCTATGGGGATCTTTGGTGGTCTTGATCCCCCCCCTATAGTCCATGCCTGCTTCTTGACGTCATTCCTGCTCTTGCACTGTACTGTGTTGTGCTTATCTCCAGGAGCCAGAACAAGGACGTTTGTCCTGGAAAAGTGCTGCCCTGCCTCTATATGGCCCCCTTCTCCAGCCACATCCTGTTCTTTCTCACAACAATCCTTGGTTGGCTCCACAGTTATCCGGCTATTGGTGTTTGGAGACAGACACATTAGTCCCCTTATCTTCTAGGCTTCTACACATGGGTACCAGAGTTCAGTGGCCTATGCTGTTAAGCTGTTATCACTTCTGGCATGCTTTTGGTCTGTGCCAATGAGTAGAGCCTCAGTAGCATTCCCAGTGGCCTGTCTGAAGGGAGCAACCTGAGGCTAGGAGAATTTAAGACAGATGTAAACCATCCCAAGCCGCTTGGTCCTGATGCAGAAGTGGGACCTGGGGCATGTTTAATCAGTCAGCATTGTTTTACTGGTTTCCTACTTTAGGTGTAACAAGTGTGCTTCTTTGAAGCTTTCGTTCAGAGCTGAGGAAGTGCAGTTGCAGAGCCATATCTATTCAGGAAGATGGGTTATAGATACTGCATTTGTGAATGCACAATTCCAGCAGCTATCTTAGCTTCCAAATTCACAGTCTTTCTTGAGGCCCTTAAATGAATGAAGGGCAGTGAGTAGCTATTGCATGTCTTAGGCCTCAATAGTCATTCAGCAAATAACCTGCTAATATGTGCTGTTTGTTGAAAAAGAATCTTTCCGATTCACCATATAGAACTAGATTGCAAGTACAGCATTTGTGCATCTTTTCCAGCTGGATCATCAGTTTCTTTGTATCTGCATGAAATGTACAAAATGTTGTAACTGAATATGATGTGAAAATTTCATTTTCCGTTTTAATACGTTTGAATTTTCAGTCAAACTCTAACTCAGAGAGCACATCTCAGTTCCTTTTTTTGATAAAAGAGACAATATTTTTCAGTTATTAGTTTCTGCTTAAATGTAACTGCCCTGCAGTTATACTGAAAAGCCTTCAGTGTGGTGAATGAAGAAGGTTGATGGCAAAAAAAACCAAATGAAATTTCAGGAGCTTAATTTTTGACTTATGCTATTGTAAATGACTTGGTCTATGCTGGCAAAATTGTTTCCTAGAGTTTGTGTTTTAATTTGCTGGTCTTTATATCCAAGTATTTTTGGATAAATCTCTGTGGAAGAGTGATTACTCTGCTAAAAATGAATGTGTGAGTAGGTGGTGGCTGTTGTCACTTTTTTTCCCCCAGTGTCTCAAGTGTTTCTTCATCCTAAATATTTCTTTTTCTCTTCTATAGACAGAAGATGAAGAGCCTGAAGCATGAGAATTTAAGTGTTTATATGTTACAAATGCAAACTGAGCTAGGTGTCCTACCAGTTGAGTGGGTTATTTAGTTTGTGTAAAGCTGAATATCTGTTTTGATGGCAATTATTCAGATTTACATCTGTGTAGCTTTCCTGTTAGCATCAATAACTGCTCTAGGAAAAAAAAAAAGAATTCTGTTTTTGACATAAATGACCGTTATCTTTACCATTTCAGCACGGCAGGTTGAAGCCCATGTCGAATATTACAGTGAGATCATATATACTGAGTTATTTTCGTTAATTGGTACTAGAACACTTAGAATACTAGCTGAATTCCAAAAATTACTTGGAATGAAAACATTTTTACCTCTACATAGAATACAGAAGGAATAGGAATATAAGATTAAGGAAATAGCTTGTTATATATGCAAATGGTAATTCCTGCCACTTTGGCTCTACTAGCCTATGCCAGTCATCACACTTTCTCTTGCCCTACTGATTTAGGCACTTGGAATTGATGAATTTGTAAGGTTCTTCTAGTATCATTTCCTTGGTTCAGTTGTGGGCTAGCTAGCATGAGGTTTTGCTGTCTACTGTGATTTAAGAAATACAGGTAATGCATTCGTTTGTAGACAATTTTCTCCAGTAAAATGTTTGCTTGTGTTTCTATTTTGTAGTCCTTGTTCTTACTCAAAAATATGATGCAATGCAAGACACTTAAAGCCTCATTTGTAGTGCTAGTTCTGCTTCAAAAGTGCTGCTGGTACAAATTTTCTTTTTCTATACATGGAATTCAGCACTGTCCTAGCTTGGTGAATGTCCATACATAAATACTTCAGAATTGAATTCAACATTTACACTGCTCCAGGTGCTTTATCTTGAAGTCTTTCATCTTGCTTCTGCGAGCTGTGATGCGGGCCATTCCCCTTCATGGGTAACGTATTTACTTAAGGATTTCATCTATAAGATGCTAAAGCGCTTTATGGAGGGAACAGATAACCATCTCATCATTTTAAGGAGAATGAAACCAGAAGGACAGAGAGTACATGACTTGCCTGAGATTTGGCGGTAGACTGTAGCTAAAGGTGAGGAGAGAACTCAGCATTCCTGAGTTTGTGAGCTGCTGGCTGGATCAGATGCGCTGCTATTGTGATCACTGGTGATTTAGAAATGACTCATTTCTGTTAAGAAGACAAGAACACCTATGATAGTTAACATCAAATCTGAAATTTAAAACACTCTTACACAGTGGTTGGATATTAAATTGTACTGCATTAATTCTAAATTAGTGCTGTAGCCACATAAAAGTAGTTTTTGGTACTGGAATCATATGCAGAGATGGGTTGCCTTTGAAATAAAGTTTGAGCATCTTATATTAATAGAGGGAGTGACAAGCAACAATAATCCAAGTCTGTTCTTGCTGTAAAACTGAATTGAATGAGAATGGAATCAAAGCTATCACAGGCCACCTGGAGTTACCATTGACAAAGCCAAATGCTTATCAGATCTGTTTAATCTCGTTTTGCAACAATTAGCAGCAATCATGTCAAGCGTTAAAGAATTTAACTCAGATGAGTCATATCCGTTTTCTGTTGTGGGATGCAGTAGTGCAGTTACTCGTGAGGCTGGGCAGTCTGTGTTGCCATAGGGGCAGATGGTGGTGGCGTGTAAGCAGTAGTATTTTCTGTGTTAATTTGCAAATTAGTAGTTGCTTCTCAGGAATTTTGAGTGTGATATTCCAGTAACTTAAATACCAAGTAACTACTTATGTGCACCCGTGTGGTTATTTTGATAGAAAACTAGCGTGGGAGGTTTTGTCCCTTAATAAGAATAATTTGTGTATCACCTCCTCTCCCCTTTACTGATACTTTTACTGCTACTCTGACAGTCTTGAAAGCTGAGAGGTAGCTCTGGTCTCTGGATCTGTTCTCCAGTAAGCTGAAGCAAAGAGTCATAGCTCAAATTGTGAAGTTAATGTCAGGCTTGGCCTGTGCAAAAGGGAGATGAACTTAAGATAAATAAAGCAGACTGGATGAATCTGTGTCTGTCTGAGCTTTTATCCTAGACTTCTATAATTGCTGTCCTTGGGAGCTGGTGAGAGTTGAAGTTTACAAAAGGACGGCCATTCCGCACTTTCTTGTACTTGGCAACAATGCTGTAATCTTGTAACTTGTGTGTCTGCAACTGTATACAAGACTGCAACTTTGCTTCTTTCTGCTGGAGATAAACGCCTCGTCCTTGTTACTTTCTAACAGGATCCTCTAAATTTTTATAAGTGTCTGAGGCTTTTGTGTTACAGGGCAAGATTAGCTAAGTCCGCGCTGTAGAGTGCTTTGCAAAGCAGGGCGCTGATTCCGGCTCGATCTTTTGTGAATTGCTGCCATATAAGAAAATTAGAGTCCCATGTGCTGTGTTAGTGACATATGTCTGGTTTGGTGGAGGGTTGCTTTTTTAATTTCTGAATACTCCAAACTAGAGTCTTGTCTTTAAATTTAAGACTTCATTTTCTGCATGAAGTTGATACTTTTTTGCAGTGTTTTTGGTGGAGCCCAGGGGATCTTTCAAATTAGGTTTAATCAGGTGTGTGTTGTTTACTCTGCACTTCACCTGTGTTGACTGAAGTAAATGGATTTGTGTGGTTGAGTGCTGCATGTGGGTTTTTTCCTTCTAAATTGCAAGGAAAGCTGCTTGCAAATGTTGTACTTGTGACTTACAGATCACTGAGGTCTGACCAAACACTGTGAAGATTGTCCTACCTGCTTTCAAATCGTGTTTGACTTGTGAAGCCTTAATAGTAGCGTTAAGTGGAAAAAGCAGCTTAACTGTAATTCTACAGCTTGCTTTGTTGAAAGAAAGCGATGGTGGTTTCTTTTTTTGTTTTGTTTGTTTGTTTGTTTTTTAAGGAAGAGCTGGAAATGGATAAGGTATATGAGGTATGGAAGCAGATATTGATATGCCTTTCTGTTTTTTCAAGGATTTCTTTGATACAGGACATAAATAGACCTTGTAAGATGCAGATGAATAGAAAAAGTAGACATAATCTTTTGAATTTAAACAACAAGTATTTAGGACATTGCAAATAGACAATAAATAATAATAAATTCATGTGCTAGCAATGATAAATTCATTGCTGTGCTCATAGGGACAGATCATGCATTGCTACCTAGAAATCTGTGAGCAAGGAAATAACTGATAAACTAGTGCTTATACAAGTTTATTTTGGGAAATATTGGTCAGTGCAGTCACTAGACCACTTTTAAAATCAAATGAAGAGACAGAGACACAAAATGACTAAATGCTGCAGGGTATGCTTATTTTTTAATCTGTTAGGGTGTCTAACAGTGGTTAGAGCTGTTGTGAATAAATTTCTGAAAACCTCACAGGAGTAATAAATAAGCTTGTCAGGAGTCACAAGGAAAGAAAGAAAGGAAAAACTAGAAGAGTCATTTGCTGTATAAATCTGTGATATGGCATATCTTTACTACATGCATCTCTGCTCATCACATTTGAAAAACTGAGTTTGTATCTTGGTGGAAGACACAGACAAGGGAAAAAATGGATTATCAGAATCGTTCATGGAATTGTTTCCATGCAGATGGAGGCTGACTAGATAGGGTCTTTTCAGAAGAAAAACAAAGGGAAAGGTGGCATAATTTAAAATCAGGAATAGAAGGAAAGATTTATTAAGGAGTAATAACTCATTTCTGAGTTTTGACTTTCTAACTCTTATCTGTAAGCAGCTTTAGAAAAAGCTAAAAGAAGCATTTTTCCATACAAGGACATAGTTAAATAGTCTTCAAAATGACTAACATTCCTCAGGGATGGGTTTGCTAAGATCTGTTATATATTGTGTGCACATAAAATGACTTGGAAACTCTTCAGGCTGTTGAATTTTCAGATGCTTTAGAATGTACCATGTGGCTCTACAGTTGCTCTTTCTTTCCTTTTCTTTTCCTTTTTGCAAAGATTCTGCACTTTTTAAGAGATGATGGTGTTTTTTATCAGAAAATGTGGCATGTGAGATTCCAAAGCCTTCAGGCAATTAGTTTCCTCAGTGCCTTTCTGTTCGTGGGAAAACATTGGACACAGCAGTAAAAATGCTACTATGCAGAGATTTTTGTGGAGAGGGTGGTGAGAACCAGGAGTGGTAGGTATATTTTTTGATTATGATGAAACTTGATGTCTAAAATTCTCAAGTGCTGTATTATTTATGAAAAATAGGGGCTTTTTTAGAATGAAAATATTTCCATGACTAAGTAAAGACATTTAACAAATGTGTTTGTTTACATCTCTTAGAAAAGTTCTGCTTCCAGGTTTTCAGAAGCTTAGGAAGATTCCCATTTTTACAGGCATTCCAGATGCTGTTCATCATAATCTTGAAATGCTTGTATTTATTTTTCAGTCTGTATTTGCTGCTCATGGATCTGCTAAGTTTAAACCGTTTTTGGTATCACTGGGTTGGAAAACATTAACTCTCTTGACTTGAAAATAATGTTATGAGAAATAATTGCGCATCTTTGAATTAGAAGCACTTCCAGAGTCTTTTCAGTGGCTTAATGGACATGGCTCTGGACTCCTTGAGAAGGGTCTACAGTCTGTCTTAGACATTTAGCTCCTCTTGGTGCAGGCCACATTTCTACTAGAACCTATGTAAAAATGAACAAGCTTCTTAACAAGAAATTGAAAAGATTAGCTAAAAAGAGGAAGAGCTTTCAGATGGCAAAAAGACATCTGAGGAAAATTCCTTCCAGAAAATGTGTGCTATTTGTTAACAGAAATTCCAAAGTAATCCACAGCAGGTGGAATTGCTAAGATGAAGGAATGGAATAATGACCTTTGAAAGGAGAACTTTTGTTCAGATGAGGAAACAAGTCTAAAAATGTGTAAAAAGGCATGTAAGCCTTAGTAAGACAGCTTCCAAAAGACTTTGAGTAATACTTGCTGAAGACTGGTTTGGTTTTTTGTTTGTTTGGGTTTTTTTCAGTCTTTCTTGAATGCTTCATCAACAGGGAGAAAATTAGGGATCCTAGGCAGTCAAGGTGGAAAAGGAAGACGTGAGAATAGTGCAACTTTCCTGATACAATTGTAAGGACTTACTTTAAAGGGATAAGGCTGAGGAACTACCTCAGACTTAAATTGCCAGAAGACGTTTTAAAATAAGCTGACAAAATGAACATCAAGGCAATGAACAAGCCATAGGAAGTATGGGGAGATGACTTAAAAGTTCTCAAGGAGCTCTGGCTGAAACAAGCTGAGAAGTTAATTACGGTGCATGACTTCTGACTTTACTTGATGTCGGCAGCGTTGCAGTGGAAGATTATATTGGTATTACACTAGGGCAAATGGGTTAAAAATACAAATAAAGAACAGATTATTTAGATTCATGAGTAAAATCTGGCAATAGGAAGGAGTTGAAGTGGCTTTTCTGTAGAAGGAAATCACACTCTTCTTATGAGCCTGTACTTAAGGGTAATCCGTTTAAGACAGTATATTGAGTTGTCAAAAAGCTTTTGATGGGATGCTTTACCAAATGCTCCTAAAGAGAAAAAATGACTGGAGATTACATCCTTATAACCCTTGAGATAAGTGGACTCTTAAAGGAAAGGAACAGAAGATAAGTTTTGCAATGAAGCAAGGTTGCCAGTTGAAAAACAGGCTGTTAAAAGGATTGTTCTGTACTTTCTTTTTTGAATTGGCTTTTCACAAGTTTCATGGCTGATCTGGAAATTTCTTGCTGGTGAAAAGGATGGTGGTAATGTTTGCTAATGTGTAGGCTTGTCAAAACTTTAAAGAATAGGCAGTGAAGAAATGCAGAAAGTTTTATGGTACTAGGCAAATGAGCAGGTAAAGGACAGCTGAAGTTCTGTGATAGCGAATGCAAAGTAACATACATGAAGAAAAGCAGCTATAATTGACCCCATAATATGAGCACTAAATTAGTCGTTGATATTCAGCTTTCTAGGTCGCTCAACATTTTTCTGTAAATGTGTCTGGATTGTTGTCTACTAAAGCTCAGTCTTTATTTGCCCCATTCGTCCTATCTCTACAACATTGCCTGCTAGCTTCTGACGGGGAAGAGATACTTAGCTAAACAGAGTTTTGATCTGATCCCTCCAGCTGGTGCAATGAAACTCAGACTTGAGTTTTGAAGTTTGGAGGTGGATCAGCCTAGACATTTTTGTCACAGTGAGCTGAACAAAGAAACCAAATATGTAACAGTGTTATAAGTGAAAATAGTCAGATTTTAGAAAAAAAATGTTGGAGGACTTCTTAGGTGGAGAGAATTTCAGGTCACTAAGTCAGAAATAAACAGAACAGAAAAGACAGAAATAAAAAGAACTTTTGATCAGCTTTTTCTCCTGCCTGTCCTGTCCTTGAGGTGGATTTTTGTTTCCTACCTCGGTTTTAATGATCTCTGCAGCTTTGAAGCTGTAGCAAACTCTTCAGTTCACCTTGACTTTAGGAAACTTTCCACCACCCCTGAGACCTGGCTGTTTGGTTTTCATAGGACTCTCCTTTCTTCTCTGAACTTTTCTGTTGGTGGACCTGTGTACTTGCAAGTTCTTCTTGGGTAGGCTCAGTCACTTCTCCAGAGAATGAATAATTGCTCTTTCATCTTGCATCTCAAAGACACATAATATGGAAACATAAACCAAAATAACCACACAAATACTACCACATCCCTTATTTACTTATTTATTTATATCTTTAGGAGGGGTTTGCCTGCTTAAGATCTTGTCCAGGCCAAAGGAGTGTTTGGTCTTCTTTGAAAAAAAATTGCAATCATGAAGATCCTTTGAACAAAACTTCTAAACATAGAAGTACTGATTTGCTACAGCTTGCCTTGTTTTCATTGACTACTTCTGCTGTTGTGTCTGTGGATTGCTTAAACAACTTTTGGTACAGATCCTAACACTAGCCTTGTAATGTGCTGCAGTCTTCAGCTGAGCTTCAGAGGTCTGAGTATTTTTTCTGATGCAAAGTTCAGAGTTAAGGTGATCTTTAGTATTTGATGTTATTGGTACTAGGGAGCCTGTTTCACTAGGATTGATACAGATGCAGTGAGCTTGAACATATTGAGGTTATTTTTAAATAAATGACTCTTTGTTTGCTTGTTATCTTTTTTTCTTGCCTAATCCTGAGTTCCTCCCACATGCATCAAGCTGAGAGTGGGTTTTTTGAATTGTTGGGAGTTGGAATCATGCAATAACATTACAATCCTGTTTTGGGCCAAGAAAGAGTGGATTTTTTGAATCTCAAGCTTTCTTCTTTTTTCTTTTTCTTTGTTTGGAAGCCTTTCTATATTGTTTCAGTTGTCTTCAGATCATTGACACAGTAATTTAGGTTTTGATGTGTAGTTTGATGTGTTAATTCCTACACAACCCTTTATTGCTTGTCAGCTGTATCTTCCCGTCTCATTCCTTTTCCAACATCTGTTATAACTTTCTTTGTGTTACGCGTTCATTGCCAGCTTCTGCTGTTCTGGTAATTGCCTTCGGCTTAACTCCCATCAGCTTTTGATTACAGAAGCAAGAGGTTCTTTTCCCTTCACATCTTTGAAGCATAGTGCAGACAAAAAGGCCAGAGTTTCACTTGGTGGATCTTGGTCTAGAATACTGTTGTTGTAACAAAAAAAGTAGCTTGTTTTTCTCTCCTCCTTGCTTGATGAAGTCTTGCATTTGATTTTGTGAGAATGATCTGAGCCATTTAGCTATAAAAGTTGGCAGGAATCAATTTGCACAATTTTTACTAAGGAGCACCTCAATGTATTGTGGGACGGGGGCAAGTTTTGCAATGTGACAACAGATCACCACCAATCAGTTAAATATTTGGGGGAAGTGCTCCAGGACTTGGATTTGTAGATTATGAACTATCTTGTGATTTCCGATTTAAATTTATACAGGCTCAGGTTATATTTGCTCTTACACATTGTCATCCTTTTACTTAAATAGTTCTTCATTCTCACCTTAACTAGAAAGAAGTCAAAAACTAATAATGATTTAAGAAGAGGAAAGATTACTTTTACATGATTAGCTAGTTTATTTTTGTTATCGAGCAGACTCCTAGAGACCTTAATTGAGTCCCCTACTCAATTTAGAGTCTGTCAGTATGGCTGTAGATGCCTAATGTAATGAGGTGGATGGTGTGAGTGTGCTTTTATTTATTTTCTGTATTGTTCCTCAAGGAATTCTTCTTCCTGTGATGTTATATATGGGATTCTTGAACAAGTGGGTGTTGCATCCATGTCTGTATGGAGGATTGAAATTTACGGACCTACTGGAACAATATGTGACTCTCAAGCAGAAGTAAGTAGGTACTCAGTTGCATCCCTACAGATATTGTGGTGTCTGGTGCCTTCTTTATATAGGACCTAGTGATTGTTTGGATGGAAAGTGAGATCATCTAACTGATCCAGGAGTCAACTGATCCTGCACACGTACCCCACCCCTCCAAGCAAACAGATAGACTGAGTTGTCTCACTGGGTATTGGCCACACTAGGTCTGATACAAAAGTGGAAGAGAGTCAGAACCACCCCTAACAGTTATATCTGTTTGATGAGTTTATCTGAAGTGAAATCATACCTTTTTGCTTTTGAGTCTAGGTGTAGAAATTCACTCTGAAATTCAAGAGCACCTCAACTCAGTTTAGCTATTCAAGGAACAGTGGGCTCTTAATACCAGCATGAAGGTGAAATGGTACTGTTGCATTCAAAGGAAACTTGGTGCTTTTTGGGCAAGTATTAATTGCTCCAATTATTTCTAGCTCTACTTTGCATTATGCAGCATCTGGAAAGGGACCACCCACCAGACAGCTGGGTTTGTGTTGTATCTGCTGAGAATTTTTGCTCAGAAATTCCCTTTTGAGTAGGTTGCAGAACAGGCTCTGATCTGTACTTCATTGATGCTGGATCTCTCCTTCCATTGCATAAAAATGAGACTGCTCAAGACAGGATTACTATAAGATTCCTAAGTCATAGTGCTTTTCACTAGATAAGAACTAGCCTGTGTCCATCACGTGTTTTTGTCTTGGTGCCCTTAAGCCTACTCTGAGTACCAATTCAAGCTTCTACAAATACCCTGCTTTTCCTCTAGTATATGGCATTCTTAACTTGCCTGTACTATCATTACCTGCTTTTCCTTCCCCATATTCAAGCCTCAGACACCCTTATAAAGTTGGGGATTTTTTTGGTTAGCCTCTCCCAATGGACTGGCTTGGCTGGACTAGTTTTCTGGGAGGTCGGCCATTCACCTGTGTTTAGGTATTTTCACCTCAGTGACTACCATCAATTGTTTCCGGTCTTGGAGCTGTGTGAGACATCTTGACAGGAAATGTCTGGTTCCAGTGCTGTTGACAAGTCAGTGACACTGTGGTTTGCACAGTTGAACCAGAAATACCAATCTGTACTGACGTGTTGGGATTGCCAAAGCAGGTTTCCCACCTCATGCAGGCAGTCTCTGGTAAACAGGAAGATATCTATGCCAAGCACAGAGAATCATACAGAAGTTGAAGTAGATAAGGATATTCCTTGCTTGTTTCTGAAAGCTTGTCCAATAGTAAGTGTCATCATATCATTGTTCTGAGGCTAAATGGAGAGCTGCTACTGCAGTATGAAATATGTTTGGTGTTCAGACTTGCACTGAAATCAATTTTGCCCTCCTTCCCTTTCTTCTATATCTCTGCCAGAACAGTATCTTACTCTTTTAACCCTCAAGTGGAAAAGAACACAAAATCCTGGTCTGTCTCAGAAGTTGCCGTTATCATCTTTCCTTTTCCTCTGATTAATTGTGGGACAATGAATGTAAGGCAATGGTCGCATGTTTAATACCAATTAATCAGAAGATAATAGCAAACATAAACATTCATTAGGTGTATAGCTGCTCTGTTTGCATCTATTGTTTTTCCTGGCACCACTGTAGTAAGCAGGTAGTATCAAAAAATAGGGCGTACGTGTATGATATCTCAGAGCACTTGTTTAAACATTCTTTTTTGCCCTGTTACATTTAAAACAATGAGTAGGAGATGAACTTTGACCACTGCGTTTCATTTATCACTGTCTTGGTGACTACAGGCATGGCTAATAGCCAAGAGCAAAGGGCTCTATATCCACTAATGGACACTTACTGTTTTTTGGCCATGTTAATGTGTATGTTCTTGAGTTTTTACCATTTCTTAAGACAAGTTAATTAGAAATTTTATATGTAAGGTTCTCAGTCTTTGCACCGATAGCTTAAAGAGAACAAAGTGGATTTACATCACAGGTAAGAATGATTGGTAAGATGGTTTTAATATATGCCAAACTTCACAGAGATGTGTACTTTTCCGGTGCTTCTCAGGCAAAAAGGGTCAAGTGGGTTGCCTCCAATTCCAGCTTGTGAATCTGGTTTCCCAGGATAATAAGAAGCCAGTTACTCTGCAGTGGTATTTTGCTCTCTTGAATGCGTGACAGCGTGTTTCAAGCTATTGTTGTTGTGGATGTTAGTTAGCCTAATAACATGGATTGTGACGGCTCGGTGGGTGCTGGTGTGTCTGCAGCTCAGCGTGTGGTTACTCAGCTAATGTGTACATAGGCAGCTTCATTAGAGGCAATTTGGCTGCTGTCAGGAGGCAGGCAGAGCTTGGGGTGATTTAGGACATAGACGCTGAACTGCCTGCTGCTGTATTTGTGCTGGTTTTGCTACCTAGGCCAGAGCGAATGAAGCTCTAGTCTTATGTTTATTACACACTTGTCTTATCTATTTAGGTATGCCAGTTGTTTAAGGAGATGGGAGAGAAGGTTGTGATTAGACTTACGTTATTGCTCATAAACTATCAAGAGACAATAATTTACTGCAAGACTTATTGTAAGACTTTCTTTAATGTCAAAGATGATTAGAAAAGGTAAAGACTGTTCTATTCCTGTTTTCTTTAGTATCAGTGATCTGTCACCAGGTCTACTTTCATGAGATAGAGTAAATTTTATCCCTTACTTTGGTCTTGGGCACAGAATTAAATTTCACTTTCTTGCAACCTGTGAGGCTGCAAGAATTGCAATTCTTGCACTTTTCTGTCTTTTCTTCCTGTTTTATGCAGTGTGCTTCCATACACACCCTACTCATTAGTCTGCTGGAGCCTGAACAGACTTTCTTTGCTGCAACGTTGAAGGTGTGCAAGAGTGTTTGAAGTGAATTGTCAGTTCCTGGTCTTCAGAGTGCTTCATCCTGAGGGCTTAGGTGTTGAGAGAGCTCTACTCTGATTCCTGTGCTTGATCAGGTTTTTACTTGCCTTGAAACTCAAACCACAGGTGTTTTGGTAAGGGGGTAGTTCTAGTATAACTGCAGAGCTCATTCCTCCACCTTGTTTGAAATATCATTTTGCCACTTACGAAACTGTGTTCTCCAGTGGATAGAAAACTTACCTTCTACTGCATCAGAATGTTTGATTAATTTCATCTGGGGGAAATGAAAGTGAGAACCTGATACACAGGATTCTGGCAGTTTATGTATTGATGACCAAACAGCTCTTTTGGGCTTAGCTAAACCCTGGCTCTTTCGAACGAGTGAGAATTTTGATATATGTATGCATACTTTTACGTAGATTTGTCTTGAAAACCATCAGTCTTGCTCATCTTTGCTAAACTTCTAATTATATTTTATGTAACAGAATATAGTGTTTGGCTGTTTTGTAGTGCACTCAACGGTACATTTCAGGTGCTCTACAGGAATCATTGCCACTCCTGTTTCTGTGGTGGTTTTTTTCTCTTTTTTTTTTTTTCCTCCCAAATGAAATTCCATCTGCTACATAGTATTTGACTTCTGTACTGTTGTCAAGTGCTTAGTACACTGATCCCTCCTTTGGTCAGAGGAGTTTCTCTCCTGATGTTGTGAAAGAAGATAGTCAGAAATAGGTCTGTCAGAAGAGCTGATTTAGGATATAGGTTTTTTTATTTGGATTGACATCTGTTCCCAAAAGTGCACATACCTTTTGTGGCTTGTTGGAATTGCAGGTAAGGTTTGGGTCATTCCCCTTGGAAATTGTGATACAAGCCCTGAGGCCTAACCCGAACTTGAGAAATCTGGTCTCTTTGTTGTGAGTGACATCTTTATCTTAAAATACTGCTAGAGTGAGCAGGAAAACTTCACAGAAGATGAACCCATTCCAAGACACTACTTTATCTATCAAATGAGATTATCCAGAAGACCTGGATTTCACAGAAGTCTTGACATGCAAAGGAAAGAAATCCTCATTAGTTACATAAGGAATACAAGTATCATAAAAGAGTTTATACCAGTATCTCAGTGTAATTTTTCATACAAATGTTTCTTTACTCATGGTCCTTCCCTCTTCTGCATAAGTAACTCAAGATTTTTGTATGGTTTGGGGTTTATTTTATTTTATTATTACTATGATAGGAATGGTACAGGACCCAAGAATGTTTCCTACAATGTGGCCCTGAGTCAGACTGTGTTCAATGGATTTGGCCAGCTTGATAGTAATATATATACACACATCATTTTTTTTGAATTCTTCTTTCCTTCTTCATGATCCTAGGAACTTGCCATTTTAACACTGGATTTTTCAAGTGGTTTTTTTAATATGGCTTTGATCAGGCTCCATCTAAAGTAATATTTCTCTTTTAATCTTAGTTTTGCAACTCTAGTGAGAGCACATTATCTTGCAAGATTGCAGAATTAAGTCATGGCAAGTTGTGCAAATTTTCCTCATGCTTGGTGTTAACAGATATCTACCATAGATTTAGATTTGCTCAAGGTTAGACTTCTATGTGAATAAGAGCAGTTAAAAATATAACTTGTATTTTGACAACATTTGGAAGAAAATAAACAAACCCTAATCTCACCCAAAATACAGTGGTGTATTGTCATTGTATAAAATATATTGGTGTATTGTTTGGCTTTTGTGATGCTTCAGTTTCCTAAAATTAATGAAAGTGAGTGTATGTGTAGTCTTAGCAGTGCACTGCCTTTTTTACTTCAATCAAATTTGATGGAATACATACTGCAAATATTTATGTGAAATTGGGCAGAGGGAGATGCTTAGAACACAAATTATGAATATTTTAGAAAACATTATTTAATATTAGATTTTTAAGTGTGAAAAAATATCCTTTTTTGTACCATATTAGTCTCCTCTCTTTTAATCTCATTTCTTGAAGAGCCTAAGCTTGTATAGGCAAATGCTTGCTCTTTCCCCTGTGTGTAGCTATCCTTCCTTCAGGTTTTTAATAATTTATAAGCCTGTAGGCCAGTCACAGAAAAACGTTACTGAAGAGTAGATGTTTCAAAGGTATTACTTTTCAACAGTTGAGAGTGTGGCCACAAGGCTTATCTTTTATTGAATATCTTCATTTAAGTTTCAATGATCTAAGTAAATAGGTGAGGTGAAAAGTTGTAGTTAGAGGTAGAATCTCTTATTAGATTAATTAGAGTAGAGAAACTTGAGGGTACAGAAGCTTTTTCCCTACAGAGCTTGTCTTGCTATCTGTATTTTCAGTCATGAAAGCATCCAGAGGAAGGAAAAAGCATAGAGAGATACTGGAAACCAGGCTGCTTTTCTTGTCCTGCTCTTAACAGAAGCATGTTTCTCTGGTTTGGGTTTGGTTTTCTGTTTTTTGTTTTTTTCTGAAAGATAAGGAAAAAAAAAATTGGGTGAAAAGACAGAAAGGTGTTTGTGGAAGAGCTGGAAATTAGTCAGTTTTCTTGCTTTGCTCTCTTGATCCTACAAGACTTTTGTAGTGGAAATATGCTACCTGGTATAACAAATCTTACAAAGAGTCAGCAGAAATAATTAATTGCCTTTCATTATACTTTGATATTGGTGTTAATTTGGTCAAGAGAATCACATGGTTTAAGAGAAATTGTGGGCTACATTCCTTGTTCTGCAAGCATTTGTGCATGTGCTTGATTTTATTCCCACAGGTAAAATTTATTATGAACAGAATTCTCTACACAGTCAAGTTTTTACTTATATGGGGGTTTCTTTGGCTTTACATATTCACTCCCTCTTTGCTTCTCTGCATCTGTACCTTGTTCTTTTCTCATTCTATCTCTCATCTTTCTTTATGAATCAAAATAGATCTAAATGGTAATTTATACTGGAATTTTACCTTTCAGTTTGTTTTCTTCCAAAGTTCTAGTACAGAATCTATACAGTATATTCTGCAGTGATGTACATAGATTACATGAATTTTTATTGTGACTTGCACAGAGGGTAAAACCACATCAAATGTAATTTTTTTCTTTTATTTTTCCCAAGGGTTACCGGTCACCATGTATAGATTTACCAAGCGGATTTTATTCTTCAAGACAGAAAATGAAATTTTTTCATTTTCTTGGTTAGTGGTTTATCCCTTCTTACAGTTTTAAGATCTCATTTAAAGAAAAAAATAGAGGAGTAATAGTGAAATACAAAAAACCTAAACCACATCCTGCTGACTATATTCAAAATTAAGGCATAATAGCTAAAATGGGGAAATCTCTCTAGATCTCTTATTTCCTACTTAAATCCAGGTCTTCTTATCAAAATAAATTGTGTGAAGAAACACGACCCAGAAGTATTTGACTGTCAGAAATGTGTAGCATTGATGATAATGTTTTTCATTTCTTTCTGCAGATATTGCTGTTGTAGAGATGAGTGATGCTTTCCGTCAGCCTTCCCTGTTCTACCACCTGGGAGTCAGGGAGAGCTTCAGCATGGCTAACAACATTATCCTCTACTGTGACACAAACGCGGAGTCTCTGCAGTCGCTGAAGGTAGCTCTGGGTAGAAAAAGAGGGTTGAGGGGGGGCAAGTCACAGCTAGTCTAACACTTGAAATAGTTTCTCTCTGCAAAAATACACATACCACTTGTGGTTCAGAACAGAATAGCAAAAACGTTCTGAGGCCTGGCAAAGTTGTCTACAATGCAGTGCTGTAAAACTCAGTTTAGTTTTCTAAAGAGAAAGATTTAGATTACTTGATCACAGTCAGTTAAATACCTAGGTGTTAAATGGCTGTTTACAGAAACAGAAGTTTGCCCAATCTGAGATGAGAAACTAAAGGCATGACTTTGTCATTCAAGGGAATTACTGGTGTTTGTGGTAAACTGTAATAACAACCTCGTGAGAGCGGTAGTGTGTAGGCAGCAAAATAATCCTTAGGCTTTAGCTTCTGTCTAAATTAGCAGTTTTCTGCCAAAACTTATGGGGCCTTAAGATGCCATCTGCTAAGTCTTGCTGAGTTACAGCTGTTTGCATCAGGTACCTGCAAGATTGCTGTGCTGGAAATTACCAGCAGTGTAATGAAATCAGTAAAAACAAAACTCGTGCCTCAGTGCATAGTATGGTACTTTGGTTTAAGGCAAGAAGGTGTTTCAAAATAATCTACGGGGCTGTGAGTTGTGTCAGCCATGGATTTGATACTTGCTTCCTACTGCAACTATCCAAAGGGTTTAGTAACTTCCATGATGAGAAAGGACAGACAGCTTGGATGCTAGTCTTCAATCACTTCCCCTCTCTCAGATGCAGTGGCTTTGCTCAGGAGGTGTTTATGCTCTCGCGCTTCCCTTCTAGGCTTTGCTGAGAAGAAGCATTTAGAGTGAGCAGCTTAGTGAGTCAGACTGCAGTCTGGGCACCACCACCTCTCAGGAAGGGTTTGCTTCCACTGCTTCTGGCAAGTGCAGGCTATTTGGTTTTGATTCTGTCCCATTTTTTTCAGGTTGGCCCTATATTTGGGAGGGACATGCTTCGTAACTCAGTTTCTTCTCCCTGCTTTTCCCTCCAAATTTTCTCAGCTAACTGGACCACTTGCAATCCAATTATTTCCTTTCTTTTTGCAACACAAAGAGTATACAGATAAAAGCCCTAAAAATAATGCTAACGATAAAAGATGTATCTGTGAATTGAATTCAATTGTGTAAGTACAATGATCTACAGTATAAGCAGAACAGAATTTCATTGTACTGGGGAAAGAGCCAAATACCCAACTCCCACTGAAATATCACTTGGGATGAGGCACCAGACTTTCTTGGGTACTTGGAAGAACTTTTTACTAGTTTGGGAGCTGGACTTTGTAAATGGGTCACATGCTGGATTCCCACTGGCATTAGTGGAAGCCCAGTTCTGTGCAGGGTGACTTGGATGTCACAGTTGCCACCAGCACTCTGCTGACTGAAAGACTCCCTTCAGTTTCCTTTAGCTTTGAACTGGGCCTGTGTTTCTGCTCTTGATAGTCTGTAGGAAAGTCATCAAAGAGCAAGACCCTTTCCATACTATTTAATAACTGCCTAAAAAAAGTAGCTATGGGCATGCCGGGACATCTTCTGAGGCAGTGTTTGTTACAGCCAGCAGATAAGAGTAGAAGCAGTGCAGGACAGTATGTGCAGTTTTAATCTTGTATAGAAGGGGGGAATTCAAAAACTGAAAATGAAGGAAATACAGAACTGCAGCACATGATTTAGTCAGGGCACAAAGCAATGTAAGTAAACTTCTGCTGGTGAAATGTTCTTCTGTATGAACATTCAGGCCAGGCTGGGCAGGGCTTTGATCAACCTGATCTAGTCAAAGATGTCTCTGTCCATGCTGGGGGATTTGACCAGAAGTTTATGACCCACACTTGGACAACTAGAAACAGCCATATGTGAAACATGCCCTCTCAACAGGGAGAAGAGCAGTTTTATCGAAGCCTGACTTAAGCGACATGGAAACTATGAGGCGCCTTGCTTTGACGCTGTGCTTGTTTTTAATGCTGTTGTGCTGGTGAAGCTGCTCACCAGTCCCAGAGGCAGAGCCACAGCTCTCTGATATATCTGTTATGGTTATTGATTCCTGGGATCAGAACTGGCTGACAAATCTTGCTGGAAGCAACATCATTGTTCAGAAGTGGTTTATACTTGCACTGTACCACCTGGATTAGTGTGCAGGAATCAGCTCTTTCCATCTGTGTGTGCTTCTAATTCTCTGAAAATTCACATTGAAAATGTGAAGATATGTTCTTTGCATCTAATTATTAGAGTCAAGTGAATTTCAAGCAGTTTTGGAATATTTTAAAACCTCACATGAATACTGCTTTTACTATTCTTTTTTGTTGCTTCTCCTGGTAGCAAAATGTTACTTACTATATTTGACTTTTCAAATATGAATAGATGTTTATTAATAGACAACTTCTGGACATCATCCCTCTAGGAAAATTTATAAATGGGGGGACATGTATGTATGTGTATATATGTATATGCACATGCAGACAGTATGTATGCCCTTTTGTATATGTAAGTTGTATGTATCTACTTGGTTCCATAGTGATTTTGTCTCTCCTGAGACAATACCTCATTTATGTTCATTTGACAGGCATAGAAAACATCTGTCAACTAACCTTTTCTTGTCATGTATGCAAACAATATTAGAAAGTCATACTGATCAGATATCTTTCTTAGTGCTATCAACATTATTTTCTTTTTTTTTCTTTTTTATTTCAGGAAATTATCTGCCAGAAGAATAATGTAAGTATGATGTATGGATTTCAGTTGAATTATAAACATTCCAAACTTCTGTTTCATTTAATGTTGTTTATATTCTGTTTTCCACTTGAATCATTTAGCACTCTCCTACTGTATTTTACAGTTAGATGCAGAATTCTGGAAATTCTAGCAGCAAATCTGAGTAGATCACTTGGTTGCTAGGTACCAGTCTCACTTCTTACCTTGCCTCTATCTATCAGTGGTATTTTCTCTGCTGCCTTTACTTGTCTGTTATATTATTTCACACCCATTTGCATTTGTCATTTTCATGATCTTTTTTTTTCTGTTACCTTTTTCTGTACAGTGTTCTCTAGTGTTTTTAAAAAGAACTCTATTAGAAAGTAGAGTTATTTGGAAACTGTTACTCATTTTAGAAACCCATGGCTACAGCTCTGAAGAAAAAGTATGTATATATATATTCATATATATGTGCGTATATATATGTGTGTATATATATGCATACATATATATAAATATATATATATAAAAAATATATTTATAAAGAGAGAATGTGTGTGTATTTATTTCTAGAATTTGAGTCCTGGAGCCTGTTAGTCCAAGTGCAGTGCAGATCCCGCTGGTCTGTCTGACTGCCAGTCATTAAACTGTAGGTTTCTGCACCTTGGCACCCCTTTGGTTTCTGAGGTTGACCTTCTAAACCTCCCTTCCCTTTTTCACTCCCAAGTTCAAGGGAGGCTGACTTGTGGCTGGGAGAACACTGCTTTTTCAATGTGGTTTGTTCTGGAGCAGCAGGGCCAGTCATGTCAGAATATATATCTGGCATGTTGAGTTGTTCTTGGCTTTGCTTCGTGACTTACTGGTAGCCACATTTGCTAAGATATCATTTCATAGGGGTTAGTCAGTGCTGTGCTGGTCTCCTGAGGTGCTATCTGCATGCTGTACAAGTCCATATATTGGACTAAAATTTTCTAAGTGGCATATGAAGTATTTCATTTCAGAAATTGGCCAGGTTTTATTTTCCACAGTGCCATGAAAACTGCAGCATTCCTGATTTTACTTCTTTATTTAACGGTGAAATTAATGTATTAAGTAATTACTTCTGCCAGTACGAAATACGAATCTCTGAAAAGGATGCAGTCTATTCTTTTCTCTGCATGGAGTTTCTAAAGATGGCTTCAAAACCAATGTGAGCTTTGGTCTAATGCTGCATTTTGCATTACAGATATTTTTTTTGGTTAAAAAACCAAAAAGGCAAAGAGGTTTTCCTATAGAGTTTCTGTATAGCTCTTAACCAAAAAGTGCTTTTCAGAGACTCACAGAAGGCTGTGAAAGATGTGCTAGACTAGAAATCTCTCTCCTGTCTCTAATGAAAGTGGGGGAAATGATCAGTTAGGCCTTTTACATAAAATGAAAGAGAACAGTAAGGCCTTTCTTATAAATGAATATATTACATTCTGTGTTTTTGTTCTGATGGCCCAGGACCTAGGGAAAATGATGTGTGACTAATGTAGTGCTCCTGGGAGGGTAGGGGGAAGAGCTCTCTTAGCAGGAAACCTGCAGGAGATGACTGGTACAATAGAATAAAGGGAAGATGTCGTCTTGTCCTGTTTTTAAATGACAGTCCCCAAAGCTCAAGGAGAGGTATGATAACTTGGCCTTCGTCTGCTTCAGAAAGGATTGTTCTGTTTTCCATTTAAATTTGGATAGGTGACTGTGACACTGTCATTTATCACTTTTAGAAATGTTTCAGTGTATGCCAGAAAAAGAATGTGTTCCTTGAAAGTCTCAGATGTTTTCAAGCACACCCACATAACATCTTTTCTGGGAGGAAGTATTTTCCCTGGGATTAGAACAGGGAAGTCAGTGAAATGGATTTAGCAGCTCTGCAACTGATTTTGTCTCCTTTTTCCTCATTTTTTTGGCATGATGTCAGCTAAATTACATTGGTGCTTGCCTAACTATTGAATATAATGCCTGCTTCATAAAAATCATGTTTCTTCATAAATTATAAGATTCTTGGATAAATGTGCATGACGGAGGTTCTCTTCTTGAGAAGCCGTGACTCTGATGCCCACCCTTACCAAAAACAGTCATATGAGGTTACTAATATGAAAAAATAATGAAATTCACATATGGATAAACAAGGAGTTCAGTCTCACTGTTCTAGAACATGTTTTTTAATAGCGTGCAAATATCACCCGTATCAGGACCATGGTATCCTTGGCACCAAGGGATTAAAGAGGCTGCAAAACAAGAATGTGTGTATGTATGTGTATCTATATATAACTGCCTAACTGAAATACCTTGTGTTTGCTTTTCCTAAGCCTCGTATCCCTAAAAATAAGTGGGATTAAAAAAAACCCTATTTCTAACTGTTTTGTTCTTCTGACTAGATTTTTGTGCTTCCTAATAATAGTCAATACAATGTTGCATAGCTAGGATAAGCTGCCTGGAGCCTTTCTGGGCAGAGCAGTGCAAGATAACATGGGCTCATTTCCTGTTATGTGTGGTTTTATAGCTATTTAGCTGGACCTTTTCCAAATGTTCCAGTAATACCAAAACCATACATTTTTACAGGGAGTAATACCTTAACAGGAGGTAGTTACTTTGCTGGTTGAAAGCTTAAGTTTAGTTTTTGCTGTTATCTGATTTTTGAGGTCAATCAAGCAGCAGAGGCATTCTAGAAATTACTAGTAAAGAGTTTCAGTCATGAGATGTTGCTATAAAGGTTACAGTTCATGACTGTACCTTGCTAGTTTTAGCTAACCAGTTTTTATTTCATCATAATTCTCCCTGGTTTAAATTTACCACCTTTGGAGGAAAGTTGCAGGTCTATTCAATTTTTTTAAAACTTGACTTTGTGCTGAATCTGAGTGTTTGTTGTGCACGTATTCTACATGTGTTTTGCAACCCATTGCAGTAAGTTACACCTTGACACAGTGCACACCTTTCAGTTCAGGCTGCTTGCTTGCACCAGGTTGGAGTAGTGGATAGCCTCGGGAGCTGCCTGAGGTGTGAGACTGCGGTAGGGCTCCTGGCCTGATCAGGAGGGCCCTTGGAGGCAATGGGAATTGCTCTCTTGGGCAGCTGACATGCAGGTGTTAGCGATTAAACAACAGGGTTAGTGTTGTATGGCCGGGCACCCTTAGTAGTGTTTTGCTTTTCTAACACTTGAAGGGATCAGATTGTAGTGATAGGACAAAGGGCAATGGCTTCAAGCTCAAAGAGGGTAGGTTTAGATTAGGTATTAGGAAGAAATGATATACTGTGAGGGTGGTGGGGCACTGGAACCAGTTGCCCAGAGAAGCTATGGATGCCCCATCCCTGGAAGTGTTCAAAGGCAGGTTGGATGGGGCTCTGAGCAACCTGGTCTAATGGAAGGTGTCCCTGGCCACACCACATAGGGGTTGGAACTGGATGACCTTTAAGGTTCCTTCCAACCCAAACTATTCTATGGCTCTGTGATTGTAATTTTTACTGGTTTTCCATAGCCTTTCCTAATTGCCTCTTGTTTAAGGTGTAGCTTGGGAGACAGTTTGGGGTGGCACTCCTTCAATGTGAATGGGAGATCTCAACCAGTTCTGAAATCCTCAGTGCAAGAGAGACATGAAGCTCCTGGAGCAGGTCCAGCAGAGGGCAACAAAGATGATGAAAGCACTGGAGCATTGCTTACAAGGAAAGGCTGAGGGAGCTGAGCCTGTTCAGCCTGGAGAAGAGACAACTGACAGGGACCTCATCCATGTCTTTAAGTGTCGGAAGGGAGGGTGCCAAGAAGATGGAGCCAGGCTCTTCTTAGTAGTGCCAAGGACTAGGGCAAGAGGCAATGGGCAGACACTGATGAACAGGAAATTCCACCTGAATCTGAAGAAGAACTTCTTTACTGTGCAAGTGACTGAGCACTAGAACAGATTGCCCAGACAGGTTGTGGAGTCTCCCTGATTGGAGATATTCCAGAACTGTCTGGACACAATCCTGTGCCATGTGCTCTAGAATGACCTTGCTTGAGTGGGGAGGTTGGACCAGATGACCCACTGTGGTGTCTTCCAACCTGACCCATTCTGTGACTCTGGATGAGGCATTCCAGAGGCATCTGCAAGCTCAGAATCTCCCATATAGCTGCTACTAAAAGACTGTAGTGTAGGGTATGTTTAACTGTTGGTTTCTTTCACCATGGAAATAGGGGTAAATATTTTTAGTACTCTTCATCCAGCCAACAAGAGATTTGTGGCCAGTTTGATTTTTGATATCCAAGTATGTAAAAATGCTATGTAGCCTTCAGAAAACATTCTGTTGAAAAGGATAACTGTGGTGTTTATCATTTATGATACAGCACTATCTCTTGCTTGTTCTTTAATTTTTTGAATTCTTGACTAATATATTTGACACATGCTTTCCTAGGAAAAAGTTGGTAACTTTTTTCCTATGGGAATATGATGAAAGGACCATAAAGGCTGTAAGCTGATTTTTAACAAGCATTTAGGATGTAGCATGGCTGCAATAGAATGCTATTGCTGGGTATATAAGGAAAGAATATATTCTCAAAGAAAAGGGGAAGTATTTGGTAGAGTAGACCCAGTCATTGTGCTTCAGTTTATCTGAGGTGTGAGGCTTACTTAAGTTCCTTTTCAAATCAGTAGTAAGGCTATCATTCATGTGAATGGGATTTAAAGTAAACCCAAACTGAGTCTATGTTCATTAAAACATCAGCACATGTTGATTTAATGTGTGTTTGTGGGATGGAGGGAATAGATTTAATAACTTGGTTTATGATTTTGCCATCTGCTACACATAAGACCGTGTGCAGTCAAAGAATTACCTTAAACATTTCACCAGAGGAATTGAAACAAAAGCAGATATTTCTCTAAAGGATGAGTGGGAGAAATAGAAAAAAGCTCTCTTAATTAGAGGAGTGTCAGCAGGAAGAACAGTTCCTACTGTGAGAGATATCGGCTATTTTTATTACTTCAGCTGAATTTTTTTTTAAATTTTTATAAAGTTACATTGGATGCTGACCTGAAGCTTTGGCAAGTAGATGAGATTCTGCCAGATTCTGCCATCTATGGCTAAAGTATCATGGTTTTACTTTGGGGGATCTTTGTTTACTTTGACACTTCTTGTCTTTGAAGACAGTTTTCCTCTGTTTGTGGATATTTGACTGTTAAACAGTCTCAGCAGAGCGGTGTTAGTAAAGAGCCTCAGGGAATTGAAAGGACTGTGCATCACTGACTCCCTGGGATTTTTCAGGGTTTTTCCCCTCTTTTTGAAGAAAAAGTCAAGATACGAGAATTAATTGGCCAGAACTCAAATGTTCCTTTGTCTAGCACCATGTCTTTTTAATCTGTGTAACTTTCAGAAGAAAATCTTTTGTATTACATCAGATTAATTTTGAGGGAGAGAACAGTGTTTATCTTATTTCATTATGTTCTTTCTAAGAGGACATGGTCTCCCCATTCAAGTCCCAAAAAGCTGCCCTTTTCACAAGTGGTAGTTCTGTAGAAGAGGGTGATATTGAAAGAAGGGCTGGTTTATATTCTTACTGTGATCATTAAAATGTAAGTATATGCTATTAATTTTTATTATCTCTTGAATACAAATAGGTGCTATGTTAATTTCTTTCAGAAGCTGAGAAAGGATATTGAACAAGAAAGAGGTGCTTAATGCTCCAGTGACCACTAGGTCTAGCTAGAAGCAGCCTTGTCTTAAATTCTGTAATTATAGAGCTATTAAGAATGATCTTACATCTCTATTTAACTGAAATTACTCACACTTTGGAATTGTTAAATTTGTCCTCAGTAATTGAGGAAGGGACATTAGAAAAATACAGAACAATTAAAACATTTGCAAAAATTAATTACAGATTCTGTCACTTAGTTGTAAGCATTTATGTGTGTAGCTGGCGCCAGCCAGCACTTCTGCCTTCTGATTAGTTTGACTGATTGGATGAAATGGGCAGACATGGATAGTCCGTCAGAAAATGACCTGACGTTGCCAGGTATTGAGTGTGCTGGCCCAAGGCCTTCAAAGATACGTATGTCTGTGTCTCCCAGATAAAAGTAGCTCAGCTGACCTGAGAGCTTAGGCCAGGATTACCTGTCTGATGTCCCAGGTTCTCGTGCATCAGTCTGAACCATAGTACTTGTCACCTAACTTTCTGTAGGCACACTGTCCCAGCCCTGGGTGTTTCCAGTAATGCCTTTCAACATACAACTCAGTGCCCTGCAATCCCTTTGTAACTTTCACTAGTGCAATTTGAGCTTTTGAACCGTAAATAATAATGGTTTTATAAAGAAAGATGGTTACAAAATAAAACTTGCAGCACCTGTTCTTGATTGCGGGGTCTATTCCCACCCACTTTTGCAGCTCCTGTATTCAACACATATTTTTTAAAGGGTATTGACATAACAGAAAATTAAAATTGTATTTAAGATGCTACTCCTTCAAAAATATCCTGGTTTTATTGAAAAGCTTGTTTCTGTTATTTTCATTATACATGACATGGTGAGTCAGAAGAATCAAAGTAAAACAATTTTGTCTTGTGTGCTTAACAAACTTAAAGTACAGAGTGAAGTCAATTAGGATTAGAAAAAATACCAGATTTTATGGGATCAGAGTTGGGATAGAGTGTTACAGGGCAGATTTTAATAGAATAAATCAAATATATTTAAACTTCCAAGTCTAGTAATCTGCACTAAGTCAAAATGTAAAGCAATGTGTGAGCAGATGGGAAGTGTGTGTCAGAAAGACCACCTGATCCTTTCTGACTTAAGCTAGTGTATCTTGTATTTCGACAAGAAAAGATGAGAAAGAAGTATAAGTTACTGAGACAGGTTGCATCACATGGGAATGAGGAATGAAGCAAGTCATATACTCTGCTTTGGGGAAAATGGTTGAGGGTTGTCTGACATTCAGAGTAGCTCTGCAACTGCTTCCCACACAGCTTGGTCCTCTTGGGCTCCCACCCTAATCACAGCCCAAATGCAGTTGAAGTTGGGCTCTTTGAGATTAGAATTTGTGACGGTGACACAATATGTTTCTCCACAGTAGGGGACTATAGACTTTGTTACACAAAAGCAGTCTTGCCGTCACTGTTATCTTTCTTCCACCACCTTCAGTAAATAATATATAACTTTTGATTCTTTTTTTCTTTTGACGCTAGAGCTACTGCATGTCTGCCTTTGTTAGGCTTAGCTGTTAAATATCTACCTACATTACTTGTTATCTAGGGAAGTGAAATTGAGGTCAGTGTTTCTTAGTTTTATTGCATCTGTGCTCTTTCTACTTTTTTTTTAAAGTGTATTTCCTAAGGAAACGAAACTTAAGAGTTTGTACTCTTTTTTCATCCTCCACATTTGTTCTGTATCTGCCTGTTTGTCTGTCTGATGAATTTCAGCTGAATTTGAGAGGTTTCAGAGATACAGAGCTCCCACAAAAGATAACCGTCTAGGTTAAGTTAAGAACCAAAGTAGTGCCCTGGCTGAGGGAAAGGCCACTGTGTTCTCACACTACTTGCTACTGAATATCAGGGTAAGATTCTACCTGGAGACAATTCCCTGAGATCCCTGGGGGCTCTCTGAACAACTGTAAATTGATTTATTTTTTTCTCTTTCCTTCCCACAGTGTTTTCTCCTGTCTTTAACTGTTAAGTTCTTCCCTGTCCACTGCTTCCAAAGACTGTTGGGTCTGCATGTCTTCTATACCAGGCTCTATACTATAACCAGCTTTTCTTTCCCCCCCCTCCTCAGCTGACAGGAAGAATGCATATTAACTAACTTTTGCTGGCTCTCTTGTTTCAGTGAAATAGATACATACTTCCTACAGATGGTGTGCTCAGGATGAGTTTCTAAGAGCTCATGTTCAGTCATGGACTCAGGCACTTGTCATCTGCAGGAAAAGCAGTTTTCCTCCTGGTAGAATTAGAAATTAAGACTCTGGTACTGTCTCTGTAGGTGGCATGACCATTTTGCAAGGGTAAACCTTGGGTTCTGTGAATTTCAAAAGATGGGAACATCTTTTTTCAGAGCTGGTTTTTATTTAAGACCTGAGCATTGGAAACTGTGCGAGAGATCTGAGAAGGTCTTCCTGCAAACAGTCTTGAATTTATTTTTAATGCACTGAATAAACATTGGGAAGTAAAATGCTTGCCTCCAGATATCTGTAGCTACTTCACCCTTTTCCTTGACTCTGACGTCCCAACCCTTTTCACTTTTACCTAGAAAAGGAAAGTTGGCGAATAGTCTGCGTATGCATAATAATGGCTCTAGTGCCAGTGGCTATGTACCCATCTCTTGTAATTGCTGAAATCAGTTCCAGCAAATTCATAATTTTCCTTCAGCCTTTGACTGTGGGGCTCATTAGATTTTAGCAGGGTAAAAAGTTCATCCATTCACTGTTGAAAGCATGTGATTGCCTTACGTGCTAGGATATTCTTGAATAGAAGTATCCATTCACTTCTCCGTTGCACAGACAACCAGTTTGGGTTCTGGCATCCCATTCCTTAGTTACTTGTTAAAAAATTGTCATATGCTTCCCAGTTCTCAAGTTTCCTTTGGGATTGCTGCAGTCACACAGAGAAAAATATTCCCTAGCTTTTCAGCAGCAGTAGTTTGCAATGGTTGGGGAAAGAAGACAACTAACCCTTGTGCAAGGCACTGTATGCAATAATCTCCAAACAACTTCTGTGTTAGTTGAACTCAATTAACCTCATGTAAATGCCTGCACCAATTATTTTTAGGTTTTACAGAGTCTGTCAACACCCCTCGGAAGTTGCAGTGGGATTGCCTTTATATTGAGGTCTTAAAATTTCATACTGTGATGGGTGTAATTAAAAAATAATTCCTGTACTCTTCATAGCCAGTGTCTGATTTGTACACAAACATGTGTTTACTGACATATCTGTACACATACATTTTGCAGACTTGAGTACCTCAGTCTTTCCATGTTTTAAAAATCTAATAATGCCTGTAAAAATGCATGTTTTAATCACACGGCTGGTACTGTGCGTTCAAAAACTATTCAGTCACTGCCCTCTCAATGCATGGAGCTCAGCTAGGTAGGGGAGTCTCTGAAGTGTTGTCTGCATTGTTGTATTGACTTCTGGGAGAGCAGAAGCAGCTGACCAGAAAGTAATTAACCTTGGAAGTAATTTAGGGGTACCAAAATGATGAGTCTCAAGAACTGCTTCCTTAAGGCCTTTGTTGTTGGGCTGCTGGGCACTTCAGTAATGGAGTCTGAGCTTTGAGACATGAATGGAGGAACCCCTCCTGATTTTGTTGGTATTCTGTCTCATAGTTAAGACTCTTTAAACCACAAATATTTGGCAATTTTCTCTGTACATAAATCTGTACTCACACACATACCACAGCCAGCAGACATCTTGCCTCCCTCTTCCTTGGAAGATACTTTTTTCTCCTTTTTTGCAAACGATCTGTCATACATTGATATATAAAAATCAATGCAGTTTAGCAATGCTAAGGTGCTCTGTAAGTGATTATTCTGAACTATGTATGATTTTAAGTCCCATTGACAAGTATTTTCTACATAGTAGGGAATTTAATTTTCTTTTTGAATGCTAAACTATTTGAGTAATTTTGCAGTTCATATGAGGATTAGTTTTCTCTATGATTTTCCTGTTGTGAGGCAACTAGATTGTGTCACTATTTCCAATATCTGTGAGCCTAATTGTACTGCTCTCTTTTGATCATCTGTCACCTTGAAAAGAGTGTACCTCAGCTTCTTTTGATTCCGTCTGCCTCTTCAGAGTGACGAGGGTGTGCCCTGAGAATTGTTTCACTATTGACCCAATTACAATTTTAAGGTCAATTGTAACTTCTGAAAAGACTGATTTTACAGGAAGCAGATCAGAAATCTGAAAGAAGACATTTCAGGTGTATATCATATTTGATGTGAAAACTGAATTTATGAGTCAAAACTTAGTCTTGCTGAAGTAAGCAGCACGTCTCCCTTTGACTTTACAGGTGGAATTCTGCAGGTAGTATATGCAGTTGTTTCATACTTTGGCTTGTCAAGCCATAACTGCCCTAAATATTGCACCTTGTTTCCCTGCAGATGTGCACTGGGAACTACATATTTGTTCCTTATATGATAACTCCACATAACAAGGTGTACTGCTGTGATAGCAGTTTCGTGAAGGGTCTCACAGAGCTGATGCCGCCTGGTTTTGAGTCTCTGCTTGGACCTATATGCTTACCTCTGGTGGATCGGTTTATTCAGCTCTTGAAGGTGGCACAGGCCAGTTCGAGGTGAGTTGTCTTCTTGTACACCCATGCAAAATGCAAATATTCTGGCTGGCAAGATAAATGTCAGGCTCTTTTGCCTTCTGTTCAGACAAACTAATAATTAATGGTTTCGTTTGACCAAATCTCTTCATTGACACTGCTCTATCAATATGTGTTCTGCATACACATTATGAGAGAGCTGTGGGGCCAGAAAAACAAGTGCAAGGGACCTGTCCCCAGTTGCTGAAGTGAAGTTGTTCCTTTCCAGCCAGTATTTCCGGGAATCCATTCTGAATGACATCAGGAAGGCCCGGACGCTCTACACAGGCAAAGAGCTTGCAGCAGAGCTGGCAAGGATTCGACAGCGAGTAGATAACGTTGAAGTCTTGTCTGCTGACATTGTAATAAATTTGCTGCTGTCCTACAGAGATATTCAGGTAGGAGTTTTGTGCAATACTAAGAGTAGTAGATTAAATTACATTCTCACAAAAATTTTTAGTGCATTTTGCACAGATTTTTTTAACAAACTGTGTGGATAAAGCACGCTAGTAAAAATCATTTATGAAGTCTTCTCTGATGTTTTTATTTTGTTTTGTGGTTTCACTGTTTGCCTTTCTGTAGCAGAAAAGGGTTTTACAACAGTACCAAAAAAGTACATGACATGTAATAACTCTTTTGCATCTCGCTGCGTGATGAGCAGCCTGCAGTTAAAGGCTATGGTAGCATTCTGCAACTGATAGGGAAATGTATTCTTTGTCACCGAAGCGTGTGACTTTTCTTATAGAAATATAAATATCATATGCACTTCAGCTTTTGGAATGACGCTAGTAATTGTGTACTTTGTTATCCATAATTTCAGCTGTTGCTCCTTAAACATTATGAAGTGGTTTGAGTTTGATTTTTGACTTTTATTTGTTTTTTAAATATGTCAGTGAGTAAGCTACTTTAAAAACTGTGGTATTAAAGAGTATTTTATTTTTTTTTTGTGGCTCATGCCTACTTCAGAGGTTTGGGATGCCTTAATTCAAACGCATTTAGCTTTGTAACATCCGCACAATATGAACATTGACACGCGTTCAGCTCCTGGAGCTAACTTTAATCATGAAACAGATGTATGAAAATTTCCACAGGACCATGTTGAAGTAGCACTGGAGACCAAATTGTGCTTTCCTGCTAAATACTATGCATATTCCCATCTCTGATTAGTGCTAGGCTATTTACAGTTTGAGACTGAAGAAAATGAAATCCATAAAACTTACAACAGACTGAAAATACTTCTTTGTATGAAGTAACAGCTGCTTAGGTTGAAGAGGAGTTTATATAGGCATACCTCAGTAAAGCCACTTGAATCTTTATTATTCCTTTCTTTTGGAAGGATTACGATTCCATTGTGAAATTGGTGAAAACTTTAGAAAAACTGCCCACTTTTGACTTGGCCTCTCACCACCATGTGAGGTTGCATTATGCATTTGCGCTAAACAGGTAAGAATCTACCCTTCCTTCTGCTGTGGAACAGTAAATCAAAACTTCAGACTTCATAAGGGGTGGGTAATCCTGTGTGAGGTTCCCTACTGGAGTCTTTTTACACAGTCCTATGATTTTGATTGAAGCAGCTTTGGGGACTCTGAGCTTTGTGATAAATCTAAGCTTCTTTTATCTTACACTATTAAATTTCATTCCTTTTCCTTTAGCATGTTTATCTTTCCATAGGTTTGCATTATCTGTCGTTTCAGTAACTAAATTAGGGCAAATAAATACCTAACAATATTTTCCTTCTGTAAAATACACTTTTAACAGTGTGAGTGACAGTGCTGCATCATTTGTGCTAGCAAAGATATCATCTCATTTCAGTCTGAGTTCTGGTAATGTCAGGAGACAGAAGCAGACTCTTCATCGAATGTCCATCAGAAGATTTTATTGTATTATGATGATAAACTAATTTTCATGTTCTCTGATGACATGGACAAAATGTGATACATGGAGCAACATACACTGCTTCCATGGATTAAATAAAAGCCAAGCCTAGATTTTCTTTCTAGGATACTGGCATTTAGGCAAGAGACTAAAAGGGGAGTTTTTTCAGAGGAAATTACAGATGTTCTCTGCTCCCTTGCTGTTATCACAGTGAACATTTTGCTGTTGACTTTTAGAGGAGTAGACCAGGTGTCAGCAGATATTGAAATTCTCAAGTATAGAAAATGTCTGCAGATGGTTCTGCTTCTCACAGATTTGAATTCTGTGATTCAGGTTCACTGAGGAGGCTTGAAACTGCGTAGCGTGTGAAAGTGATGTCAAAACATGTCACAAGTAATTAGTTGAAAAAAATAAACCTGGTTTTGAAAGAAAAAAAAGAAAAAAAAAATAATAAACAGCTGTCTGGCATTTTTTTATCTGAGTAAAATGTCCAGATCCTTTCTTGTGCCTTTATACCAAGTATACGAAGGTATAAATATTGCGCCCTTTTTGTTTCCAGTTTGACATAAATATGTGAAGTTTGCAGATTAAGTAAGACAGCATGTATCTGCCACTTCTACAGAGCCTTCACAAAGGTCACTAGGTGTTCCTTGGAGTTTTGACATGTTGTTTAGTCCTGAAGGTCACAGTTTTCTGAAATAAAGTCACCTTTGAAAACAGGACTAATTCACCAAGGCACTAAAAACCTGGAAAACTGCAGCATAATCTTTTCAGGCATATCCTTATACTTCACTGGTTCTGTGACTCTAAGATGTTGTCTCTGAGAGTATCTGACAAAAGACCTACACAGTACCTCCAAAGGATTCCAGACAAGATGTTCCTATTCCTCACTTCTCCAGACTGACCGTTAAACTACAAGCCATGACAGCCATGAAAACGCTCATGCTTTGGCGTGCCAAGAAGGAATTACTTTGGCTAATTGTAACTTTCTCCTTACGGGGACTATAGAGGATATTTTGTGAGCTAAGGCAGGTCTGGAATACTCTGTGCTTCTGAATCTTTGCTGCGAAAAAAGTATGTCTCTTGCTTCTAATCCAGGTCACTGGTACGGAAGGATGGAGCAGCTCAATTAGTCAGGATTAGTCTGACCTAAATCAAGAAAGGGCATTGATGATGGAAAAGTAAACAGAAATAAAAGTAGGGACCTCTGGCTCTGAAGACCAGCTAAGTGTAAATAATCCATGTTGCAAAACATTATTTGCCGTACTGGTTTTGGTCTCATTAAATTCATTAATCTGGATTAGTGATAGTCGATACAAGATGTGGAAGTGTTGAAAAGGGAGTCATTTGATTGTTCAGTACACAAACACATTAAAATTTAGACTTTTGATACTGAATGATGTATGTATCAAAACTATGACTCACCAGGAAGTGTCTAATGCTTGCAATTATGTGGTTTATTTGTCTGAAGTACTTCTTTTAATATTGCCTTATTGGCTTTACTCCTAAAACTTCCCTATCATGGGAGTTCAATCTGGTTTGTGCTTTTTGGACTTTTTGCTTCACAGTCAAAATGTATATAAAAAGTAAAATCATAACAAAAGAGTGAATCTTTTTTCCTTTAGAGCATGAATTACAATGAAAGAAATACTAGATATGAAACCAAGGTTCATGTTCTTCTGTTTTATAAGAAAGTAACACATGATCCTCCTAAGAATCTTTCTGGAGGCTCTTGATGCTGTTTTCAGTGCTTTGCTCTATCTGATGCTTCATGTGAGAAAGAAATTATGTTTGGGGGCTTTTATAGAGGTTTCCCATGATGTAAAGAAAAGACGGAAAAAAAGGAAATGTGTGTATATATAACATAGTCCATTGTGTCCATCCATCATTTTACATGGATGAAGTCATATGTCTGTATTAATAATAGTCATGAAAAATTATTTCTTGTTAACTTTATTGGTTTTTTAATAAAAATTTTCATTTTCAACAGGCGAAATATGCCTGGAGACAGACAGAAAGCTCTAGAAATTATGATTCCCCTTGTAGAACAGGAAGACCAAGTAGCTTCAGATATGTACTGTCTGGTTGGTCGAATTTACAAGGACATGTTTTTGGAATCTGGATTCATAGATACA
This sequence comes from Edolisoma coerulescens, assembly GCA_013397115.1. Classification (NCBI taxonomy): domain Eukaryota; kingdom Metazoa; phylum Chordata; class Aves; order Passeriformes; family Campephagidae; genus Edolisoma; species Edolisoma coerulescens. The sequence continues at coordinate 1,816,500 of VWZW01006867.1, forward strand.
GAAAGCAGAGACAAAGGAACATTCTGGTGAGTACCGTTTTCCTGGTCTATGTCCTTTTGTTAGCTTTGGGAAAATATTTCTCGAACAAGAATATATTTAAATGGTTTTTCTTTTCAAATATTTGGCATCCTTAGGGGATAAACCGAATCTTCTAAACTTCCTTGCGTATTTGTTGAGAATGAAAGATTTATGTTGTTCACACATCTCATTCTGCAAAGTTCTTGAAGTGCCTCAGAGACTTGAAATTTGGGTATCTCATCAGAGTGTATTTTCCTCATTTTTCCCAAATATTATGTCTCCTGTTTACTGAATTATTTTTAGGAATCTGGGCCAGAGAGTAGCCAGTCATAAATTGATTTGCATGTCTGTATCTGATAGATATTAGCTAGCTAGGCTTAGTGGTGCTGAGGTTTAACTCACAAGCAATATGACTGTTTCAAACTTATGCTGGTAAAAGTTTTATCACCCCAGCCTCACTGTATATGCAGATTGCAGTGGACTACAGTAGCATCAATAGTCAAAGAAGCACACAATAGACTAGTCAATAATAGATAAATTCTCATCCTCGTTTTAGAGACAAGAATCTTGGCTTTTTAATGCTTTTGAAATGCACTAAATCACTGTTATGTGGAAGAGGTTAAAAAATTAAGGCATGGGACGTCATCCTAGTCTTCTGTCAGGGTGAGCTGCTTCTCTGCATTCAGATGAGGATACAGACAATCTGCGTCTATGTGTCCTGCACATCACATCTTCGCTCTGGCCTTGTGCTCATCAGCTGCCGGTTGAAGTAAATGCTTAAAATGGAAAGCCACCTTCTTCCTTTGTCATTTATCAGTTGTTTTCAGTAAACTTCAGCTTAGAACTGTCTCTTGTAAAAGATCAGATAAAATTGTTTACCATTTATGGCCTCAGAATACAAATGCAGTTTATAACTTCTGGTCATGCTTTACAGTTTCGCAATTCTTACTGGACTTTTAAAAGATGTTGAAATAGCAGGAATGCAACATGTTATTGTCATCCCTCCTAGCATGATTTTGGATTAAAAAAAAGTCTCATTTCCTGTAAGGTGAAAAGCCTATAAAAAACTTCCAGGGGTCTTTTGTAAACACTGTATTTTTCTAATGTCATGAACAAGATAAAAAGAAAACTGTAGTTGTGTATAAAAAATTTTAGGCATTATTACAGGCTAAATGAAATACTAATTACTTTTGCTATTGTACATTTTGCTTTCTCCTTGTTCATGGTGCCTTACGAACAGATAAACTTTGATATTGTCAAACATGATTGACCTAAGAATGATTATATGTATAACAGTGTTGAGTTCACGTAGCCATTTTAACACACTTTGAATAGATGCATCTTAGCAATCATGATAATCATAAATCTGATGACGGGAAGCGATTGCAGGCATTCCAGTTAAGGAAAGGACAGAGGCTGATAGCTCCGGCACAGCGTAGGGTGCTGGCCAGCCAGCCCCTAACTAATCCCTGAAGTCTCTGGCAAGTGAGACCCAAGACAGAATGCTCTGTGCACCTGCGTCTACAGAACAAGGTGATCTCTGTTGAGTCAAGTTGGAGTTTGGCCGGAAGCTGTATGGGATTGTCCAGTTGCTTTTGGTTTGTACTTTATACTGGATATTGATTTGAGTTTCTAGTGTTAGTCATACAGCAGGCTTAACATGCTGAAAGGTTGACTCATAACTCAGTGAAAAGCTTTTAGAAAGGACAGGCCTACTCTAGTGCTACAGCAGGCCACAACAGGACAAGGTGTGTGCAGGAACAATGCCTCCATGGAAGTGCTATGTTATGTTGAGATAAAGGTTATTATCTCAGTCTTAGAGAAACGAGGGTGTAAGAGAAGTATAGTGAATTGCATGAGATAATGAGAATTTGGCAGCAGAACCAAAGCATTGATTTTGCAACAACTAGTCATGTCAAGGTACTTTGGTCTATTCCAATTTAAAAAAAAAATGAACAACAATGTGCTTTTCTGACAATTAGAAAGCAGAATAAAAGACGTCTTTCATATAAACATGGGAGAATAGATGAAAGAGTAATTATTAACTGTCACTTTCTTGTTTCACACTGACAGTGTGAATCAGACTTAGCAAAGCCACCAAGTCTTTATTCATATCTTTTCACTGCTACCTCCCTAATTCAGTGTCTGCACTGCAACATTTTCTCAAATGTCAGCAACTGCAACATTTTTCCAAAAGTATGGTCTCTCTTGTATTGGAACAAAAACACTAATTTCCAAGGTTTTTTCTTCTTCTTCTTCTGTCGATATTTTCTCTCTCATTTTCTTATTGCATGAGAATTACAGCATGGAGGATCTCTAGGGCAAAAAAAGGTAGTCCAGTTCCCAACATCACTATATCTCCAAGCAGATAATGCCAGCTAGAGGGCTTCTCTTAGATGTATATACTTAGAATCAGTGAGAGTGTTGTCCTGTTTGGTTGGCAGATTTTTGTGGGGGTTTTTTATGGTGGTTTTTGTGTGTATATGTGTTGGTTGGGGTTTTTTAAGTGAGCCGAAAATATTTTGTATGTACTTTCTTCCTCACTTCGTTGTAACTTGCAGTACAAGAGGAAATTGCAGATAAGGAAAGAAAAAGATCTAGTACTCTCTGCTTCTCTTGGTTTTTTTTAGAGGACTAGACACTTGTCTAATGATTAAGTTCTTTGGAGGTGGGCAACTGGAGTATAAAAAGTATATATATATATGTAGCAGATTGAAGAGAAGCCTGTCTTACAGTTTTGGAGAGAAGAGCTTTTGTTAAAGGATGCAAAGTCATGAATCATTAGAGCAGAAGAAACAAAAACCAAACAAATTAAACCCCACCCATCTTTTTGGCCTGGTAGGATCAAAATGCCTTAGCTTTGCTTGCGTGTCAAAGTGTGGTCTCGAAGCCAAATCCTTGGGTTTTGCATAGATTATTTTTCTTTCCTTCCTTATATACTAATCTCACAACCTGTTTAATTTTTTTTGTAATGTATTCCACTTTTTTGTCTGTATTTTTCTCATCATTTAGAAAGTAATTTTAAACTCCATTGCTTTTACTGTAGTGAGTTGTGTTGACTGAATGTCTTGTGCTCCTTAACTCACGTACGATAGTAGTCTTTGCCTTCTCCTCACATAGGTGTGAATATGTGTGTATATACATGCAACCAAAGGTGTTCTTATTCTGAAGGATAACTTTAAAGCACTGTAGATGGGCTGTTGCTGTTCTCACAACTACTTGCATTGCTAGCATGAGGATAGAGTGTGCTGTGTTTGTGTGAAACACCTCCACTTCTTCTAAGACAAGATTGAAGCTAGGTGAATGCCTCTGCCATTTCTCTTGATTGCTCAGTTCCTCTTGAGGAGAATGAAATATGGTATAGTCCTTTTTTATGTGAATAGATTCATAAGGACAGTGTCAATAAGACACTGAGTAAAGAATAAAATTTGGCGTAGCTGAAATCATAGCTAAATGCGAGGTATATTCTTATATCACTTGCTTCTGTGCTTAAGCATTTTGATATCCCTGCGTGCTGTTGTAGCAGATCCACAATAGAATCCAAGGTTTCAAGTCAATGAAAATTCATATATTAAAGACTAAATTAATGAAGTTATTAATAAATATAAGTGTGAAACAGGTCTTTTACAAACTGATAGTATTATTCTGTTTTATTTGATCTTAAAGAAAATATTGTAAGATACTGTAACTTTACTGGAATGGATGAGTAGGGTCTGTGCTTGTTGTGTGAGGGGAAAGGAAATGGGATGTATAAATAACAGACTCCTAAAAATAACCACAAAGAATGTGTGGAAAACAGTAAAATATTTTTGCTTCCATGGATTCTTGCTGTGTAAACAGAAGATAAGCTCTTTAAGTACCTAAAACTGTAATGATGCCCTAACTAGATTGCATTATTTAGAAAGTAAACTTCAATGTTTGTTTTTCTAGGTTCAAGAAGGCGTTTGAGTCAGAGCCAACGTTACCAGCAGGAATTAATTATGCAGTACTCCTCCTGGCAGCTGGACATTGCTTTGATACTTCTTTTGAGCTGCGGAAAGTTGGTAATTATAACTTGCAAATTCATGGTGAAATCACATTCTAGTGAAAGTACACTACCACCCACTGTTATAGGGGAAAATCTGATGGTTGTATATGAAAGCTTTGATAGAGAGCATGTAATTATTTAAGTTGGTCTTTCACACCACTGCCGATCCCACCTGACTGCAGGTGAGTGCTGTCATGAAGACCTGGTTTCTGTGTCAAGGTCTTAAGCGGTTACCAGAGTTTCGTAAAAACTATGCTTCTTTGTAAAGGCATCATTTGTGTGAAACAGGAACACCTGAAGTGGGAATCCAGTTCCAGCTAGCACTCTTTAAAAACAAACAAACACAAACCATTGTAGGGAATATGGACAGGAAGTCCATCCTAATACTGCTGAAAATTCACTTGGCTTGAGCTTGGGTTGGGTTGAGAGAAGCATCTTTCTCTCCTGATGCATTCTTAGAGGTTTCTGAATGTCTGTATTCATAGAATCATAGAGTAACAGTGGTTTGGGTTGGAGGGACCTTTTAAAGACCATCTAGTCCAAGCCCCTGCAGTGCGCAGAGATGTCTTTCACTAGATCAGGTTGCTCAGACTGACCTTGGACACTTCCAACAAAGGGGCATTCACTTCCCTGGGCAACCTGGTCCAATGTCTCACCACGCTTGTCATAAAAAGTTTCTTACTTAAGAAGTAAGAATTAAGACCATTTTGTTTGTGATATTCTGGATTTGAGGAGAGCAAAAACTCAAGACTAGTCAGTAATACGTTCAGGGAAGGTTTGGGAGAAAGGACTAAATGTCGTAATATGCTTTCCAGTTGGTGTTCTTCTCCGTGAATTAGTATAATTCTTGACTTTCTGTAAAGTCTTTTTTAATCTTTGTTTCTCCTGAGGAGGTTGTCAAGTGAGAAGGAAACATTTTTTTTCACTTCACCAAATGTATCTGTGTTCAGCCACTGCTCTAGTGCCAAAGTTAGGTATGTACTGTATGGAAGTAATTTTCTGGGTAATTTTGAGTATGAAGGTCAGAGTGAGATGATTGCTTTCACATAAATAGAGGAAGTGAAATTTAAATTCTCAGGTGTGAATGAAGGTATTAATTTGGATGTGTTAGGCTGCATAGAGTTGCCCCAACTACTGTGTTTGCCCTTCTTTGAGTGGGTGATTTTGCTTTTTGGTTCGCATCGAATACTTTCACATCCTATGCTGAAACTTGAATTCTTGTGCCAGAGTAGGAGGTAAAAATATATGTTCTACATATTGCATAGCATTTACAAATACTCACTTAGCTGGCCTAAATTTAAACTAGATAGTTTAGTGGAGCTGGGCTGTATTTTTGTTGTAGTTTAATTTGAATCCTTCAGTTCTAAAGAAACTTCTCAATTGTGTATAGGCTACAGCCAACTAGATTTGTACAGATTAATTTTACTGATGAAATCTGTGTGTTATTTTTTTGGTATCATCTTCTTATGAGTTTGTCCAGTGTAGTTTTCCCTATTGTTTGTATCGAGAACATTACAGAAATTAATGTTCATTATTACATAAGGTTCCATCCCCAGCTGATGAATTATTTAGTGCAGAAGTATCCTGTTCCTTAGGTGGTTTGTTTGTTTGGTTTTTTGTTTGCCTGTCTTATGTTAACATTTAGTTGGTGTCTGCTGGAAACCCTTGATATAGGAACCCTTCCTGTCAGCTACTGGTGTCCATCTTTCTTTGTTGTTACAGGGAATGTTGTCAAAATAGTTTTACTTCCAGACTGACTCAGCTATTTTGAAACACATTTTCAAATACATTTATAGTATAGACCTTGTGTGTGTCGTTGGGCATTTATTTCTTGTCGATAAGACTGTGGTCACTATTCATAGAATCACGGAATGGAACACTGGGTTGGAAGGTACCTCAAGGATCATCTGCTACAAACTTTCTTTGCAAAAGCACAGTCTAGACAGGATGGCCCAGCACCCTGTCCAGCTGCACCTTACGTGAATCCAACATCAGCAATCCACTACTTCCCTGGGTGATGATTCCAAGGGCTGATTCTTCAAATTTTGAAAAATTTTCATCTTGTGCCTAATTGGAAAGTCCCCGGTAGTAACTTGTACCTATCACCCTTTGTCTTTTCCATGTGACTCCTTGTCAGAAGGGAGTCTCCATCTTCTTTGTAGCCACCCTTTACACACTGGATAGTGATAACACTTCCCCTAAGCCTACTCCTCAAGGCTGAACAAACCCAGCTTTTCCTCATATGGCAGGCTTCCAGTCCTTTGTTCATCTTTGTGGCCGTTCTCTGGATCCTCTCCAGCCTGTCCACATCTTTTGTGTGTAGTGAGAACCAAAACTGAACACATTATTCCAGGACTGCCCTGGCAAGCACTGGATAGAGTGGGATAATGGCTTCTTTATCTCTCCTATTGATGCCCTTGTCAGTACATCCCAACATCCTGCTGCATTTCTTTGCTGAAGAAGCCCACTGTTCTCTCATATTCAGCTGCTTGTTTTTCAGGACCACCAGATCCCTTTCCACAGAGCCGCTCCCTAGTGGAGTAGATCCCAGCCTGTGCTGCATTCCTGGATTATGTTTTCCCAGGTGCAAGACCTTACAATAGTCTTTGTACAAGACTATTTAAGATGGCTTGAGTTGTGCTAGATTCTGAGGATAAGTTAGTATTTTCTTTGTCTAGGGTTAATGTTTTAAACAAAATCAGGCAAAATCACAGGGGTTTTGTGGGAAAACGTTTTGATTTTTTTCTGGTTCTAAGTATCTCCTACATGTGTGTAATTCTTTTGATGTCACCTCTTGTTTAGATCTGTGTGTACAAGACTGTTTTTCAGCAGTAGTTAGATTTGCCAGGCAGTGCTTTCTGTTTGGGGTCCACCCACAGCATTATCTGTAGTACACAGAAATTAGAGAAGTTCTGCTTTCTGGTGGGATATTAGGAAAGAAAAAAGAACAAACTGGTCAAGTTCAGTCCAGGTTATATGGAAATTATATTGCTAGGCTGGGAAAGGCATAAGGAAGGATCTAGTCAGTAACAGTTCTTCAGAGGGTGCATGAGACTGTAATTAGGAGAGGCAATATGGTAATAATTCCAGTAAGAATAAGAATACATCCAAGAGAATTTTTACCAATCTGCATCAGATCAGAAAATTTGCTCTCTAAAAGTTCCTACCTGTACTTATCAGATAATAGTTCACAACTAAATGAGCAAATGGAGCATTAATAAAATCCTCCTTCTATTTTCTGAGTTGTATTGCTTTCTTAAGCATACACAGGACTTTGAGACCAGAACAGAAATGCTGTGTTCTGCATTGACAGTTATGATCTCTGCAGGCTGTGCAACTTTGACACACAAAGGATCCTGTAATATGAATTGTTCTGTCAATATTTGAGCAAGGAAAGCAGTTTATTTATAAAGCCTTCATAGTAATATTTAACTGGTAATATCTACTTACTGTATCTTATTTTCGTCACAAACTGTGGGTATATTCTTGGTGTTATAAAAACAATGGCTTGTCTGGCATTAATGTTTCCTCTATTTTGGGTCATTTGTTTTAAAGGCAAAATATTTTTGATAAAATATACTGGAATTCAGCTGCTGCTTTTTTTCTCACCCCTTGTGAATGCCAAGTTTATCATGGAAGAAGAGAATGTCTTGACTTTGCCTGCATTTTCTTATACTCTCAAAAATCTTTTAAAGATGGTGAAATAAAAAGAAACTCAGAAAAGGGAAATTATACAAGGAGACCATAAATTCAGAATTAAATTCATGAAGGTTCACTTTGCAAGTTTCCAAAATAATCCTTTCCCCCCAAGTTCTTTAAATTTGAGTTACAGTCTTTTGAACATATTGCTAATGTCATCACACAGCAACTGCATTTCAGGGATAAGTAACTTGCCCGTCAGGGATGAGTAATTTTGTAGATGAGCTTTGCAGAGGATGGTCAGCAAACCAGAGTGAGTTTTAGCACCAAGTACTTCACCTTTCTCAGAAGAACTTGATGAGAGGGTGATGTTGTCTTCTCTAAGGTAATAGGATCCACTTCACAGAATACTTGGGGAAAACTTCCATTTTATCCAAGTTACATAACAGTAATGATTCCCAGACTTGGTGTCCTCAGATATCATAACTGCTACACATCCATCCTTTGTCCCACTATCTTCCTATAAGCCTCTCTTACTGAGCTGGGACTCAAAATGGTTGCTGTCACCAGTCCCACCCTCCTAACAAACACCTCTTCCTGCCATGCCGTGTCAGTTGTGCTTTTCATCAAAGCCCCATGCTCAGTTTGTACCTCGCTTTAGCTCTGTTCCCGCATCTGGAGCACGGAAGGGCTGTGATGGGTGTGTTCCTGCGGGTGCAGTGAAGCATGGCAGAGCATGTCTGCCTGTGAACCAGAGACTGGTGCTGCTGCTTGCTGTGACAAATAGCTTGTGATAGCTGGTCAGGGGCCACTGCAACTGAGTGGGCTCTCACTCAGTGCTTAGCAAAGGCCCTGTGCACAGATAAATTCCTCCCTTCCCCCTTCCTCTCAGCAAAGGCATATCCAACTGAAATGATCCACGCATCCCTGTGATACCGTTCTTTACATCCCTTGTGATGAAGTCACATTAAAAACCTGTGGAAGTTAGTAGGTATCTGTCTTTTCCTGTGTGTTGCTGTCACACGCATGCAAATGCTTTAGACATTCCAGTAGACCCCTTTGGCCTTTGAAGATATTGCTGAGGAGTGTTACTCTGAAGCCCTGGAGGAGATTAATTTTTTCCATTTACTGTGTTTTGTGGATAGCATTCAGGTTTTGTTCTCTAGAACCCAGCTGAAGTTGGACAGTTTCAACACAAATTCCCCCTCCCTATTCTCCACCAGCTAGTGCAGGTGTACATCTTCAAGCAGTCTCTTTGACTGTGAATGTGTGTAGCACCCTGGCTTAATCCTTGCAGAGATGGCCACCATGGTACCTTGTGGAGTTGATGGAGGTGATGTACATTGTGACATTTCTCAAGCAGATCGGAGATACTTTGTGACATCTATGGCATTGTTTTTCTCTTCAGGAATAACAAAAACTGATTTCCCAAGAAGCAAGCAAATTATGGTTTTTTTGATTAAAGTACTATTTTGTTCTGTATGTTACTCAAGCATGGCAATTTCTTGTTAGCAAGAAAGCACAAAGTGCGAAATACAGATGTGAAATAAGCTGTAGGCCACTTGGATACAATTTCATATTTTAAAAGCCTTTATTATCTCACGTTGATGTCATAAAAATGTGAGCAATGTGATAAAACGAGATAAACTTTGTAGGCTGAAATGTAGCTTATGTAATGATACCCATTTTGATAATATTTATTGCTGCTTCCGCCATGAAATTTAGTCTGCTAGCTACTCAAGGAAGGTTAAGGAAAAAAACAAGATCAACTGTTGCATTGAAATTTCTTCTGAATACTCAGCCTGAATATCAAGGACAATGGAAGATGATGTGGGAGGGAAACTGTCATAGTGGAGTAGTGTGGGAAAAGTGAATTAAAGACTACAGCGATGCAGAGGCTTGTTGTGTAAGCTGCAAATTGGTGGTTTTTTGCAGAAAAAAAAGGTGTAGCGTATCTCATGTTAGCTGTACGTAGCAGCTCATATGAACTAAAACTCATCCTGAAGGCCACAGGGGAGCCTGTAGTTCTCAGCAAACTTAGCAAGTCAAAATAAAACCTGAGGCTCTCCGTAGTCTTGAGTTGCTGAGGGACTTGTGAATATTAATAGATGTCTTTCATTGGGGTAGGACTTGCGGCAGTTAAAAGAACATCACTGCTGGAAGAAGCCCAGTGGATCATCTGTTCCTTCTGCATGGGACCTTGTCTATAAAGGTAAGTTTGGGGCTTGGGGCTTGTAAGTCAAAAAAACAAAGCAGAAAAAAACATAATAGGTGCCTTATTCAGCATCTGTTAAGTTTTTGCAGCTATGTTGTGTAGCCTAAGGCCCCAATTTACCTTTACAGATGAGGTCCATGCAAGAACATAGGTAATCTGACTGTGGCCTTGTCCTGACAGTGATGTCTTAAAGTTCCTTTCTTGAGAAGCCTGTAGGAAGAGGGGGTGGGGAAAAAAATCTTCTACCACTTAGGGTGTTTGGAAGGCATATAACATTAACTGGTAAGTATGATTTCCGTCTTATTTTATCAAAATGGAGAGGGTATAGTCGTTTAAGCATTTAATAGATTTTGAATAAGGGAAATTGTTATTTTAAAATTGCATTAATACAAATTCTTGTGACTTGTTATTCTCTTTGCTACAGGAGTAAAGATCAGCAGCCTGCTTGGTAAAAAGGGGAGCTTGGAGAAACTGCAAAGCTATTGGGAAGTGGGATCTTTCTTGGGGGCCAGTATGTTGGCTAATGATCATATAAGAGTGATCCAGGCTTCAGAAAAGCTGTTTAAACTAAAGGCACCAGCATGGTAAGGTGATAAACAAGGCCGTGTACACTGCTATGTTTTAAAACATTGGACTCCTTCAGCTTTCACATTAGGCACTGTATTCAGCTGATAGGAGAGATGTTTTGTGGTTTTTAACAGATTTTACTCTGTGTGTATTGTTTCACTGTACTTTTATCCAGAGAAGGGACTCTCTTCCCCTTTTGCCCTTATTCGGGGTGGATTTGATATGGGTCTTTAATTTGATGTGTGAGAAGGGCAGATTCACCATTGACTTCAGGCTCTTCGGAGGGTAAAGGAGGAGTTGCTTGCAGCTACATTGCTGAAGAGAAGTGGTAGTGGCTTGTGAATTTAGTCATAACGGCCTGAAGGTTTTGGGGAATAAAGACAGCTTAGCTAGAGAGGCCTGGCTGTACTTTTAAATACTGTTAAGGATATGGCACATACCAGTTGTTTTAGGAACTGAATACAAATGAGCTGTATGGTGCAAGCTACATCTTGTAGCAATTGAGGAGACTGCAAATCAAAGTCCAATTAACAGAAAGGTTGTAAATCCAGGGTTAAAGGCAACCCTGTAGATTCAACATCTGTTATGCAAAGCCAAGAGATGTGTGCTCTGACAGCAGGTTCCCAGCACCTGCTTTGGATATAGGCAGCAGTTAAGGACCAGTCACCTAATCATTAAGGGCTGGGACCATTTTAGCTGGGGAGGACCAAGTCTCCTTTCTGACTAAAAAAGTTGTCACTCTGCTAATTATAAGAATGAACATCACAGCATATGTACTCTAATATTTTTTAAAGGATAGAGTGCGTCTGCAGAAGGTGATCAGACGGATGCTAAAATATGGAAATGCTTAACTTCTGTATTGACATAACATAGAAACTGTCAAAATTAAAAACTCTAATTTTCTGACAAAATATATTTCATATATGCCATTTACAGTGTTATTTATTTGCAAATACACGCATTTACTATGTGTATATTTTACTAAGAAGCTGGATAGCGCTCTCTGGAAGTCTCCTGGTAGAATTTTCTGGAGTTTATGAATGCCTGGTTGTCAGGATTTTATGTACCCCAGTGCCTTTGGGGTTTAAGTCTGTGGATTAAACTCTGAAAATACAGCTCACTCATTTGTGCTTCATGAAAATTTCTCCTGTGAGAAATTCCTTCCCAGTCTGTTGCCTGCTTTATAGCAGGGCCCACTTGGTGCAAATGGGAGTAGACACAGTACCTTAAGCCAGCTATGCTGATGACCTAAGAAGGATGATTGGAAATTGCACAGCTATGGAAATGTTCACTAAAAACCCTCTGAGGGTGAAACAAACATTTCCATGAATAGCCTAATTGCGATTAAGTGATAACAATGATAAATCCTCTTTTAGCATGTGTATCTCATTGCTGTAGTATTCATAAAAATTGCATGAGATTATGTTTACAACCTTTTTTTTTTTTAAATGTAAAGAGAAAGCAATGTTATCAGCAATAATATAAATCACCCCCAGAAAGCAGAACAACAGAGAGAGGGAGGAACTGCATTTAGGGGAAACATTCAGCACTGCTGTTGTCCTTCCCTAGCAATGCCGAAAGACTGTTTAACATAGCTGTTGTCATCTTTGTAGGATAATCAGTTTAGCATCAGAAGCATCATGTTTTAGAAATCTGTGTTAAATAATTGCCTATGCACAATATAGGAGATAGAACAGTGTAGAAAGTTAAGCTAGTGGACTTTTTACCTGAGTTTTCTTTTTAAGTAGGTCACTACTGAAACAAGTTGGACATAGGCTCAGTTTGGTCCTTAGGTAAAGAATTTAGCTTTAGAATTTAGAATGTGGAATTTAGAATTTCATGAAGTTTTCATGGTTTAGGATAGAAGACATTATATGGTGTCAGGAATATGTGCAGGTAGGAATGTTCCAGTTCGGTTTCCTCATGTAGCAGCTATGTTTCCAGTTCTAATTTGAAACAGTTATGAAAAGCAATCCTAGAGAAGCAAAGTGTTACTTGGTGTTGCAATGGTGAATACTTCAGTTGTGATTAAAGGCAGAGACATTACTGGTTACAAACTGTACTGAATTTAATGTCTGTGTATGTTTGGATGGTCACAGGTACCTGAAGTCTATTGTAGAGACTATTTTGATATATCAGCATTTTAAGAAACTGACTCCAGAACAACACACAGCCAAACAGGAACTTGTGGATTTCTGGATGGACTTCCTTGTTGAAGCCACAAAGACAGACGTGACTGTTGTTCGATTTCCAGTAAGTGGCTGGTTTTTGGGTCTTGGGGACATTTTTTGGTAGTTTTCTTGGGGTTTGGGGTTTTTTTTTAAACAAATTGTGATGTAAAGGAAATGAGCACAAAGCACTGCTTCTTTTTAGGTGGCCAGACAATAAACTGCTTGTCCAGAAGAAATGTATTTGGCCTGCATCTTAGATTGATTTTAATTGAATGCACGTGGATGCAACAGGATTGCACAGTGCATTCCATAAAAAAGTAATGAGGAAAAAAGTCAAGATTGAATTTTGCTATTTATTGCTTGCTACCAATGGGTATACTTCTAAAGTAAACATTTACTGTAAACATTTACTGTGTATTCCCAGTGATAATACATTAACTATACTATGTTTTGAAGAAAAGATATTTAATTAATTTCAGTCTTTTTCTGGCTCAGCAGGGTTTGTATATTCTACTGCCAATTAAGGCTGTACCTTATTAGAGGTTAAAAATCAGCTCAAACAGCCCAAAATCTATTGTTCCAGCTACTAGAAAATGCATTTCAACAACATTGCACTATAACTGTGTATATATATGTTTATTTCTGATTTCTTCCACAGAAGTTTTGCTGAGAATTTTGATATTTTGAATTTTCTGGGTTTTGTTGAAGACAAGACTATAACCCTTTTAGATTTTAGATGATGAAATAGTTCAATTATACACTTAAAGTAGGCTCTGATTTAAAAAACTGTCCAAGTAAAATGGTTTGAATTTTTATTAATATTAAGAGGCAAACCAAAGCTGATCACTCATGCAATAGCATAAGACAAACCCAGTGTCCACCTGGTTTGATGGTGTTGTACAGGAAGTTGGTTGGAGCATGGAGCTGATCAGGCCAAGGTCATGGCTTTGATCCCTGTAGGGAGTCAATGATCCTTCTGGGTCCCTTCCAACTCAGACTATTCTGTGATTTTGTGACTCAGCTACACTGGTGTTGCAGGCAGACAAATGTAATTTCTCGTCATACAAAAATTCTATTTGTGCCTGTTTGGAATGAAAATCACACAGTTCAACAAGTCAACAAAATGAGAATTAGCAACTTTCTTTTCCCTCCCTTCTCCCAGATTGCAGTTAATTTATTCTAAGAGAAGGTTTTTTCATATTTCCTCATTGCGAGCTGTTCTGAGAGTTTGAACTTAAGAGCTGCACTGTCCATGGGTACTAGCTTAGCTGTTAGTTACTTTCTTATCTCATGGCATCAGTGTCATCATCCTCTCTTTGGCCTTTAGAGGAAGAAAGGACAGTGCATGGATAACTTGCTGTAGGATAAAGACTGCAGTTTGTGAAATGGCTTAAACCAGATTTTACAAATTATAAGTGTCTGGACATGCCAAGCAACACATTTTAATTCACACTGGTTATCATTTACAGAGTTGCATGGAGAGGTACATTTCAGAATCTCACCCTGCACTGCTTCCAGTGTATCTGTGTGCTTACCGACTCTGAAGGAGGAGACGTGGCTTAGATTTCACTCTAAGCCATGGCTCTCTCCAAGACTTTGTACTTGGCTGGTTTTATATTTTTTAAAATAGATGTAGACTAACTTGCCCTAGTCAATCATTATTGCATCCCATCTCTTTTAAATGATGCTTCTAGTTTTTGTTTCACTTATTCCACAATGTTTTTTATGCTCTTTAGCTGTCAGCCTCTTGCAGTGGTGCTTATTGCTTTTGAGAAAATCATTTGATCTGAGGACTACAGTTCACGGTGGTCTAAATCAAAAGCAGTTCAGTTTAGCTCTGGGTTAATCTGTTTCTCTGCTTTACCCAAATATGCTTCTACCAAAAGATGATAAAGGTGTACCATGAATCTTCTCTGCATGGGAGATAGACATTCTAGAGTGGCATTGTAGGAGACTGAATTGTGACAGAAGTATTTCAAAACCTGATATTTTTCAAAGAAATAATTTTCAAAATTGATACATGCTACCAATTGACACATTATATTAAAAAAATTAAAGTTGGCTTTTTTTTTTTAATCTTACATTACTGTCAGCCACACTAAACTATCTCAGTACCTAAAATTTCGCTTTTCATTATTTCCCCTGGTTTTCCTGCTATGGTGTGACTAAAGAAATAGTTTTAACAGATTTCAATACCTTTTGAAGTTCTACTGGTTTTGCAACTAACTATTAAAAATTATTTTTTCTACAAGGTGTTAATATTAGAACCAACAAAAATCTATCAGCCCTCATATCTCTCCATCAACAGTGAAGCCGAGGAGAAGACGGTATCCATCTGGCACGTGCTGCCTGATGACAAGGTATGTCTGCAGTTGCAACTTTTTTCACAATTTAAAAGTATGCATGGTACGTAAGGCACGTAACATGTGACCAGTTGCATCTAATTATGATTCTGGAAAGTAGAAAAGTGTTTTAGTAACACACAGAAAGTGCTGAGATATATTGCCATGCTTAAGATTGTCCCAATTTTCAATGGATCTTTTGTTTCCCATCATTTTTCAAAATAACTTGCATCTTCCTTCAGGTTGTTTTAAGCCATTGTATAATATACAACAAGTCTTTTGCTTAAGATTTTATAAGTAATTTATGATTTACTGTCATCATACCAATAATGTAGCATAAAATTGCTTACACTTACAGAACTATCATCTTCCTGTACTTGCAGTTTTACGTGTCAGTTGTGATAAATACTCCTTTAATATGAAAGTAATAGAGACTGGTATGTTAAAATGGGAGCAGAATAAATCAAATGCCAAAGAAGTATTTGGCAGAAGGATAGATGGATGCTCTAGAAATTGAGTATTCTGGGAAGTCCATATGTCAAGGTGTGAGATAGCCAGACATATTTGGAAAGTAGCTTAGAAAATCCAGAGATGGAAGTGGAGAGGAAAACCTAGAATGGTTGTTACATTCTGGGATACTTAGGAAGCAAAATGTTGGTAAGAGGGAAGACAGGGAAGATGTCATAGAACCTTGGAGAAGGATGTCAGCACGGGAGCATGGAGGAGTATATGAAGAGCAAACGGAGACTGAGTCAGCTGGAGGCAAAACACCAGGGATGCTGTGATTTGTAAGAACTGTTCATTGTTCCGTGGCAGCATTTTGTTTGCCTGCAGGATAGGGCAATGAAGACCTGTTTTTCAGGTAATCATAGAATCATTTAAGTTGGGAAAGACCTTTAAGATCACCACGTCCAACCATTAACCTAACACTGGCAAATCCAATCTTCACCTTTCCTGCTAGTGGTCTGTAAAATTTAGTTTGTTCATCTTTGAACACAAAATACAGTGAGGCTGTACCACTTAGAATTTTTGTTGTGAGTTCATGAGAAAATGTAAATGGCAGATGAAATAGCATATTTAGAGAACAAACTGAAATGTTTGCCTAGAGCAACAAATTTCTATTTATTTGTGTTTTATTCTGACTGATGTTTTTTGAAGTAGGCTCAGCCTCTGAGAATAATTTAAAAAATAAATTTATGGAATTCTTGGGCAAAATAAAAATTTACCATATAGTAAAAAATTATTTTTCAGAACTAAAGACTTAATCTTGCTATTCTAAAATACCTGTTCTGAAAGTATTTCTGTGTTCAGAATTTATTCTATTTAGAGACTACTTGCACATGCTGGGTTTTTTTGCTTTTGTGGACTTTTTTGTGTGTATGTTTAGTTCACCTCCAAACAATACTTTCCATTCTGTTAAGTGGCTTAACTGTAGTGTAAGAAGGGACATAGTACTAGAAGGAATTTTCTGGGCTGTTGAGTCCTCTTCACCTCTGTTGCTGACACTCTTCCCATATAATGTTTCACATAAAGTGATCAAGCTCTTTCTGAATATTAGTATAGGTTTCACAGTTGACCACTCATGCTGAAAAGTGGTTTGGGAATTCCACTGCAACTCTAGAAAAGCCAAGAGTGGAATATTGCCGGTGAAGTAAAAAAGAGTTACTTTAAGTCTTCTAGTTTCCAGTCTGAATTTCTTGACATTTTATACACATTTGTTCTTTTGCTAGCGAAGTGTTTATATTAACTGGTTCCTTCCTCTCTCTGATATTTACCTGACAGTATTTTTAAGGAGAATCATAATATCTCTCAGTGTAGGGTTTTTGCGTAGGTTTATTTTTAGGCAAAACAAGTAAGCTTGGTGTACTGGCCACACATGGCACCTCATTGCCATGACTTCCCATGTTCCAGTTTGAGTAAACCTTACCTGAGCATGTGCACTCTTATTCCAAAAAGTGTATTCCATGGTGCATTCATTTGTCATTTAGCTACTGGGATATTTTGTTTGATACATTCAGCAATGGCATTTTTCATAGCTGTGTCATTTGACCGCCCAGTTACCCTCTGGCTGGGAGAAGGATTTGAATGTATTAGTCTACACCTGCTGGATGTTCAGAAGCTAGGTGTTTCTCTATAGCATGTTATACATTTCTTTCCATTTCCCCCTTCTCCTTCCTGATGTGAGGCATGTGCCTTTGTGTTTTCTGCAGAATAATGTTTCCCTGTTTTTCTGTCCTAGTGTTAATCATTGGCATTAGGCATTAAGTGCACTCCCTAGTACTTTTGCTCTGGACAGAATCCTTACTGTGGTGAGCTTATTGAGTAACCAGGAATCTGATTGATACTCTATGCCCTTTGAAAGAATGCAATGGGCAATTTGGTAGCTACCCCTTCAGCTGTACAATTATAGTCTGTTGCAGTTTGTCAAAGTCATTAGAATCCATCAGAAACCTTACCGGGAGAAAAGGGACTAGAAAAATTTGGCGGCAGCAGCTTCCTTTTCAGCTGTATATAACCAGTATAATATTTGTCTTTGCTAAGAGATTTTGTGAAGGAAAAGGATGTACTGTCAGTCTACTGCACAGAGGAGACTCATACTTTGATCCTAAGTAGCTGAAAACAAGCATTTTAGGGGCTGATTAACAAGCAAAACCACCTATCTCTACTGCAAGGGCATGTTAGAAACATGGGTTTGGAAACTTCCTCATCTATCCAAGTTCAGTCTACCAACCATAGGTCTGTCAGAGCTTTAGCAATTCATGCTTCAGATTTCAGTTCATTTTGGCACATAAATTAATGGTTCTACTTGTTTTCCAGAGTTCAGTCAGTGCTCCAAGAATAAGATCCGTGAGTTACAAAGTGTATGAACTTCCTTTTATGCACAAAGAAGCTGAATTTCCATTTCAAATCCGAACTAAAACTCAGTGGAGCCTGCAGCTGGCAGTTTTGTATTAAATAGACAAATGACAGTCAACACCAGGATAAATAATGTAGCCTCTTTCTCTTCTATTGCTTTTTAGCAACATATTTTAGCATTTATGTTTTTAATAATACTGAGTTTAAGATAAACAAATGCCTAGAAAAATCAGACAGCATTTTATTTTGTAGAATGCACATTACCTTTGCCTTGCAGGTCCCTAATTTTAGCAGCCCTTACCGCATGGGGTTAGAGGAATGCAACAGTGCTGTTTGTAAGTTTGAAATAGAACAGCCTGTCCCTGTTTTGCTTTGGCTTCTGAATCCATTTTGAGTTTCGTTTTGGGTAGTTGATGATTTTTTTGCCTAACCAAAGAACAGATGCTGAATTTGGATAGCATGCCTCATATATTTACTCCAATGTATTCAAAACTTGGCAAGGTGATGAGGGGACATAACTTTTATGTTATTTCATTGCTTGAGAACTTTGTGTGGTAATTAAGATTTAAGAGATTAGTTGCATGTAGATGAGAGGTAAAAAACAAATACTAACGCTTCTTGTTATGTTTCTTGAGCATTTCTGCCTCTCAGAACGTGTATTTTAACTTACTTAGATTTTAGATTATTCCCAATAGTGGGAATTGGACAAGCACCAAGAGCTTAGCTCTTAAGAGAGTTTCTGAGCATGGAAAATTGGAAACTAGCAGATTTTGTATATGAAGGGAATTGTAAAAGACTATGCAGAAACCCCTCCTCATTAGCATAGGGATTGAGTTGATCATCCTTCATGCAAGAGAACGAGGCAACTCAAGGAATAGTTTCACAAAGACGCCATAACTAGCATCAGTTAGCACTTCCTCTTCAAGATGCAATTTCAGTTTTTCCTAATATCAGGCTATTCTCCTGTTCCTTTACCCCGTGAAAGAAACCCTCTTCAATTTTACATTGAAGAGTTATTGAAGTTACCACTTTGTACTTTATAATAGTTGTGAAGCTTGTGCATCAAGAAAGATGTTTTCTTGTATTTTTGGTCCATTGTGTTAGGCATTTCATATTAGCATCACAACCTTTAATGTGATTTGAGCAGGAAGGAAAGAATTACAGAGGAGGAAAAAATTGATGCAGGAATCTTTGTAGAAAGCTGTTATAGCTGGGAGAGCAATTTCCACTGTCATCTCCTGCACATTGTGCAACTGTTTCAGCGGTGTATCTGTTCCGACTTCTGTATATTTCACTATTCATTTTATAAGCTACACATTTTCAAGTCTTCTTTTGGAATACATTTGATTATGTTTCTGTTTGACACCATGCCCTTGCTCAGATCACTAAAAGGCCAAATGAAATTCAGCTGCAGAAAGCAAAGTTTCTTCAAATATGTGGCTCATTATGATGGGATCCCAATGTTCCCAGGGCTGTGAGGTGGTGTAATTCCACCTTTTCCTGAAAGGAGAATGTTTTCTTTAGAAGGTACAAAAGGCTTCTGTTTGCTACAGTAAAGTTTTATTAGAACATAAACATAGAGCAATATAACTCTACAGACTTCTCTCTCTCTGCAGAGAACAAAATTCTTCTGAACGTGACAGCTGTAAATTTAAAAGATCTGAAAATGAGTGAGGCCTGGCCCTTTGTGTTTTCATAGGGCTTCTTTCTTCCAGCTGTGTTTTTACTCCAGCAGCTCTTAGGGGTTTTGGTACATTCTTACCACTTTCTTCTGGATCCCTAGTGAGATAGTCTCCTTTCTGTTTCTTTGGACACTTTGCCTTCAGATTTGTTCCTTCCCTGAGCAATTCTTCCTACTTGTCAAGAATTTCCCCCTTTGCTCTCCTGCATTAGATTTTCTACTTGTAGTTCTCTCCTCCTGGCCTTCCCACACAGTAGGGGATTGAGTGTATGGAGCAAACTCTCATTATTGTCAGAGGTGGAATATTTTTCCCCCTCCTTTCCAGAGTATTTCATGTGATCCCAAGTTCAGTATCCAAACAAGGCTATACTGCCATGTCTTCTGATCTGCTCTTTTGAATGTTTTCAAAAATAGTAAATTATGTTTGCAGCATAAACAATGAAGAAATAACGCAAAACTTCTATGTAGAACTTCTGTTGTTTTGGTTTCAGTTGAAAAAAAAAGCCTTGAAAAATAGCTGTTAACAGGTAATAAACAGAGAGTTGTCATTTGTGTGTTTCCCATTCCACCTTATGAGCTTCATTCTAGAAGACATGCCTACTGGCCCTTCATACATAAGAAGGAATATTTTGTTTATTTTTTTACTTTTTACTGTGCCTTACAGAAAGGTATCCATGAGTGGAACTTCTGTGCTGCTTCTGTCAGGGGAGTAAGGTAAGTTGTTTCCCTTTTTTGTTTTGAAGTGAAAGGAGTAATTGAATGAATTTTGTATTAAGCTGCTGCTGTGGACCTTGGAGTGACAGTGATATTCTATCACTTCTGTAACCTCTTCGCATCTATTCTTCATCTTAGTCTTTTCTTCTTTTCCCTAGGATTTATCTGTATTTGTCATCCTGCAACTTTCCACTTGCCTTTTAGCGTAATTTAAAAAAAAAGTCCAGAAAACTAAAATTTTTAAATAGTCATTGCTCTGTTCTAATAATAGCTGTTCCATACACAGAGTTGTTGCTATGTCTGCAGGACGTTTTTGCACAGATGGATGATTCTTTTTCCTTCCAAAAAGTAACTTAAAAACACCAAACTATCAGTAGGCACGAAAATTCAGTCCTGTGGGATTCAGCTTATTTTAGGCAAAAGTTGCAATGATATGCTTAGTTCAGTCTGGTTGGGGTTTTGACTACAGTATGTTTTTGTGTGCTTCTAAAAAAAAGAAAGAAGGGAAGGTAGAATTTATTTATTTATTTACTGTCCTTCTGGTTTTCCCTTCCTCCTACCCCTTATTAAACCGTGCTGTGGTCAGTCCTGTTTCTGGTGTAACCTTCTGCATTTGTTATTTAAACGGTGAATTATAATTTAATTTGTCAATTGATTTTCCAATCTGTTCATCTGAACAGATGTCCAAAACAGCTCAGATGACTTTACAGTGAGCCAAAAGTCACTGTGAATTCTTAGAGAACTCTCTGGCTCCCTCCATGAGGAGCTGCAGGGGGAAACATTTATCTAATGCAAGCATGAAGCTGAATAAGTTTGGGGTTTTTTGCTTCTTTTAAATAGATGCAAGTTTCTGATCACTTAATTTTTCAGTGTTTTACAGGGTTTTTTCTGAGTTTTATGAAGGCAAGTATTGTTTGGAGTGAGTGAGCCTTCAGAACTAGGCCTGCTTCTAATCTATTTTTGTATCAAGACTATTTTTGGCTACTTTGAGGTTCCTAGACTTAAAGCGGTCTAGGAAGGAGGAGTTCCACGCTGTATAAGGATTCTCAGCCCTTCTATACTAGTAAGAGTCAGCTTTAGAAATGCAGCCTTAATGTACAAGGCAGGTCTTTGTACATGATCTTGGAGGCTTTTTCAATAAAGACCGCCATAAATATTTATGGCATTCCATAAGGAGACAGCAGGTCTGAAGAGACACCTAGCTTTGAAGTGGCTCACATTTTTGGTGAATATTTCACGGCAGTGACAGAGGGTCACTTCTATGTGCTGTGTAACTGCCAGTGTAATCAGCATTTTGTTTCGCAAGTAATAGGGTTCAGCTCTCAAGAACTGCAAAGCAACTTGGAAAGGATGTAGAACTCTGAGCAGAACAGTGCTAAATCATACTCTATACGCAGAAAGTCATAGGAATTGGCTTTAGTGTAAGAGACTCATCGATTAGTGGTTTGTGTGCCAATGTAAATACCCCTGCTTTTGCCATATGCCTTCTTGACCTCTTAAATACAAATTTTTCGTATTGAATCAGGCCAGAAGATGCTGTTACTCTTAAAGGATTTATCAGAACTTTTGGAATATGGCTGTTTCCCCAAGGTACTTTGCATCTTAGGTTATTGAGCAGAGTTCCTACTGTTCTGCAGAGCTGACAGCATATGCGCAAGAAGATAGGAAATATATTTTTCCAATTGAAAAATAAAAACTGAAGTGGCAGACTGAAGTTTGCTAGACTACAAGTTGGCTTTTACTCACTGTTCAGGCGAAGTTCTGGATTATGAAATAACCACTATTTGTGTTGCTTCTGGGGGAGAGTGCATGAGGGGCTTTCCTGATGAAAGTAGTGCTAGAAACAGTGGAAAAGTTGGATTTAGATCTGCATCCAGTTTCTTCATAGATTAAGAACTTAGACAAGCTTAAGACAAGGATATTTGTCTTCTATCCCAAGTTCTTGGAGCTGTGAATCTCATCAGACTACTTAATTACAGCAATGAGAAGTGCCTGTACTGCTAGGCTTCGAGAAAATACACTGAAGTTCCACACAGCTCCTTTTCTGTGATTCCTGCCAGTGTTCACCTGTTTAACCTGCTGCTTCATCCAGAAGCACTAGTAACCAGTGGTTACAACATTTGCAGTATTTCTTATTGGCTAAGGGGAGTTCTGGATGTACACGAGCTGGGCACAAGGCCTTGCTTCCCGGTTTGTTTTTGGAGTTTGGTGAATTCAGCCCCAGTTCTGCTGTTGCAGACATCAGTGGGTACTACGTCTGCTTGGGCACTGTTCGAGTGAGGCATTTCCTGAGCAAATTATCCTGTCTCTTTTTATAACTCCGGTGGTTTTTAGTCTTCCTTTTTTTCAGTTTAGATTTTTTTTTTTTTTTTTTTTGTCCCAGGGAGGAAAGCAACATATAAGCAATGTAAACCCTCACTTAAAGGTGTTAGATATTTATTAATTTCCCTGGCCTCTGTGTACAGTCCACATTCTTACCCTTTTATTCACTGCTGTGTTAGTTGGTGGTTTCTGGGCATGTCAGGTTTCAGCTGACAGTTTAGTCAGTAAAATGTTTAAATGCACGTGGAACTTGAAATGAATGAGTAATTCTGTTAATATCAGTTGCTCCATATCTAGAGAGTTTACTTACAGGCTTGAAAAGCTTAAATTAGAAGTTAGTTTATAAGCTCAGGACAGTGACTGTCTTCCTAAGTATGTACATTACTTAGCACTTATGAATTTTCCTAATGTAAAAATAAATGAGTCACCACACCCAGAGACAAATATTCTTACAATGAAGCTCAGTCTTCTCGTAAGTAGTTTTATGAAAGGCAGACCCTCCAGCTTATCTGAAGAGTCATTTGTTTATCAAAACTTACAGGGTTTTGCAATAGAGGAATCATAAACGAGAGCAAGATCAGACAATCTTAGACACCTAATAAAGGCTGAAAATTCCAAGCATTTCCTGATAGTTAAAAAACCCGGTTACGTTAATCAAATCATCAATCCTTTGGCACAACATAATACATAATTCTACTTTATTGTGCTACAAATTAAGTAGCGACATGATGGCTGTCTTGATACGACTAAAATAGATTGATTTCTCTAGGACTGTGGATATTGTCCAGTATATTAATAAGCTTAATAAGGAGACTTAATTTGTCTTGGTTTCTCAAATACTGCATTATTTTCCCTTGTAACACCCCTGGCCATTTCCCCCCGCCCTTTTCCAATATAGTAAAAATCAATTATACTGCATCAGCTTGACAGCTGGCACTCAATATGTGACAAAGTTACAGAAAGAGCTATTTCAAATAACATTTAATATTTTCTGTAAGGAGCAGAGCAATGATGTGCATATAAAACAGTTCTGGTGAATGAATATCTTTACACGAGCTGCCACCTACTTGGGGTAGAAAACTGACAACTGTACAAGAGCTTGCACCTCTTTTGTTTTTCCATTGAGACATCTATGCATCCATAAGAAAATGGCATACATTCCTCCTCTTTATCTTTGTTCTGCAGTTATGTAGATAAAACCAAAACTGAAGGAAGACGTGAGTGGGCAAGGGTAGTAAAGCAATTCACCTCATATTTAGATGCTGACTTAATTTAAAAATATTTTTCCAACATACTATCAAGGTACCAATTAACAAGGACCTCAGCAGAAAATTTTGTGTTCAAGATTGAGCTGTGGCTGATGCCTAAAGCACAAAGAACTCATTATTTCCGTTTGAAGCCCAGCTTTCTAATAAGATCCTGAAAAGATGTTTCATCCTGGCTGCAGGAGTGAAAATTAAGGGCCTTACCTAAATGCACTGAAGACAAAAATGTCACAGGTCACTGGAAATATTCCTATGAATTTCTTTGCTCCTACTCTTTCTTGGGCTATGTGTGGACAAGTGGGGCAAGCTGAATGATAGCAAACATCAGAATGTGGACTTTGGAGGATACAAGAGAGTGATTTTACAATAAGGAAAAACTATGGATTCTCAGATTTAATCTGGTGCTTTCCCATGTTGAATGGGTTGATCTGTATGGTTTTACAAAGCTGGTAGAAGTCAAAATGCATCTTTCCGATAACTTTCTTTGCTGTTCTTTCAGCATTTCAAAGTTTGAAGAACGATGCTGTTTCTTATACGTGCTGCACAACTCGGATGACTTTCAAATCTACTTCTGCACAGAACTTCATTGTAGAAGGTGGGTCACTGCTGTTATTTCAGAAAAAAACATGAGCTGTGATGGTGTCTGCCTGCACTACAGGGACTGACTGTTTCAGATCTATGGTGAAAGTTGATCTGAGTGTCCTCACTCATCACCGTCTTTTGTGTGAAAGCTTAATACACAGCACCCTGGAGATCTGATGTATGAAGGGTCAAAGAGCAGGCTCAGGCAAACATTAGAAACAAATACAATTATAAATATAATTATTTTTTTACACGCACCTTTCTGGGTTTATTTTTGTAATACCTATGATATTACAGCTTACTAAAAGTGCGTGCCTCCAATTTAACAAAGCATCCTAACTCTCAGGAGGAGGACTGTGTGAAGTGGGAACATTTGGAGTAACAAGGTCTGGTCAAAATTTCTCTGTAACTGTAAATATATTTTTATTAAAAATTACGAAGAAGCACACTTGATTTTCTTTACATTAGCATATGTTTACATAAGTAAGATTGTACCTGTGTCCCTGCAGAAAATTTGGCAAAAGTTTGTTGCACAAAATTAGGGTTGTCTCTTTTTTCTCTAAGCTGTGTTTCTCCTCCATAAGCTTGAGGCTGTGGTGTTGAATTGATCCTGGAAGCATTCCCAGAGGAAATTTCACATATTTTTGTGCTAAAAAAGGCTATAACTTCACCAAAAACCACTGCAGTATTGTCTATTAATGACTGGGGCCACCTCACAGCCCAGTCTCTAGCTTGTTCTTTCATCCATTCCAGTTAATATAGGTTCTTTTACCATGTTCATTCCCCTTCGCATCTGAGCTCTTCTTAAGAGATGAGTAAGCAATGCCTTAGCATGACATGGTTTTTGTACTTGCATTCTTTCAAAAGGGTAGAAGTCAAATATAACAGTATTTTTTAAATGAAAAGTTACAAAACAGACATCCTTTTCATTCAAGGAAAAACTTGAAGCTAGCATTCCTACGCTACAAAAACTCTTTCAAATGTAGCAAGACTTCCCGGTACTTCTCATGATGCTTCAGTGCTTTCAATGGACATAAAGAAATGGTGGTATAGGACGAGAATTTGAACCGAGCTGTAGATTTTTAAATATTAATTCCATTAATAATTTCAGATATCACAGATTTCTTGTACCTATAAAAGAAGTAGAAAAACTTCAGATTTTGATGGTTAAATCTCTATGCAAACAAAATTTTTCTTCTGACAAGCAAACTTATACACTGAATTTATACTTACTGTATAAATTACACTTATATATATACTTATATATACATTATTATTACAAAATATGTAATTATATAAAGTAATGCTTACTGTATTTAAGTCCTCTCTCGGTCCATTCATTAATTTGTTCCTATACCGTCTGAAGTCACTTTCTCAAGTGCGTGTTTGGTTTTTTTCTCTCCTTTTATTTCTTTTTCTTGTACAGATTTTTTGAGATGGTGAACAGTATCACTGAAGAAATGGGGAAGACTACAGAGGAAGGGGAATGTGATGGAGACTCTCTAGAGGTATTTGTACTTTTTTTTCTCCCAACATACAAAATTATGGGCTTCTAGTCTAGCATTTCGCATAAGTAAATTATTCATCCCTTTTCCAGGAGAAATTAGTTAAGTTATTGTCTATACAATTTTATCCTCTAATGTTTATCTACTAATGATTCCTTGTAAAGGTCCTCATGTAGTTTTTAATACCAGAATAGCTAAATCCCTTGTAGTTCAGTTAGTGAACTCGCTTTAGAAGGCACACAGCTTTGGAGTTCTGCAGTTGGGCTTACTGCAGAGTGACTCTTGAAGCAGTTACTTCAGAGTGTATTCAGAGTCAGGCAGCATTAGGATCTATTTAAGTTTTGAAGACTGTTTGTCTGACTGTTTTTAAAGTCTGTTTTATACATCACTGGAATCGTGTGCACTTCCATTATTGGCAGATTATCTGCACAAGTAATGCTGTAACTGCAATAGGGAAGGCTTGTCCTGGCTAGTGACTATCTGCAGGCAGCACGGCAGTGAACAGCAGAATCAAATCAGGTGATGATGTTGGTGCTGCTGGGAGTCTCTTTTATATCCTTAGCCCACAGACTCCTACTGAAGCTTAGGGTGCCCCTACAGCGAGGTTATAGATTGGCTGAGTGCCCTGTGCTCTCACCTGGAGTTTTATCGGAATGCACACGTAGCTGGAAAGGGAGTACCAGGCTACTGGGTGCAGTGCAGCACTTAAGGTGTTTAAGCTTTCTTTGAGGTGGCAGGGAACAGGATAGAATACCTAAGGCCCTATCACATGCAAATCTGGTGTCCCAAAGCTCTAGAGACATCCATAACTAACTGAGAGAGTCAGTGCTGTGTAATGAATACAGACAGCCCTCTGTCCCAGTTTTGACGTTGGCATTTTATAACACATTTGTAACACATTTTATAACATTTTCTCTCTGAAATCAGAGATCAGACAAAGGGAAACCACCGGGGTGACTTGTGGCATAGAAAAAGAGCCTCTATTGAGAACCTTAGGGTTTGTTTGTTTATTTTAGCAAAAAGAAAAGCAGTGGGTGACTTGATTACAGAGGATAAGTATTTTTACAGGAAAAATAGCAATGTGCTAATGGTCTCTTTAATCTGTTGAATAAAAATGTAATTAAATAGTGGCACCAAAAGAATTGAATTAAGAGGCATGACTTCACCATGAGAATAATTCATTGTTGAAACAAACTACTAAAACAAGTGGCGGATTCTCTCTTTTATTAAAAAAATAGCCATCTTTATATGGAAGAAAATAAAAAATACTTTAACTTGACCTAAGCTACTGGGTTTAGCACAGCAGTGAGCTTGTGAAATTTTATGTCTGCGTTACACAAGAGGACAGATCAGGTAATCTCTCAAACACATGGCCTTAAACTCTTTGAAATTCAAACTCAGCCGAAACCACGCTTAATACACTGCAGTCCTGACTAACCTCCATTGGCACAGTGTGCTGGCAGACCTGGCGGTGTCAGAATTGAGGCTGTGCTGGTTTTGGAAGCTGTGGGGAGGTCAGGAGAGCCTCTGGGACGAATGCAGCGCGTCCCGCCTTGCCCCCTGTGCCGGGGCGGGAGCCGGGCTCTCCGCCTGGCGCAGAGTGCCCTCTGCCGCCGGCTCCGGCTGCAGAGCGCCCGCCCGCAGGGCTGCGGGCGCCGCTCGCTGAGACGCGGGGTGGAACCGCACCGACCGGGCACAGGCCAGCTTGGCTCGGCTTCGCGCACCTCCCTGAGAAGGCTGCCTTAGAAGCCACTGGGGAAACACAGGCGTGACTGCACGGTATGCCAGCTGTCGTCTTAAAGTGTTCTTCTTTCTTTCTTTCTCCTCTGTGTTCTTCAGAAAGCTACTAGCATCCTACATGCCTTGGTTATGATGGCAGGGTCAGATGGAATAAATGTTATCCTTCTGTTCCATTTCATGTGGTTGTTTGCTTTGCAGTATGATTATGAGTATGATGAGAATGGTGAGCGAGTCATTCTGGGAAAAGGAACGTACGGCATTGTATATGCAGGACGAGATTTGAGCAATCAAGTCAGAATTGCTATTAAAGAAATCCCAGAGAGAGACAGCAGGTAAAGTAACTGTGGCTAATTCCACATGTTGTGTATTATATGATTTCATCATTAATGTGTCAATAAATTTTCAGATGAAGGAGTGCCTCTTCTACAAAGCTGCCAATAAATTACCTGTCTGTGATATATAGTGGTGTTCCCTATCTTTGTAACTAGATATTTCCAAGCTGTGGAGAAGATTGTGATCACAGCTGAGAATTTAGATGTTTGCTGGATTTGGTACTACTATTTTTTCTTTAAAACAAAACAAAACCAAACAAAAAAAAAAACCCCCTGAAGTGCAGAATCTCACTCAAACACCTAGTGGTGAGCCCTATCTACTTAGACATACTCAGGCATGTCATTATAAAAGACCAATATTGGAATTCATGATTTGTGCAGTACTTTAAAATTCTGGGCCTGAATTGTTGATAAAGACATTTTTCTTTCTTGTTTTTGCACCATTTATTTGGAAGCCTCATAACATTAGAATAAAGCATGTGGAATGATCTCTTTGTTAATTTTTTTTTTTTAATGCAGAGTGTCTCTGTGTGTAACTCTCTCTTCTGTATAAAGGTTGCCATGTAAGGACCAGGCACTTAATGTCCTTAGTATTTTTGTATCTGAAGACTTCCAGTATATCCTATTTTGTGTATGTAGATTTTCACAAATAATGTGATAAAAGTGATATGAAATCTAAAGTTAAGAGTTTTCAAGTGAAACTGGCTCTATTAAACTGTCCAGCTTAGCTCAGTTTCTTTTTCATGGGTCTTTCTTTTGGGCTTTCCTTTGGTTTTTCTGTTCTGACTTGGTTTTTTCTTCAACGTTTAAAAATTATTACTGCTAAATCTTTTGAATTCATTTACAGATTTGCTGTTCAAATGGATATGTGGTCTAATAATTTTTCCATACTCATAGTATTTTAAAGGTACTAGAACTTATATTATGGAGAGGGGAAACCTTCCATCCTCTATGTTGTTACTCCAAATTGAACTTCAGTATATGTTATAATTTCCCAGAAAGTATGGCCTTATTACACAAAACAATCTCTTGACTCAAAATACTTGCTAGTTTTGTGTATGTTAGGAAAAATTAGCTTGTAACAACTGTGGTTAATAGAAAGATAGCCTGAATAAAGCAGTAACTACTTTGAAGGAAAAAAATCCAGATTTTTCTTCTCCAATACACATTTAAAAAGAATTTTCAATGGAAAAGTTTTCAGATTCAGTGTGCAAAGCATACCACAAAAGAGATTATTAGGAAGCTGTCAGTCTTTCATCTAAGCTCTCAAAAATGTTTAGAGGCTTTCAGAATTAATTTCAAGTATTATTCTTTTAATGGCAAAGTAAGAAAAATTTATTAATTCAATTCTGGTTAATTGTAACCTGATCTTCTCACACTTTGAAAGAAGTCTGTAGAAAAATAAAATCTCTGAAGTTAATTAGTATCATTTTAAAAGTAAGAATTACCATCTATTGAATTTGTAAAAAATATTTAAGTTCTGGGTCAGAGCAGGGCTGGAAATTGAAATATTTCTACGCAAAAAGCAGTGAGTCTTCAATTTTGCTATATGTTGAATAAAAGCTACTGAATAATTTACTTATCAGGAAATGTTAGACTACAGAGACACATCTGCATTCCAGTAAAGAGGAAATCAGGAAAAAAAAAGCCAGGACAACAGTGTGAAGGAACAAGCATCTCCTGGAAAACTCAGACCCAAAAAGAAAGCCTACAAAGGGTGGAAGCAAGGACATGTAGCCTGGGAGGAATACAGAGAAATTGGATATTGTCTGAGCAGCCAGGGATCAGGTTAGGAAAGCTAAAGTACCTAATAGAATTAAATCTGGCCAGGGATGTCAAGGGCATCATGAAAAGCTTCTGTAAGTACAATGGTGGTAAAAGGAAGACTAGGGAAAATGTGGGCTTTCTCTAGAAGGAAATGGGAGATCTGGTTATCCAGGACATTAGGAGGCTGAGGTACTTGACAGCTTTTTTGCCTCAGTCTTCAACAAGTGCTCCAGCCACACCGCCCAAGTCACAGGAGGCAAAGGCAGGGATTGGGAGAATAAAAAAAACACCCACTGTAGGAGACCAGGTTTGAGACAATCTGAGGAACCTGAACATACACATATCCATGGGGCCTAAAGAGTTACATACATGGGTTCCCACTGACTGGAAAAGGGAAATACCCCCCTGTTTTTAAAAAGGGAATAAGGAAGACCCGGGGAACTAAAGGCCAGTCAGTCTCACCTCTATGCTGAATGTGGTCAAGGAACAGGTCCTCTTTAAAACTGTGCTAAGGCACATGGAAAATAATGAGGTGGTTTGTGACAGCAGACGCAGCAACACTAAGGACAAATCACACCTAATGAATTTGGTGGCCTTCTGTGACGGGGTTACAGCAGTGGCAGATAAGGGAAGAGTGACTGACAAGGCCAGCTTGGATAAAGCCTTGAGCAACTTGGTCTAGTGGGAGGTGTCCCTGCCCATGTCAGGAGGGTTGGAGCTTTGAAGTCTCTCCCTAACTCCAACCATTCTATGATGATGATTTAGAATTTTTGTTCATACCATTTAAAGTCTCCTAGTGATTAAGTTCTAAAGCAAAAAATGTTTCATCCTAGTGAAAAATTTTCTTATGGGTTTATTTTATCTGCAAAATTATTTTGTTGCTCAAGTCTCAACTGTGCTGTTTAAAAGTGCAGGAAGAAGAATTGTAATGGTCTTGCTGCTGCTGCTCAGAATTAATATCTCATTAACAGAACTCAGGAATACAATCTTTGATTTTGCATTTCTGTATGACTAACAATGTAGTCAGAATCTTTATAATCATTGGAGATTATAAAGATAATGTGGAGAGGTAAGGCAAAACTCAAATTAGTTTTTAGTAGACAGACTCAGAGTTGCATAATCATACTTTTCATTAACCAAATAATTATTTTCTGCAACAGTTTCTCTCCAATGGGATTTTCAGATTACTACTTTTTTTTTCTTTTCCCTACACTTTTTTAAGAGTTCAGCCTCCACTAGTAGCTTGATGCTCTTTGAGGGAGAGGTGATAGCTACCTGTGCTAAAAGGGAGTTGAAGTCACCGGTGCTTTTCCCACAACAACTACAATTGCAAATGCTGCAACTACATTTCACATTTGGACTGACAGAAGGAAGTCTGTGTCCTTCGTCTAGTTCAGCTACCCTGAAAGTGTTGCCACTGATGTTAGTGCTTTAGAGAAGATAGCCCCCAGAGTGTCAGCATACTGTCTACATTTTGCCAGAAATACACAGAAAATACACAAAATCTGGCAGCTGACCCACCTCCAAGAGTAACTGTTAGGGCAGCCCTAAGTCAGGAAGAGCGTCGGGGTGGACCTAATGCATCAGCTCAGCACATCAGCTGCTGAGCTCTGGTGGTGTTCCACACTGGAGAAAAATGCTGACTCAGAAACTTTCTTGGCAAAAAGGCTGTTAAAAAGCTTATCTCTGAAAAATACTTTGCCTTGGACTAAATTGCATTTGATGAAATTTTTTTGATCTGTTCTTCTAAATATCTCTCCATTAATGATTTCTGTTTTCTTACTCTGATATCCCATCTTGCCTTCAGTAAAGACTTCTACTTTAATTAAAATCTAAATGGTGACTCATTTTCATTATTGAGGTGTTTTTATTTATGCACTAGCTTTACAGTTTCACTTTGGCACCAACATGAATCCAACCACTTTCACAACTGTTTATTCTCTTGGAGTTAGACTAGAGTGGAGTTTATTTTCCATAAATTTTGTTTTCCTCACTCTATGTATGTTTGTAACATTTTTTGTGTATGAATACACAATATTATATATATTTTATATATGTTATTTGTATTTACATATGATTACATAATATTTTAGTATGTGGTGGTCACAAGCAGTGCTGTTAAATTCATTTAACAAATAGTCATTTTCAATGTTAGCTGTTCCAAGGCTTTCTTCACCGAGAGGAAGGATAAACTGTTTCTTTGCTTTCCAGGTACTCCCAGCCTCTGCATGAAGAAATAGCTTTGCATAAGCATCTCAAACATAAGAACATTGTCCAGTATTTAGGTTCTCTTAGTGAGAATGGCTTCATCAAAATATTCATGGAACAGGTGCCAGGTGGTAAGTTTTGGGGGAGACTGGTTTTGCGGTTGATAGGTTTGTTTGTTTTTTCAGCATTTTAAAAGCGTAAAAACCTATAATAGGGCCATGAGACATATTTCATACAGGTGTAATATTCTATAGTGTCCCTTTCTGAAATCAATGGGGAAAACTGTGTCTTCAAACTGCTCGAGGCATCTCCTTCAGTAGTTAGGGTGTGCTACAGATAAACCTCCGATCATTGCTGTAGCAGGTGAGCTCTTTTTACCTATGGATCAGTGGTGGACTGACCCTGGCTGGATCCCAGGTGTCCACCAAAGCTACTCTGTCACTCCGCTCCTCAGCTGGATAGCGGAGAGAAAATGCAACACAAGGCTCATGGGTCGTGATAAGGACAGGGAGAGATCACTCATCAGTTACCATCACAGGCAAAATGGGCTTGACTTGAGGACACTAATTTAATTAGTTGTCAACCCAATCAGAGTAGGGTAATGAGAAATAAAGCCAAATCTTAGAAACATGTTCCCCCTACCCCTCCTTTCTTTCTGGGCCTAAATTCACTTAGGATTTTCTCTCCCTTCTCCTACCAATGGTGCAGGGAGATGGGGAATGTGGTAAGTTCATCAAAATTGTCACTCCTTCCTCCTCAAGGGGAGGACTCCTCACTTCCTTACCCTGCTCCAGCATGGGTGGGGTTCCTTCTAAGGGACATAGTCCTCCATGAACTTCTCTGATGTGAGTCCTTCCCATGGGCTTCAGTTCTTCATGAACTGTCCAGGTGTGGATCCCTTCCACAGGGTGCAGTCCTTCAGGAATGGTGTGGGTCCCCCATGGGTCACAAATCCTGCCAGCAAACCTGCTCTAGCATGGGCTCCTCTCTCCATGGGGCCACAGGTTCTGCTCAGGCATGAGCTTCCCATGGTGTCCCAAGCTCCTTTGGGCATCTACCTGCTCCAGCTTAGGGACCTCCATGGGCTTCAGGCGGACATTCTGCCTCACCGAGGTCTTCACCATGGGCAGCAGAGGAATCTCTGCTCTGGTGCCTGGAGCACCTCTTTCCCCTCCTTCTTTGCTGACCTTGGTGTCTACAGAGCTGTTGCTCTCACATATTCTCACTTCTTACTCTGGCTGCAGTTGTTGTTGCACATATTTTTTTCCCATCTGTTACCCCAGAGGCATTGCCACTATTGCTGATGGGCTCGTCCAGTGGCCAGAAGCATCTGGCATTGGCTCTATCAGACACAAGGGAAGCTTCCAGCTGCTTCTCCCAGAATCCCCCCTCAACAGCCCTCCTGCTACCAAACACTTTCCATGCAAACCCAACACAAGATAGAGATGATCTGTGCTCATCTTACCAGAAGAACCGTAGCCAGTCTCCAGTGGTACATAGCATGAGAAAGGGGATCGGTGGTTGTCACTTCTATTTGTGACTAAAGAACTCACAGCAGCCAGACACAGCTAAAATCCCACTTCTTGAGCTTAGCTTTTTCGTAAACTGTGGAGTTGGTGTGTGTACATATGCACATCCACCCTTTTTCCCTCTTTTACAACATTCCTGGGAAAACTTCTCTTCAGGCACAGGAGGGAGGTGGGCATATTGATTAAATGGGTTCTGATTTGTGTGCTTGAGGAAGCATATACTTCTCTGCTGCAGCTGAGGCCAGTGGAGATACTGACACTCTCTTTAATTGCTCAGGCCAGTGGTGATGCAAGTAAGCATTTGACTGGAGAGGACTTAGTTATAGATGAGATGCCTACACTTGGTTTGGGACTGATGTTTGTTGTTACTTTTTTCCTTTGGGGAAGAAAGCAGAATTTAATTGGATTTTTATTCTCACTTTTTGCTCTCCAAAATTATAGGCAGTCTTTCTGCTCTTCTACGATCAAAATGGGGACCATTAAAAAATAATGAGCAGACAATTGGCTTTTACACCAAGCAGATTCTTGAAGGATTAAAATACCTCCATGACAATCAAATAGTGCATCGAGACATAAAGGTAAGAATTTGCAGAGAATTAAGCCTGATAGTGTTATGTAACTGCATAGTCATTTATTTGTCCTGTAATTTAAAAACTTCTTTTCTGAAAGCTCTCTGCTATTTTGAACCATGGGGTAGGTAGGTGAACCATTGCTGATTTCAATTTGCACCAACAAAATATGTTTAGGGTTTTTTTTAATTTTAGGAAAATTGATATATAGCAACTTAAAATGTGATAAAATAGATACTTTTTTTTTCTGTTTTCAAAGACATGACTGCACTTTCATAAAATCTGATTGAAGTGAAGAAGATTGTGGGTGGGATAATTAGCAAGTTCTTTTCTAAGGAGATTGCAGATGAAAAAGTGTTTGGGGTTTTTTTTTTTTAAAAAAGCCTTTTTTCCTCTTTTAGTGTTCTTTAACTGAATTCCTTCTGGAAAGAGGGGAAATTCACTTTGAGATGAAGTTTCTGTTAATGGGATTGCATATGGCAGGAACACTGTTGATTTCTCTTTCATCTCTGTAAAGAAGTTACTTAGTAAAGAGTGCATTGTAGAAAGAGCTTCTGCAAAAAGTCTTAGATGAAGGGTCTGCAGAGAAAAATAATTGCTCTGCATGTTCTGTTCCTCAGGGTGATAACGTGCTTATCAACACATACAGTGGAGTGTTAAAGATTTCGGACTTTGGAACTTCAAAGAGACTTGCAGGAATCAATCCTTGTACTGAAACTTTCACTGGTATGTTCCCTGAGGAGATTTTCTTATCCTCACTCGAACTGCGTATGTAGGGTCAGAATCCACAGATGCTGAACTTTCATTGACTTCAAATCAGTATAAAAGGTTACTGGAAGAATTACTTTGGATATTTAATCTTAAGCTATACGCTGTACTTGTATGCACCGTTCAAAGAGAATGCCATTTCGGATGTTCCGCTTGTGACATCAAAGTCCTCTGCAACAGAAGAGCTGTATCTCTCCTGTGCTTTGTTTGAGTCTGTCTCCTTTGTGCGCATGGCTTTTTCATCTTGCTGGTCTTTTTTCTTTCATAATTTTCTTGGGCATCCTGGCTTCATCTCCAGAATTGCTTATCTACAGAACTTGTCATTAAGTTGCTCCTCCTTCTGCTTGATAATTTGATTTTGGTGTTAAATCATGCAGTGGCACTGCATTAAATAATTATGTAAAATGAGAAGTGACTGTTATTTTAATTCCATCTTTCACTCTTCCACTGCTTCTGTAAAAGGAACAGAACGCAGAATGATGTGTCAGGTTGATTCCCTTACTTCAGAAGAAAATGTGCATATCACCTACCCTTTTAGGTTAAGATTTCAGGTTTCTCTTCCTTTTCCTCTCTGGGTACAATTCAGAGTGCTTTCCCATATTTTAATTGTAAGATATAAAAAAATTAATGAAAGCTATGTCTGATCCAAAGCTCATTGAAACATTTAATAATTGTCATTGACTTTGAAAAGCGATATCCAGATCAGTAGGTGATACCAAATGCTTTTAGCACAAGTAATATCTTGAGTATTTTGAGTTTTATATAGAATGCGTATGGAAATTTTTGAATTTTGAATAATAAAAGGAGATTTTTTGACTCTTCTGCTATTGCTCACTCCTCAGTCATTTTGTTCCTCTTGTCCTTTTGCTATCTATTTGCAGCATTAATACACCTAAGTAAACAAAACAGAGTATGTTTTAAACAGGTACCCTTCAGTATATGGCACCAGAGATCATAGACAAAGGGCCACGTGGCTATGGGAAGGCTGCAGACATCTGGTCTTTGGGATGCACAATCATTGAGATGGCTACAGGGAAACCCCCATTTTATGAACTGGGAGAGCCACAAGCAGCCATGTTTAAGGTCAGATATCTTCCTTTTACAGCTCAGACTTGTATTTCTAAACACAGGAAATCTGATGACTGTTTTGGAGAAGCTTGAATTAGAGGTTGCAAGAAAAGAAGATAAAGGAAGTGGTTGGATTGTGATGATGCTAAGAACAATAATCTGAGTCAGCTGAGAGGAAGTGCTGTGTACTTTTGAATAGATTAGTAGAGAGATAGCAGCTATTCAGCAGCCAGGGTATTTAAGAAAAAAACACCAAACTGAGAAAAGAAGCAGTTTCCTACTTTGTGAAGAGCCTCTACTTGCAGTTGTGGGGTTTTGTAATGTAATTGTTT
Source organism: Edolisoma coerulescens (assembly GCA_013397115.1). Lineage (NCBI taxonomy): Eukaryota > Metazoa > Chordata > Aves > Passeriformes > Campephagidae > Edolisoma > Edolisoma coerulescens. The sequence continues at coordinate 1,852,717 of VWZW01006867.1, forward strand.
ATGCAATTTGTAATAGTTTGGGGTTTTTTCTCTGAATTAATAAAGTAGTTGTATAAAGTTAATATAAAAACCTGAGAATGACATACCACTTCTACTATCTAAACAGTTTTTTGATGTTGTTTAGTGTTTGGGGGAAGCACAGTTTAGGCCATTGTTTCTCCCTTTATTTGTCTCAGGTGGGGATGTTTAAAATACACCCCGAAATTCCTGAATCCATGTCTGCAGAGGCCAAGGCTTTCATACTGCGTTGCTTTGAACCAGATCCTGATAAACGAGCTTTTGCTCATGAGCTACTTATAGATGAATTCTTGAAGGTTTCAAGCAAGAAAAGAAAGTCTCCTTCAAAGCTCTCAGGTAAGCATTTCTGAACTCAGTCTGGAAGTTTTCTTTTGCCCATAGTACTGTTTCCTGAAACTGCTGATTTAGTCTTCAAGATGAGCACAGCAGATCTCCATCCCAGGTGAATGTTCAGGTATAATGTTCTGTACCAGCAGCTTGCTGCTGAAACACTGTTGTAGCAGAATTCTGTTATCATGTTGTCACAGAAGTCAATTTATTTAAATATTTCTAATAAGGTTTCTAAAAGTCTGTTTGTGATTTTGTGCAGCTTTTATGGTTGTTGGCTTTTTGTTTGTTTCAGTTTTGTTAGTTTTTTAAATTTGCGTATGCTTTCATTGAAAGAATATTTCTATGGAGTATATTTTGTGTAAGGTTAGAACATGCTATTAAACCTCCATGGAGTTTTCAACGTGAGCAAAATAATCTTTGTCCCATAGCAAATGTGCATACACTGCATTATTTTTGTTTCATGAAATTTAATTTTCAGGAAATGTTCATTTCCTGTAATGTTCTAAATTACGGAAAGTAGCAAAGGAATTTTGAGAGCAGGAATAATATATTCTGTTGTGTGTGAATATTTACTTAGGAAAATATCTTCTGTATATTTTTAGCATGATACTTAAAGAAACAAAAATGTCAGGTAAAGGAGATGGTATTAGAGAATCACTTCTAATGTGGTTTCCACTACCTCAGAATAAAATTAAATTGCAATAAATTACACTTTTGGAGACTGCAGACAGGAGAATTGAGATAGTCCATAAATATGGGAAGTTACTCTTTAGACTATGCTTATTTTCTCAGTAATTTCAGCATATTTAACTTTCTTTTTTGCTTTGCTTTTCTCACACAGTCCTTTCAGCTAACACAAATGGTGAGTTTTAACCTACTTCTCTGTCAAAAACATACCTGTGTAGATACTGTAGTTACCACTTATTCTGGTATAAGTTGTCAACACTAAAATTTGTAAAGAGAGTGCTCACAATTATGAAAATAAGTGACCTCTGTCTGTTAGGAACATCTAATTCATTGTGCATATCTGAACTGTTGTTTTTAATCCTTCCAGCCTGTGGCTTAATTGTCCAGGCTTGAAGGGCTGTGCTGTTGTTTATGGGGACATTTGATGGAAACCAGTGGCAGCTTTATAATAGCAACAGAGCCAAGGTTTGTGGAGAAAGATAACACATACTTTTATTAGACTAAACTCTATAACTGAAGAATCGAATGCATTTGAGACCCCTTGTCAGACCAGGATATAGGATACTCATCTCTTTCAGGAAATGGACTGGGAGAGTGCGGGAGGGAACTGAACACACATATAGTTACCTTCATGCTGGATTGGTATCAAAGTACATTTTGAAATGTGCACATGTGAAATAGATATGAGTAGTTTCCTGAAGCAGTAATGTGTGCTCTGGATTTAAAGCTATAAATTCTGACTTAACTGCATGTCTACTATTATTAGTCAAAGGTTCTGAATTAATTAAACTTGTACAAATTAATCTGATGAAGAAACAGATCTTATATGTGTTATAGTATGTATACTTGCATGTAGTGTATATATAAATATATGTATATTTATATAAACCCATAGAATTAAGATCTTGGAAGGTGCTTGGACAACTTACCCTGTAGAAACATTTTCCTGCTGCTGGAAGTCATGATAGGAGATGCATGTTCACTTCAGTGTTGAAGCTCTGTAAGTGAACTCACAAGAAGCCCAGCATTTTGATCTTTCAGGAATAAAAACATACCTGAAAGAGAACTCTGTTCCAGACGAATAAGCTTTAGGAGTTTTTTGTCAATTTTTTTCTAATATTTTGTATTGGTGTGTGGGAAGGCTGGAGCTTTTCTGTCTCCTCTGAAAAAATAATCTTCACTTCAAAACTCTGATGGTATTACTAAATCCTAATTTCTGAATATTTCTATGCAAATAGAGTATCTTCGGAGCATATCCTTACCTGTCCCTGTTCTGGTGGAAGATACGAGTAGCAGCAGTGAATATGGTTCTGTCTCACCTGATACAGAATTAAAAATTGATCCATTCTCTTTCAAAACAAGAGCCAAATCCTGTGGAGAAAAAGATGGGAAGGGAATCCGGTCCCTTTTTCTGAGGTAAGGAGCTACCTGACATTTTTGTTACACAGCAGATTAAGAATGTGTACATCAGGAGGGTTTTTATAACGTTTCTTTTCACTGAGTGTCTTTCATTCAGCATCCCAGATGAACATTTTGAGGATCATAGTGCACCTCCTTCACCTGAAGAGAAGGATTCTGGGTTTTTCATGCTGAAGAAGGATAGTGAAAGGAGAGCCACCCTCCACAGGATATTAAATGAGGACCAAGAGCAGGTGGTGAGGAACCTGATGGAAGCTTTGACTCAGGTAATTTCAGAGGGCAGCGAGAATTTTATGGAATTTTGAGACTTCTCTGCAGTTACCTGGAACTCTTGAAATTAAACATGGTAAAGCAATTAAAAAATAAATTTTGATTAAACTAGAAAGCATATGCCATGTAAGCTTTCACAGTTACTGTTTTATTTGGGCTATTAAAAATAGGCTTTGAAACTGTTTATGCTGATTTACATATGCCTTTTTTGTTTGTAATTACTATGTATGTACCTGGGTATTAGAACAGACAAGACAACAGAAAAACATGTTTTCATGATACCCTGTTTTGCCAGTGCTTTTCAAATTGGACTAATTGAGTCAGGCCTACTCATATAAGGTAGATCATGTCCAGGAGCGGATTATCTTGACCCCCTTTTAAAGTTCTGTCTTCTGGCTGACTGGTTTGACAGAGGGCGGTTTAGGCCATTTGGGCTGCTCTGGCCTTATGTTAGGCTATTGTGTGGAAAAAAATGGGGCTGACTAATACACCATTGCCTTCTAGCCAACAGCCACAACAGGGGAAAGAAGGGGCTAGGGAGAAAATAAATTGCAGCTATTCTGCAGTGCAGTTGGCAGCACATATTGGGAGGGAAGATGTAGTAATGGTGGGAGCTACAGCAAACAACAAAATAATTGCAGAATGACCTTTTGGCACTCCTTTGTGGGGGTGATTCATTATGATGATGTATCAGTTCAGGACAACACTGAAGAAATAACAGGTCATGACCACACTGCTAAATGTCGCAACACTGTAATTGGATGACAGGATTTTTTGTTCCTGTTTGCGTGTGTGTTAGTAGTTAACTGATTCACTTCATTCTCAAGGCTAAGTATTGCTGGTCTAAAACATATTTGTATAAAACATGACAATTCATCTTCTAAACATACTAGTGTTTAGAATCTGATGCAAACCAATATGATTATTATGTATGTACTATAGTTAATGTAATTGGAAATTGCTGCCATGCAAAGAAAAACAGCTTCTAACTCTTAGGAGGAGGGAGAGAGTAACCCGCAGTTATCCTGGTAACTACAGAAAGTGTTAAAAGATAAAGCAGTGAGAGAGATATTTGTGATCCATGCTTTGTGAGAGTGTTGCTGTAACAGAAACAGTTTTTGCATGTGTATGCAAGTAATTATCAGTGACTGTGAGAGGCTGAAACTCAATCACAAATCCCAGAGAGTGTGCTAGGTGTTTCATGCCTTTCTCAGCTGGGGCTGGAACAGGCTGAGAGAGAAGCAGAGACACAGAATTTTAGACCCAAAGAGTTCAAAGCTTGTGTTCGTGGGACTGGCTGCCCTTCAAAGGATGCAGAATTCTGACTCCCAAAGACTGTTTTGTCCCTTGAGAAATGCAAGAAATTACTAATAGAACAAGCCTGGCTTGCTTGTTAGGCCTCATCAGGATTTAGGATTTGATGGACTTCTTCTCTTCACAAAAACTTTTCTCAAGAAAGGTTTCAATGAAGTCATTGAGTATGAGGGCTAGGGGAGGAGAATGCCCCTCATAAAATGGGTCACTGTTTCTAATTAGCAAGTCATACTGCCTGTCCTGTCCCCATAGTGCCTAGTGCCTTGATGGACTTGGATCTTCTAGTCCAGGGCTACAGTGTACATTTACCTGTCTGCCCTAATGGCTTTTTAATTATTTACATGAAAAGAAGATTGGCTACTGCAGAACAGTGAGAGATCCACTTCCCTATAGAAATCATTAGGTGAGTTCTCCAAAGCAGATCAAGGTTAGAGGCTAGGATCTTTTATCTCAAATGGATGTTTTAGTCAGTGGTATCTTTGACTGCTCTAGAGCTTTTGATTTTTTTTTAAGCTTCTTTCTCAAGTAATCAAATTATCTTTGTTTCATCCTGATCAGAATTAATTGACTATAGTTAAATGCTCAGTGTTACTGGCAAACAAGAGTTCTTGGTGTCTGGCCAGCCTTAATATTCATGGCATAAAACCGGCAAATGCAATAGAACCAAACACCGTATGTCCTTCTCTTACAGAAATCAGTAGCCTATAAAAATATTTACTTAACTTCCTTCAAAATAAGCATCTAATACATCATGTTGAACAACAGCTCTGGCTTAATTCAAGATTTGGAATTGAAATTTACCTTCAGTTTACTTACAAGAGCAAATACAGCGCTCTGCTTCCTGATTACTTAGGCTGGTTATTCTGATGAATGCTTTTGAGCTTTTCACCACTTTGGTAGCTCATGCAAAAACACAAAAGCTTTTAAAAATAGGCAAATGAATATTTATACTAGAAAGGTGAGATCTTTGTAGACTTGCTTTAAGAACAGCTAAGTGTAGAAGTTCTGTATTAAGGGAAATTAGGAAATTATATAAGAAACAACTAGTCCCTTTGTGAGCCTCCTGCATAACTTTGACTAATCCTTTCTTTTAAATGCTGCTGTAGAAATTTGCACATTGTCTCTGAGGGGCACACAGAAATTAGAAGCACTGCAAAGTATGTGTGTGTTTGCAATTAAGAGTAATTTGTAGTATCCAGTGCACAGTACATTTATTCGTATCTTTTCATTGCTGCACAAAGAGACATACACACTACAATGTGCACACATTCTTCATCAACTGGTATAAAATGAAGTCAGCTACTTGTTCATCCAGTTACTACCTGTGCTACCAGGGAGCTCAGCCCCAGAGCTTTGTGCTGCTGCAGTTGTGCTGCCACCAGTGCCTGACCTGCAGCTGCACCTCTCCCTTTACCATAGCAGCAGAGTTTCCGAAAACCCATATTGCCAACTGCCATATTGACATTATTGGCTGGAGTCCTTCTTGGGTGTATGTTTCAAAAGATGACCATCAAAACTATTTCTTTTCCTCTCTCTTCTGCCAGGGAGCTGAAGAACCCAAGCTAAAATGGGAACATATCACAACGCTCGTTTCCAGCCTCAGAGAGTTCGTACGGTCCACTGATCGCAAAATCATCGCAACCACGCTTTCAAAATTGAAGCTGGAGTTAGACTTTGACAGCCATGGTATCAGTCAAGTGCAGCTTGTGCTGTTTGGTTTTCAAGATGCTGTAAGTTGTCATTTTTACTAAGAAATTTGTGCACCTAAACTGAAAAAACCTAAACAAGCCAGGACCAAACAGAACTTGCTTAACTTCCACCCAGAGTTACTGAAACAATAATATTTGAGGACTTTGAACCTGTAATAGCAAAATCTGAGCCCACAGCAGTGACTTAGTTTGTTGCCTTGTGATCCTTTGGCAGGACACAGACCCTGAACACTACTGAGATTTTGCTGATTAAAGATATAGAAGGTTCAGCATAATTGTGTGAATATTGTGCCATAATAGTAAAGCAGGAAAACCTTTTTAAAAAATCTCATTTTGGAAGGTTTTCTGGGAAATAAGACCAAGAATGAATGTCAGGCTTATCCTACATAAATGCAGATCTCTTAAACTTCTCTTACAAGCTAATGCATTACCCCCTATAGTAGTCTGTCTACCTTGTAATACTGTATTGAATTCTTATTTAAGTATTTTTGATTAGCAGCAGATTTCTGCCAAACTAGAAATTTTCATTTCAATTTATAATAAGCAGGATAAGGAGGAATTAAAATTAATCTATCAATAATAAATGCAAGATTTATCATTTCTCACATTGAGCAACCAAACACACACGTTGGTAGCCTTTAAATAGCTAGTGTACGAAAAGCAAATGTTTTCTCTTCTTAAGGTATGTATTTAAATGTTAGTTCACAAGCAGTTAGGCTTGATGATTAAGATGAATAATGAACATGGAGGGTGCAGTTGTGCTGAGTATCACTTGTCCAGACTGAAGTCATGTAGTAAAAATGAAATGACAATCCGGGTAGGCATTTGATGTGGATGATTCTTTTAGAATTTAAACCCAGGGCACCCTGACAAGTAGAAGAGCTGTAGGAAGGATGGCATAGCATTTCGACTGTTCCACAGACTACACTAACGAGAATTAGATGCTGTTTATGGAAAAAAAAAATAAAGTGTGAAATGAATCTGGGAAAGAGATCTTTCTACAAATCAAAAGTTTTTTCTTTGATTCTTTTGAGTATGCTTTCAGCTCTCTCTATTTAACCCCATATTAATACTCTTTTGACACTTGGAAGAAAAAAAGCAGACAAGGTCAAGAAAACAATGGAGGGGGTTATAGTACAAATACTTGTATTGGTGTTCTGATAGAGATGTTGCTGGGCATCAATTGTTTGGTAGTAATTGCCTGGGTTGTATTCTTATCAATAAAAAAATTACTTTCTGTTAACTTCATCATTACAAGTTGCTGGTTTTTACTGATAAATGTCTCTTTCAATGTTACTATCTCTCTATTATTTAACTAAACCCACAGAAAGTTAAAAGAAAAACTTTGCTTTATATGCACACCATCTTAATTCTTTTGGTCATACGGTAGATTTCTATAGCACTACACTGAAATCCAGGACAGTATCAAGACCTCAGGTGCTGCAGAGACTGAGGTACTGCTAAAAGTGAGGGAAAGTAGTTCCCTTGCTCTTGGGACTTAATAACGTGATCTTAGGTTACAATTTTCAATAATCACAACATCCTTATCAGACCAACCAAGAAAAAGTAATTTTGTGATGTAATATAAATAACTAAATCACATTACTATGGATTGTTGTGATCCTGACAAAGTTAGATTATGCTTCTTCAGTTCTCAAAAAAGCTGCACTTAGCTAAATGTCACTGTCTTGGTAGCAGTCAGTTTGGGAAGGTGCAAAGTGCTTTCACAGGGCAGTCATTCTGCCTTGGAGGGCAGTGGGCAAACCTTTGGAGCCCTTGGGCAGCTGCTGTCCAGGTGTCAGGCCCAGGGCAGGCTCCCCTGGCACGGCTGACAGCTCTCCCAATCCAAACACAGTGTCCAAGTGCCATCTCGTGGCCATTGGCAAGAGAATTGAGGAGCCATAGATACTGCTATGCTGGGTTGACCCTGGCTGGCAGGTAGGAGAAAGGACCTACCCAATCACTCATTCACTCCCTTCCAACAGGAAGAGGGAGAGAATTGGAAGGACCAAAAGTGAGAAAACTTGTGGGTCAAAATAAAGATTGTTAAATAAGTGAAAGGAGGGAAAAAAACCTCACAAGTGTTGCAAAAGCAGTCAGTCACCACCAGCAGACTGGCGCCCAGCCAACCACTGAGCAACAGCTCCTTTGCAAAAGCAGCCCCTAGTTTATTGCTGAGCACGACCTTATACTGAAGGGAGTATTTCTTAAGTCAGCTGTGCCAGCTGTGCCCCCCTCCAGTAACTAGTCCACCCACAGCCCCCTCGCTGCTGGGGCAGTGCAAGAAACAGAGGCGGCCTTGACAGTGCGTAAGCTTTGCTCAGCAGTAGCTGAAACATGCGTGTGTTATCAAGGCTGTCTTAATCACCAGTCTGAAACATAGCACCGTGTGGGCTGCTGTGAAAAAATTAACTCCATCCCAACCAAACCCAGTGCAGGTACCTGCATAAAGTACTGCATTACTGAATACTACTGCTTTTTGGCAGTGAAAATTATATGATTAATAACTTTTACATATCCTCTGAAGGCATCGTTTGTGTAACTTCAGTCATTTTTTACAGAGAGGTTATCACAATATGAGGGAATTGAACTAGTCTCTTTTTTAGGAAGAGTGAAGTATCTTTCTGCCACATTTTTAGTGATCAGTGGTTGCTTCTTTTTTTATAAGGCTTGTGACTTGATCATTTTCTCTACACAGTTATATTTGTTGCTTCCTGCAACTCTTTTAGTTCTGCTCTTGCAGAGTTTGCTGCTTTGGATTGCTTCTGTGCCTGGAAAAAAGCACTGAGTTTTGTGCCATTGCTGCTTACGGTTGTCTAGGCATTTCCTTGTCATTTGGGAGTTGGAAAACAGTGCCAATGAGGTAGAGATATTTGTGCAAGTGGCATGGAGTATCCATAGAGGCATCTGAGAATATGGCTAAAAGTGGTTTGAAAGCAGGCCTGTAGGCAATTAGGAGCAACCCAGTGTCTTGTACCATCCTGATTGCACAAATTAAGAAGTGGAAGGAAAGAGAAAATGGTACAGCACACAAATGAAGTTCCCTAATTTTTTAAACTAACATTAATTAACTAGTTTCAGAATTAAGTAGGAGCAGCATTACATTAGTTCTTTGATATTTCCTACAATTGTAGTTTAGAATAGACAAGTATTGCTCAGAGCAAGCACTGAAAGTGATGCCAAAAAAAGTAACAAGATTAATTAGCTTCAGCTACGAGCCTTTCATAACATAGTCCTTGTTATTTGTCTTGCTTGCATTCTTTTGAAGTTTCTTTCCACAGCCATGAAGGTTAAGTATCACAGCCATCAAAAGTCACCTAACACATGAACCAGTACTTGATGAAAAATACAAAACATTGCATGTCTTATAATAAAATGGATGAAGTTGATCATGTTGCTATGAAGAAATAGTTGTAATCATCTGCTTGGATACAGCATCAATAAGTTTAAACACTTTATTTAATGATGACATATTCTCATTTTAAGTTGGGGAGTATGTAATATCTGAACTGAATTTTATCTTACTAGGTCAATAAAGTTCTCCGAAATCATAACATTAAGCCACATTGGATGTTTGCCCTGGACAGCATAATCAGAAAAGCTGTGCAGACTGCTATTACAATTCTGGTCCCAGGTGAGTCATTTCTTAATACTCAGCAAATGTTTATCAGCTGATCTCTTTAAACATGCTTTAGAGTTGTGATTATGATGCTTCACTTAAGATTTTGAAACCAGCAGTGGCCTTTTTCCTGTTCACTGTCTGTTTTGCAATTCAGAAACTAATCTGTGTATTGTTCAAGCTATTTGGGAAAGCACCTTTCCACAATGTGTAATCTAAATGATTCTGCAACACAGTGAGTAGAAGTACTGGGTTAAGGTGCTCTGGGACCTAATTTTTTGCCTATTGCTTATGGTCAGAAGCTGTCTTAAAAAAACAAAACAAGAAAAACCCCAAACAACCCCAAACCCTTGACTTGAAACCTACTAAAACCAACCAAACAGATCTGCAGTGCCTGCAGTTTGTACGTTGTATTTTGAATGTTCTGGAATTAGAATGTATGATCTCAATTAGAATGCTTCACTCAGGGAAGGAGTCTGTTTAAACTGTAACCCATTCTGTTACTTCTCTACTATTTCCAAAGTTAGTTTTTCTGCTGCTTCTTAACTTCTAATGCTGGAATTAATGGTGATATTTTCAAACATGTCATTTAATGCTTTAAGTCAGAATACTTTCATTCCTGTTTCCTGCAGTGGGTTGAGTCTTAAATTATCAATAAAGAGATCTGAAAATTACATCACAAGTTACAGCTATTCCTATTCTCCTTATTTTCCATATCTGTAGCACAACCAACAAGATATAAATAGGGTTTCTGTGTTACTTTCAAGTCTCAAAGAAACTCTCTTCTCACTAGTGCTGAGCATCTCTAACAGGCATGTACTTCATTGCTGTGTAATAGGAGTAACTGTGGAATTCCTCCTTAATAGTCTGCTCTTCCCCATACAGCTCAGTGTCAGCATTAACTGTAGGTGGTCAAGCTTAAGCAAAAGCCTCTGTGCCCCAGTCGGTTTCAGGCACGGATCATCTGCCACTTCCCCAGCTGCCTTACCCTACTTCCGATTGCTTTCCCTTGCCTTTGTCTCACTCTTTTTTCCTAAATTTATTTTCGTATGATCTGGGGATTTATCTCTAGCTTTAACACCTCTAAAAGTTATGGGATGTTTAAGGAATGGTACAAAGCCAATTTTATGCTGCCTGGCGGTGAACAATGGCAAAGAACTTCTGCATCCTGCTTATAAGAACAGCAGTTCAAAGCTAATTCAGACATATTTGCCTAGCAATATTTGGGTAACTGCTATAAACCTGCTTTCCTTAATTAAGAGGAAGCATAGCTCTGTATATCTTATTATGTTCACCCTTGAAAAATGTATGTAGCATTGAAATGAAGAGGTGAAACAGATCAAGGGACAAATGTTTCTTTTGTGAAGAAGAGAAATATATTTGCTAGTTACTCAGCAGAAAGGATATAAACCAAGTGTGACTCAGGAAAAAAAGTACATTTTGGTGAGGAGACCAGAGGGAGTTCTTAGCAGTAAGGAGCCACAATTGAAGGAAGGAAGGAAGAAAGATTTATATTAAATAGTTAGAATTAACAAACAGATGTTGTTACAATAATAGATTGTGTAGGAGTGTCAGATCTTGTGTACATATCTTGCATACCTGGTAAGCTCTGGTAGGTAGTTTAGACAGGGAACAACAGAAACCAGGGTATAGCCTTGTGTTCACAGTTTTGTGAACGTGCATCATTTCAAAATAGGCAGTGATAAGTAGGCTCTGATAAGTAGAAGGCAAGTGGGCTGCTTTTCATTGTTGGGAAAGGGGCCTTTTTGTAATTTCCTCTCTATCTTTGGATGCAATTTTTTGGTAAACATGGTATTCTTATAATGACAGAATGCTAAATATGCTGGAACAGCAACAGCAGGAATAGCTGGATATAGAAGAAATAATGGTCATTTGTGTAATAAAATGTTTCAAGTCAGACACATAAGAAAGTAGAAATTACTGAGAATGGACTTAAGCAAAAGAAACTCTGCTGTACATAATATTTCAGCACAATTTGACATGAAATGGTCGCCAAATCTGGAATCACATTCATCCAGATGTTTTTTACAGCTCTTGAACATTCAATAGGCAGAGTAACAATCTTCATAAACCAAGGTGCTGTTACGTTTTGAGTGATCTCAAAGCCTAGAATATATCTGTTCTCCTGTTACAGAAATTTCAGGTCTGGTGTAACCAAAGTTATAGGATTATCTGTAATAGTCACTTGGGTCTGCTTTTGTTTTGATATTTAACTAATGTTTAACATCTTTGGTGTTTTATCTTTCGCTTACGTTTTAATAGAATTGAGGCCTCATTTTAGTCTTGCATCTGAAAGTGATACAGCCGATCAAGATGATATAGAAGTTGAAGATCAAGATGAACAGCCTCAGAATCAAACCATCCAGCAGCCTTGCATTGTGTTGGAAGATGCAGTAGCTACCTCAGGTGTAAGCACACTCAGCTCCACGGTGTCCCATGACTCCCAGGCTGCTCACAGATCACTGAGTGTCCAGCTGGGCAGGCTAAAATTAGAGACAAACAGGTAAGTCTGGACACTGGGAGACAGGGACACTGGCCTGCTTACAGCAGTATGTATTGGTTAGCTCTCAAAATATATATGCTGGAATACTAGTGACAGTGCCAAAATTCCATAGCAGTGTAAGTCGTTCCTTTTAACGATGATCCCTGTTTTGCTGTGACTATCACTTACATAATTTTATTAACTTCAACAAAACCATAGTGATGCAAGTTAAGATCAGTCTTGATTTCAGGTGCCCTTTCAAGGAAGGTCTGAAAAAACCTGACTTGCTGCCAAACTTCTGCTTTTTCTCTCTTTGGTGTGCTCTGTATGGCTGATGAATGGTGTTATGCTTTGTTTCCATTCAGGCAGAACTTGCTGTTCTTTTCTATAGCTATTCTCAGCGAGTGAGCTCAAGCTAATAGACAGCCACACAGAAACTCCACAAGGAAACTCCTTCAGACTTGTTTTGTGCACAGAAATTACTGCAAGAGGGATCTGTCCTTACCAGCAGCCATTACCTTTTTATTAAATAAGTTCTTTTCATCAAAGAAAGATGGGGAAAATTGGTGTTTTGTTTAAAAGAAGGAATGAGCCAGAAATTTGGATATTATATTTCTTTTCAGAAATATGTCTTGCACTTTAAACCTGAAAAGTGATTCTTTGAGGTTTTGTTGTTCTTTTAAGAAAGTCAGAGAAAAATCTGTCTCCATTATTTTATCCAAATGATCTTCTCTATATTTTGTTTTCATTAAAATATACCAGTCTGGTTAAAGTAGATATTTAGCTTTTGCAGCATCTGATTTATGACATTGGATTTCCTACTGACCTTAGTAAATTTTGAATGTGACCTTGACAGAAAGAGAACATGTCTTCATTAAGACAGTTGTTATGCTGGTAGAACAATCTTTGGGGCTGCAGTTCCAATTGAAATTAAAATGTTAAACTGTACTTTACTTTTAAATGTGTCCAAGAAGTTTGCCGTAATTAGAGTAATTCATTAGACTGTACTGTTTTTAATAAAGTGTCATTATTTTTGGGTTCTTACGTTACAATTAATATTTTTACTTGTGACCATTGAGAATATTCTGATAGTCTTACTGATACACTTAAAGAAATACATAAATATTTTAGATTGACTCACTTTACTTCACAATTTTATGGTGGGAAATAGTCTCAGAAGTGATCAGTTTGCAGAGGTACTTTTTTGCTAGGACTTTACTTCTGTAAATTTCTCAAATGCAAAGCCTTTGGCCAAACAGTCACATCCAGGCATTCATGCAGAAATTTTGAAATAAATAATACAGACAATTGTTTGAATATTTATGAAAGCTTTATTGGCATAAGCAGCAAGCAGTTGTCAGGAGAAAATAATGGCCCCAAAGGTCTTTTTCAACCAGAATAGATAGACTAAGAATAATTTAACTGAAAGGTGACCTGTCTGGACAGAATATCAGTCTGCACTGAGAATAACCAAGCTATGGGGTTGTGTAGCTGCACAAAGCAGCTCTGTTCCCATGCAGGATGGACTTGTTAAGGTTTGTTAGCTCAGGTGTGTAAGCACTCAAGTGCAAATACGTTGCTGGTAGGCCTGCATGCAAGCTAAAAGTAGGGCTAGATGTTTTTACAAAGCAATCGTATGGGATTCAGTTTACCCATGTGCAAAGGCAGGTAAAGGGCTTTTGCAGCACATTTTCTAACTGAATTCCTGTCTTTCAGTGTTCCCCCAAAAAAGTTGCAGTGCTCAACTGGTATAAATTCACAAAAAAATTAATACATTAATAAATAAAAGGAAACATACTGAAATGGAACAGTTATTTCATAGTTCTCAGTCTGGCAGAGGTTTCAAGAAAGGGATGAAAGTGCTGCAATCCTTTCAAGGCAGAACTTCTGAAGACTCAGAAATCAATTATAGGTCTATGAGTGTGCTCTCAATGTCCAATTTCTGACCAAGTTCCTGTTGGGCACAAATTCTCACCTGTTCCAAGTTGTGAACATATTGTTCACAAATCCTGCATTTTACTAAACCGCTTTTCTAAAAGAATAAATTACAGCAGTTTTACATACTAATTTTCCATTATATTTTGACTATTTTCTTTTGATCAGCTTGAATGGTGCTGGCCACCGAATCTCTCCAAGTTTTTCTCTAGGTTTGTGTTATGAAGGAGGTCAAACATGGGTTTCAGTTTACTTCTGCTTGACATTTTCAAAAGTAATTGCTTAGGGGACTAAGCAAGTATTTTGCCTCCTCTTTTCTGACTCTTAATATAGCCTAGGAGGGCAGGCACAAAGTGCCTTGTATGTGAGGAAGGGACAGCCCTTGTGTGGTTGAGAATGTATATTCCACATTTAAGAAATGCAACGATATGTTTTCACCACATTTTCATCACAGCTCTACACTTTCCATACCTTGAAAATGTCTGCCGGAGAGATGTGAACTGCCATTTTTCCTTACAAAGGTTTAACCCTTAGTTTATGAACCACTTTGAAATTTTTTCTCAGTTCCAGTTTTGTTTAAAACAGCGCACAGGCTGTATAAATTTCACTGCAATTTTCTGCCATACCACTTTTTTAGTGGGGGAATGTTTATGCGGCAGTTGGTGTGTTTGGGGCTTCTGTATGAATGTTTATATCTTTATGTAGGTCATAATCAATCTATAGTGGAAGAATATACCTGTGAAAGTTAGAGAAGTCTGTCCTTGTCTTTGTCAGGAAGGTTTCCAGTTTAAGTATAGTCAGATCTTTCCTCTCCTGAAAATTTGAAGCTACTTAAGGAAATGAGTGCTTTGTTCCCATTACTTCACAGGTTATTGGAAGAGTTGGTTCAAAAGGAGAGAGAATTTCAAGTCCTCTTGCATCAAGCTATAGAAGAAAAAGACCAAGAGATCAGGAACCTACAGCTCAGGTCACAGCCAATAGGTAAGTGAGAAGAATTTTTAAGGAAAAGTTTCATACTGGCTACAGATGAAAAAGTGCCAGCTAAACGTCTGTTCCTTTTATTGAGCCAGTCCCAGCAAAGATGCTTTATTGTGCTGCTTCTGGTAGGGCTTGCTCTGAAGTTAGAATGTACATTGTGGAAACAAATTACTGGATTTGTTAATCACAAGGAGTGGTAATCCATGTATGGTATCACAAGCACAAAGAAAGGTATGATTTAAATATTTTTGTTAGTGATTATATGGAAGAGTACAAGGCTCATGTCCTACTGAATAAATATTATTCCTTAAGAGGATAAGCTAGTATGTTTAGGTATGTGTTCCTTGAATTACAGACTGTTCCAATAGTTACATTGAAAGTTCAAGAGGATCTAATTGGTGAGATGCAAATACAGCTTAAAGGTTACTGAGGGAAGCTGAGTTTGCTGTGTCTGCCCTGAAGAAGATGGAAGTGCTTAAGCAGTTTGATGTTTCTGTGTAATGGGCTTCTAAGTGTTGCTTCCCGAAAGCAGCTGATCCTCAGTCTAAGGCATTCCCTATGCAGCAATTGTATGAGTTACACTGAACAATTCAGTTAATTGATGCAAAAACCTTAGTGTAGAAACAGTGACAGTGACAGCCTTGTACTAGTAAAGTCATTTTTAGAAGAGGGCAGAAAATCTTATCTGTATCAATGTTCACACTACTTTGACTGTACCCTTAACCAAGTAGAGAAATTAATGTAAAACTGTCTATAAATTGTAATTAGGTGTGTTCTTTGGGAATTGGCATTTATTAATGGGGATATTGGTATTCTAAGCTTGAAGGGAAAGCCCACTGAAGAAAGTGCTCGAGGAGTCAAAAATGGCAAGAGCTTGCTTTGGCAACACAAAACCTTGTCTCAAAAATGCTTGTTCCAGATATTCCTGGATTGTCTGTCTGTCATCGTCATTCCACTGGCACAGGGACCGAAGACCCTGATCTCATAAACTGGCTGAGAGTTCATGGAGCTGATGAGGCCACGATAAACAAGGTAGCAATGATTCTATTCACTGCCTGGCACAGTTGCAGTACTATTTTGTGACTCAGTCTAAAAAGATGCCAAACTTTTTTAATTACTTTAGCATATTTTGAGAGATTCATTTGTTTTCAGAGGATAGGAAAAAGCCATGAATATGAAGGCCTTTACAAATTTTTTTATTAATGGGACTTTACGCAGTACCATTAATAGTTCCTAAATCTGATTATGAATAAAGCAATAAAATATCCTGGTAAATAGACACTCTTGGGTTTTCAGTGTCTTTACACACTGCAGCATTCCTGCTGATGATACTCTGGATATAGGATACATGTTCACCCTCAGCTAACTGTGCTATAGTGAAAAACTCTGAAGTAGATCAGTCTGCTCTGCAGCAAATTATATAACTTTAGAGGTGGTGAGGATTTCAGCTAATTTAGGAATACCTGCATGTAGTTATCACTCCTACAGATCAGACCAAAGGTTCCTCCAAGTTCAATTACATCAAATTCAGATGCCATTTTTGAAAAGGTAGGTCTTAACTGTTGCTTTTAATTTCCTCATGGCTTAAATGTGGTATTACTTATGGTATAATTTGTGTCCAGTAAAGTCTGTGATTCCGAGATTACAGTGGTAACAATAGAAATGCCAGTTGTGAAAGGTTTTGAGTAGATGTAAAAGCATTACACCTTTCAAGTTGTGCCTGGTATGCTGATGCAGAGTATACAGTGTACAATTTAAGTAGTTTCACTGTATTTGTAGAAACAATGTGGATTAATCTGTTACATGTACCACACTTTAGCCCAATTTTAGGTTTCTCCCTAATTTAACCTTCTATTTTTAGGGGCAGATGATCCTAGGAAGATGAGCTTAGGAATTTAGATAACATTTCTAACAAAATGTTCATTTAAACTTCTTTCTGCAGTTCTTGGCTGAAGACTATACCTTAACGGATGTTCTCTGCTATGTTACACGAGATGATCTGAAATGTTTGAGACTGAGGTAATGCTTCACAGTTAAATGAACTGTGCTTTGTTAGAAGAAAAACTGATACTAAGTCTCTATTTATTGTATTGTGTTGTATTAATTTAAAATAAGTAACACTTTCCAGTATGGCTTTGTATGCTGATACATTCCTGCCAAACAGCTGATACTGTTTAAATTTTAAAAGAAGGTTTTTCTATTGAAGGAAAAATTTTAAGGTAAAGCACTTACCTTACAACTGGAGGCCCTGGATATCCCATTAGAGCCTTGCTTTTATTTTAAGAAGTAGCGCTAGCAAAACTTTCAGTAGTTTATTATCATCATCAAACTTTGGAAACGTTACTCATGGACTGTAAGTAGCAATACATTTCACCTAATCATGCCAGGTGTTTAGGTCACCAACTTGCATCGTGTTGGAAGTCAGATGTGGGTTATGCAAGTCCTTTGGACCAGAAGTCTGAATTCCAGACAGCAGACATCTGCCAAGTAGAAAGATTGCTCTGTCTTGTAATCAGAAAAGGACTCTGTTCTCTATTTGAGTAATGCATGTTGAATTTCACCTTTGATCAGCCTTCCCACTGAATTTCATTGATCAAAACCAGAGCAAGAAAATCAGAAAGCACCTAAATTGGAAGGCTTTCAGGCTAGAGAGTATCTTTGTATCTGAGTGTCTTTATGATTTTTCTTTACAGAGGAGGAATGCTGTGCACGCTCTGGAAGGCTATCACTGACTTTCGAGAGAAACACGCCTGACACCGATATTTTTCTTTGCTTCTCTGCAGAGATGAAAAGATTTCCTTTCAGCCAGAGCAGGTGTGCTGTCAGAAGGACTGTTGCACTTTAATCCAGTATTTGTTTACCAATGTTAAAAACACTGCAGCTTCCTGACTGCTTTTACTCCTATAATCCATAAGGAATCTGTAAACAACCTGCAACATTATTTTACTTTAAATGTTTTTACATGCAAGTTTTTCAAAAATTTTTAGAAAACACACACACACAAAAGTTACAAACTCATGAAATATTGTAGTTAAAGTAAGCAGATGTTAATTTCATGACAAACTGATGTAAGATTTTATGTAACTGTACATCACTGGAACAAAACCAAAATGTGACAACAACTTTTCAATTTCTTTGTAATATATCTCAATATTATCTGTAGTAGAGCTTCATTATTTCAATCATAATTAGATATTTTTCTTTCAGTGTGCAAGACCTAAAGGTAATTGTTTTTACCTACTGCCCTACATAGTTTAATATCGTTTATTTTTTGGTAATTTAAGTTCTATGGTGCATTTGTTTTAGAGTTGTTTATGTACTACTGAACTGTACCAGTTGTATATACCTGAACCACAGTAATGTTAGCTTGTTCTAAAGCTATCTCTGACACACACAATTGAAAATAAAAATAACCTAAGACTTACTTTTTCCTATATTTTTGGAATTCTAAAATAGCAACGGTGTAGAACTTGAAAATATTGGAATAAAAAAAAAAAGAAAAAAATTCATACTGAGTATCAAGGGAACCTTTCTGACACATCTTAAACTTACTGTGATTTGAGTACGATAACCATAGCATTGAATATTTTCTTGGTTTTTCTATTCAGTCTAATTCCTGTACTAACAAGCCAAGACCAAAAAAAATTCTTCTCTGGGCGCTGTACTCGACTTGAGAAATGGAAAGTCCTGCCTTCATGCACTGAATAGTCATTGTGGCCTGTTGTCTCTTCTTCTGCTTTTGCTTATGCAATGATTCTTTTCTCACATGTAATGAAAAAAGGGTGGTGGGTATTCCCTGTCCATCCACTGTCATTGTCACTTCACCATTCTAGCACTGGGTATCAACAGATTCTTCTGGGGCAGCTGCAAAAAATTCCATTGTGGGGAAGACTTGCCTGGACAAGAAGCTGCTTCTTTCTTCGTAAGCCTTGGTAACCAATAAAAGGCTAATGCTTTTAATTTTTCAGGTCTAATAGGTATTTTCAAAGAAAATGAAATATTTTTTTAAACATAAACATGTTGTCCTAACATGTATACAGTAACTTTTGCTGGCTAAAATGCAACAATTATGTATTAAAAAAAATAAGATAAACAAAGAACAGTAGATTAAATCATTTTAGTCAGATTTTTTTTTTTACTCTGAAGATGGTTCTACTGATTTTTAGGCACAGATGTATTCAACTCATTCCAAAAACTTAACTACCTTTCATGAGAAACACACCTACTGTTTACCAATTTCTACTGCTATTACAGCAGAAAACAATATATTTTCAAGGTCATTTTAAACACAAGAAAGACCGGTGGTGGATGGTGACTTGTAAAACCCAAAACTTAAAAAATCTCTACTCATTGAGAAGTGACCCTAGGACAATGAACTTTCCTAATTTGATTTCTGTGTGAAGCATGATCCTGTATTGGCCCAGGTTTGAAAACCTCTGGTTTCATGCAGTATGACCAGAAGGCAATTGCACTGCTCTGTTTACATTGAAAGCATGCAGCCTGTTCTCTATGACTCAGGCTGCTCAGAAATGCCAACTATGTAAGAGAGAAGGGAGTGTGATTGAGGTTTCCACTGAATGTCTCCATGAGACCTAGCCTGGCACCAGCTGGGAATTAACTCCTATAGTTCATTGCTGGCTTCACCAGACCCGAGATGGCTTCTGCAGCATTGCTCAGCAATCAGTTCTGTATTCTCCACAGTGAGACTCTGTTGGGTCTGATCCATGCCCAGGCCAGGCCACGTACACTTATGTTCCTTGAGCAATTGTGATCTGGTCTGAATGTGGTTCCCTGAGCAGCACAGCTTATCCATAGAGGTGCTAGATCTGTGCACAAAAGCTTATGTAAGATCCCTACATCAGGCTACTTCATATAGATTGTACCAGATATTACTTTTTACATCCTCAGACAAAACATGAGAAAATACTTTTGGATGGAGTGCATCAGACAGGTCAGCCTGCGATTCTTCAGCCTGGCTCCTAGAATATGTTGGTGGGTGGATGCCTACATAGACCACAAATTAGGGATTTGAGATTACGTTAATGCAGGATTTTGCTGAGGGCAACATTTTGACCACGGGGTATACCACTGGGTTTGAACTTGGATAACCTCTTGGCCCTTGGTCAGTGGTGTTGTAATCCAGGGCTCAGGTTGACCGAGAGACACCTTTACACCTCCGTTAAGAGAACACAGAAGTGAAAACTCTACCAAGGCATTGCTGATTTTGCTGTCTTTTGCACCTTCCAGCATAGAGTCCAGCCTGTTCTTCTATTACAGACACTCTCCTGCCCACAAGCCACAGGGTGTGTTTATCACCCAAGCCCCAAACTCCTTGTTTTAGAGCACAAATGGCTCTTGGTGCAACAAAATATTAATCTTCCCTTTCCCTAGAAAACCTTGTACTCTGAACTTAGCAGTTTGTGAAAGAAGGATGTTCTGCGTGGTGGCTGAAGTTGGCTTGGTCCAAGTGCACCGGACTAAGGCAGCTGCCCCTCTCCACCTGCTTGCCTGCATCCACAGCTGCATCCTATGAGTTCCCCAATTCATTCACCCTCCTTCAGCTGTAGTTCTGATGATTGGGGCTACGTGCAAGCAGATGCGAAATTAAATGATGTTTCGATGCAGACTAGAACACTTTAGAGAGAAACACTTATGACCCTGAAAAGCAGCATAAAGCAAGTTAAGGCAAACTCATGGGAAAGGTAACAGGACCATGCCCTTTACAGAAATGTATGATATATCGACAGCTCTTCACAGAGCCATTTTTTTTGGAAGCAAGGCATTGCACGCAGCTTTAAAACCGGCTGTTTAAGAGCACGTGCCGCAGGAACGAGTCTACAGCAGTGCAGCTCTTTCCCACACGATGCGGCGCATCGCCCGGGCTTGCGAGGCGGCCGCCACTCCTCCCACCTACTGTCGAGATGGCGAGCATC
>VWZW01006867.1:1874058-1885896 GCA_013397115.1 Edolisoma coerulescens
GCCTCGTCCGCAACAGGTGCGGGGGCGCTCCGCGGCCGCCTGGCTTTGCGGGGGCTTCGCTGCCTTCCCCGGGGCACCACCGCGACCCGGCCGGGGGCAGCCGGAGGGGCGGCCCGGGCGGGGGGCAGAGCTGCGCCGGTGGGGGCGGCGCGCCCGAGCCGTGCCCGTCGTAGCAGCGAGACCCCTCCCCACTCCGCACAGGGGCAGCGGCGGGGCCGCGCCGTCGTTCCCGGGTCGCCGCTGGTCGTTCTGAAACCTTCGCTCCAAGGGCTCGGAGTGCTGCGTGATGCCCGCACGGCCGCGGGGCTAACGCGGGGTGCGGAGCCGCCCGGCGTCCGGCGAGGAAGGGGTCCGGAGGGGGCGGCCGCCGGGCTGCGGGCTTTGATCGGGGCTGGAGGTAGCGCTGAGCTCCCGCAGTGAGGGTGGGTGGATGCCCGCAACACGCTGCTAACGGGGACGGGGTGAGCCCCGGCGAGGGCGGAGGGACGGCTCGGCAGGGTCAAGGTACCTGGTGGCTGCGCCCCGGCGCCTGCCGAGCGAGGCCCGCTGCGGGGCCCCGGGGCTTGGCTGCGCCTCAAACGCGTGCGAGCGACGGGCTGCTGCAAGCCCTTATTTTCTATAGGGAAAGCGGGGAGATGTCCTTGCGTCTCCTCTAAGGAGGGATGTACACTGCGAGAGCATTTTAACCCTCTTTTATTTTGGCCCTAAGGGCGAGGAGGGTGCAGGGAGGAGATTTTGGCTTACGCAAGCGGATCGACCGCTGTATCACTGTTGTAGGCGCGGATGCTGTTTGCTTTTGCTGCTTGCTGGACTGTGAAGTCTGACTCCGACTTTTAGTCCTCTCCTTTTTTCCTTTTTTTACCTCCCCCCACAGTCTGATTCCACTCACCCTTTGCTAGTCCTTCTCTAACATATGTCCAAGTTTATCTCTAAATCAAAGAGTGCGCTTTTCTATCAAAACAGCATATGAATAGGCCATATGGCTGTTGGCTAATTGATTGTGTTTCCCCAGTATAATATTTTTGATACAAACTTTATGTAATGCAGGCATGCAGTCACAAGCAATGACTGTGGGCAGACCCATCCAAGGGCTGTCTTCGTTAGACTTAGAAATACAGTGGCTTTGCTCAGAAATCCTTGCAAGTCACTCCTAGGCATCACTCTAAAGTTCAGCTTCAGGAAGGGTGTGCATCTGGGTTCCTATGTGTTTCAGAGTTTGCAACCACATTGACTTCACTTTCCACGGGAAGAACTGGCTGTCTGGTTTTTTGAAGCCATTTCTAAGAAACTCTTTGAGTTCTCTACCTTACATTGCTGATGTGTTGGTTTTTGTTTTTGTTTTTTTTAACTGGATTGTCAGTCTTTTTCTAATTACTTACCGAAACTAGAAATGAGCCAACAAGTGACATGTATTTTGCATATGTTCTGTTTTAAAAGGGCTTATGTTCCTAGATTTATTCTGAATTTGCTTTATAGTTTTATTTCATGCTGCTGTGTTGAACTTTTACTCATCGGGACATTTGTAGACAGAAGGATACGCTTGCATAAGTTCTTGAGTATTTTGAATTTAAATTGCTTTGTGCTGTCAAAGTTCATTCAGAACTTCTTCATCTGTGAAATGTCAGAGTTAAACTTCTGTGAAGCTGTTTGTTGTCTGTTGAGATACTTTTATGTCTCCGAGTTATCACAGTGGCCGCTTTGCAGGCATTCACAAACAGGAACAACCTCAAAGTGCATTGGGGATCTGCTCTGCAGCTCTTTGGTCCATCCATGAGCGAGCAGATGCGTGTGCCCAGGGAGGGCTGTGCAGATGGCTTTGACTGCAGTCTGCTCCTCAAGCGGAACTCCCGTGTCTGGATCCGGCTCCTCAGGAAGGTCAACATCCCATCTGTGTTCGCTGAAATTACCTACTGGTTGACCTATTGACTCTGTTTAAAAAACAAAGTTCTGTGTGTTGTGGTGTGCACCTGGTTTGTTTCTTTCCTTGCCTCCTGTGGCTACACACGTGGACTTTCAGGGCTGATCCTGGGGAAAGCTTCAACATCACCACAAGGGTTTTGCAGGGAGATGTTACAAGCAGCTCCCTTTATTGGCAGATGGTCTGCTGCACTTAACTAGCTTTCTTTGGGTAAATGGCTTAATTATCAGGGTGAAGGGTTTTTTTTTACTCTGCCATTCATAAATGTACAAATGGCCCAATGAGTACAGTGCTCAGGGGATATACTAACTTAAACCAGTTAGAATTTTTCAGTCATAGCTACTCGAGCATCTAATAGCGCTAACAAGCTCTTCAGTGATTCCTCAGATGAGAGGGGCCCTCTTGTGGGGAATACCACACGGAGAGACTTCTGAGGCACCTCATTTTATGGCTGCTCATCCATAAACACAGGCATGCCTCTGCCTGTGAGAGTTCCCCACGTATGCTCTGGGCTGCCTTGGCAAGCTCTGTGCACAGGTAACAATTTGCTTAAGCTCTGGGATACCAGAGAGAGCAATGTGTTTGTAATGTTGCAAAGAAGCTTTAATGCCATGTTTTTGTGTACTGTTGTAGTTGGTGCTCTCTTCTAAGTGAGCTTCACATTACTCTGTACTTTTTGCAGCAAAACAAATCTGTGCTTTAAATTATGTCAGTGCCAGGTGGCTTGTGAAAGGCAAACGCTTGAGGTGTTTGTTCTTTAACTGCTGATGGGACTTTGTATCTGTTGCTTGCTTATCCTGGTGTTTCCTCCGCCTGAGAATAAATCAAATTTTATCTTACTGTGTTTAATTTTTTTCTAACAAATGGATAAATTATTAGGGAAAACACAAAAGTACAGAATGCATACAGTGGGTGGGAGCTGAAGGCGTGCTCTGGTTCCCATGGCTCTTTCCCAGCAGTGCCAACGTGTTTTGCTGGGGAGGATTTACACGACGGTATTGTGACACATGGGTTTTGTCTCTCTGGCCGGCTCAGGCGATTGATGTTCCTTCCAAGGAGAGCTGCCGGGTGCAGGGCGCTGCTGTTCCCGTGTCGCTGCGGCCAGGGGAGGGGATGGACTATGCCCGTGCCCAGCCACCGGCACGGGGGGATGTCCCGGTGCTCCAGCACAGGCTGCGGTACCGCCCGAGGGTCAGCCCGGCCCCGGCTCCTTGCGCTCACCCGTAAACAGGGAGTGTGGGAGCGCCAGGTGCCGTGGGGAAACGGGGACCTGCAGCCAAATGTACACTGCCGCGAGGGTGTGTGCTCACAGTGCTGCGAGTGTTGAAGCTTGTGTTGGTGGGCGTGCTCCAATTTCCATCCATGATTATCTAAACGTTAGTACGTTGTAAATCCTTTCTATCTTTTAATACATAAACTGGGGATCTGCAATTCTTTTATTGCCACCCTCCTCTAATTAAAACCTATTCGAACTTTGAAATTGTGTATCAGAGCTTATGATTATATCTTTGGTCCCACATTAACAATTTTTGAGGCAGTACTGAATGCACAGAGCCTCGGCTTTGTCAGCATCTTGTAGAATGGAAATGATGCAACTAAATTAAATTTAGGTTGAAATCCTTATAGAAGCTACCCCTCAGCTGCAGAAAGCTGTTCAAGTACTGTGTCTTGGTATCTCTTATTGGTCAAGTAATGTCTGTGTAAGGACTGCACACTGTGGAAAAGTTTGAACAAGCCTTTTTATGTGCCTTATTGTGTAATGGGAGTCAGGCTGTCTTTCTCCACCCACCTATGCCCAGCATTACTAGTGTAAAAAAAAAAAAAAAGAAGAGTTGTGTGTGTGAAACAAACCACAACAAACACAAACTCAACACCAACCATAATCTCATCCTGTTCAAAAGAAATCCCAAACAAAATAAGTTCAAAACCAAAGTAACTCCACACATGCAGATACACAAAACTCACAAAGCCAAACCCTGCTACAAAAAAAACCCCAACAAACCCAAACCAACAACAAACCCCCCACAAATAAAAAAAAAATAAATCTGAGTTTATGAAGAATCAGGCCTGTTAAGTGATGGTCAAACAGCTGGCTTATGTGGTACTTCCAGTACAGAAAGAGAACTTTTACTAATCTAGTTAAAGTAATATGCATTGCTGTTTTCCTTGGGCTTAATTTTGAAAATACATATATACTTATGTATGTGGTGTTTCAAACTGCAAGAAGTTGTGAATTCACAGTACTTTGAGATGGCTAATATTTTATTTGCAAGATTTATTATTATCCCAGATAAAAAAAAATTTAATACTTTGGAGCTGAAAATTATTTGTGGTGTTAAAGGTAATTAAATGATCAGAGCAATAATTGCCTCAATTATGTAAATACTGTATAACCTTGCAACAACATACTTTCTTTTCCACTTGAAAAAAGTATGTCTAAGTCTACATCCACAATACAAGCCACATTGTGCTGCTGCTGTTGTTGTAGTAACTCTCTTTCATATTGATTCTTCCTTCAGGAAGAGGATCCCCTCCATGGGACTTCTATTAGAGAAATGCAGTGGCCTGCTAGGAACTATGGCAGAAGAGGTTATGTGTATATAACATTCTTTATTACCCTACACATGCACGAGAAATGGTGTATTTGTGAAACTGGTTCAGGTTTAGTTCTGCAGCTCTCCTGTAGTGTTGGTTCTGGAGTCATGCCGTATTTGCTTTCATGAAAACAAGTAGAAGGTATATTTATACCCTTCTCCCTGGCTTTAGGGAGAAAGCTTGAAAATATGTATTCTAGGAGATCTGTCAGAGTTCAAGGGAAACAACCGTAAGTTGTCTGCTAAGATGACGTGCAGGACTAGGCTGCCTCACTGTTCAAATAAACTGAGTTAGAAACCCTGACTCCTGTTGAAAATGAGGTTCTTCAGAGAGGCGATGGAATGATTTGTGCTCCAGGAAGAGAGTCACTGTGAGACTAGATTATCAAGGGGAGAAATAAAGTACTGTCATCTCTGAATATTCCTCATCTCTCTATCTGAAACTCTGTGTTCTCCCCTATCCAAAAGTCCAGACATCTTGGTCATCTTCTAAGAAACATGTTGGGAACTAAGATGTCAGGAAAACACTGGTAATTAGCACAGTTCACCGGATTCCATCCATCAGATGCTGTCAGTAATACAACAATGGAAGAAAATTTTAATTTGGTCTTGGCATTTTGCCTTTTCTTTCATGTCCGCCTTTCTGTGAAAAAGCTTGGAGCCTTTTCTTTGAAGTATTCATTTCTACTGAAAAGCTTAGTATGGACATAAGTGCTCTTAATTTTGAGTGCTATGTAAATGCTTGGTTCTCTTGACATATATAAAACCCAGCTATTTTAAAAAATAAGCTTTTTTTTTTCTTTTACAGACAGAAGCAGTGGCATCATCACCCTGGCTATTAGTTGTAGGGCAATTAGAATTGATGACTTCTGTCTTCTACCAAATTCCCGTTTCCTGCTGTTCTGTGAACTCCCAATTCCTTGCTGCCTTTCCTTATTTGATTGACCATTGGCTGAAGTTACGTGATATGTTCTCTATAGGGCCTGATCCAATATCTCTGTTATATATAAATAAAGAGTGCTGGCTAAGAATGATCTAATACGTTTTTGATTCATCATGGTGTGCCTTGCACAATGTTTATAATTAGTTACACTATGCAAATCAATTTAATTAAAAAATGTGACGGACTTGTTAATGTAAGTCTTGCATTTGATTGTTTTATTGGTGTGTATGTGTGCAAAGTGTTTGTGAGTGATGAGACTCTTGATTAAGTTCTTGATGAGTTCTTGATGAACTCGTCATATTCACGTGTCTTTTTGTGCTGACAAATAAGTTTGACTCAAACAGGGCAGGGCTTTCAGCCTTCTCCTAAAGTTTTCCTGTGCATGGAAATGCACACAGGTTTAGTTTTCTTTGACAGAAGGGGAAACAGTTAACACTTACCTTCTGTCCAGTCACTTCTGAGGACCTCTTAACAGACCTTGGTCCAGTGTGTGGCACCGTGCATGTCAGAGGGATAGCAAACTGGGGAGAAGATTTCCCTTTTTATTCTCCAGCATTTTATGTTCTTCCTGATTAATTCAAGGGACATTTTGTTTTCTTCCAAGAAGGTGAAAAGAAGAAATGAATTATCATAGCAGACGTTTCTCTACTGAAGTTGTTTAAAAAAATTAAGTTACTGCAGTAAAAATAATCGGCTGGTCCTTTATTATCTTGTATATAAAAGTGAGGCCTTAGAGATACCTTTGAAGAGAAACTTAGAAACCTCTGTAAAGACAAGGTTATTATGTATCCTTTTTGGAAAATAAGAGGTAGAAGGAAGAGAAAATTGAGAGCAGCAGTGGAAAAAAATTAGGTGTTTGAGACAATGGTTGACTTAATGGAAGCAAGTGTTTTTTTCTGATACAGTGGCTATATTTGCTATTTCCAAGTTAACTGTAAAAAACCACAAAACCAGGTGTGGGGATGAATCTTGCCTGTCTTTTTAAGGCTAGTTTGTTTTGTCCTAGATTTACATGCCATTGAAAGGAGATTTCTAGTCTTTTGATGCTGAGCAAACAGCTGTTTTCTCATATGAGGAGGGAAAAAAAAAAAAGGCCCTACTTTCTCCATCTTTTAGGCCTGACTTCCCAATTTAAAACCTAGTGAAGTAGAAAGTAAACAGACATATGATTCCTGAAGAAAACCAGGAATAGATTGAGTTTGGAATTTAGCTAGTGTATGTGTATTCCAACATAGTCCTGTGAGGGATAGGAGTTGGAGTTAATGATCTTTATGGATCCCTTCAAATCTGAGATACTGTATGATCTAGCACTGCCTATATTATGTATTTTTAAATGAGTTCTTGGAAAAAGCTTTTGACATAGATGATTAATGTTGAAAATGTCTATACAAAATATGATTGTGTGTTTTGATGAGTAGGTACATTGCAAATTTTTTGTTGTAATATTTTTGCAGGATGGGAGATTTTAACTGAATTTTCCTGATCTTTTTTTTCCCCAAGAAAGAAACATTTGGAACATAGTTCCCAATGGAACCCTATTGTTTCATGCAGGGAAAACCTGACTATAAATGCAAAATTCCATATCATTTCTTGTCATAAATATATAAGATATATATCTACCTTGCCATGAACCTCTCAGTTGGAAGAAAATCTGAAATAACAATGAAATAGTGGCAATCTGTAAAGGAATGTATGCTAAAATAATATATTTACTTGATATATTTCTTGATACAAAACACGTGTAAGTTGAGGGGAACCTTTCACAAGGCAGTGGCTGTGGAACATAAAGTTATGTGCAACTCATTATACTCTAAATCACAGTAAAGAGCTTCATGTACAGTTTGGATAGTTTACAGGGGATGAAACAATCCTGTTAGTGAAAGAAGATAGCAAATGTGGAGTTCAGCCATGGTGACTGGCTTCAACTTCCTTTTCATTTCATAGGTAAAGATATTGAGTCTTAATACGTGATGGTAAAGCAGAAACATCACTCAGCATGTTGTTATAAATATTTACATTTCCCATATCATGATATAATTGTCCTAATTGTTCAAGCTGCTGTTTAAGACTTGCATATCAGATGATGTCTAGTGCAGGTAATTATACCTATAGAATCCAGTGGATGCAAGTGGGTGTGTTTAAGTGTAGTGGTTTGTCTGATAATGAGTTTGCTGGTGTTGTGAAAAGGAAAACCCAAAAATGACCCACTGCCCTCAAGATACACAGTTGCCCTCACTCCATCTACTGAGAGAATCTCACTCCATCAATAAGAGAGCTTAGCTGTGATTGTTTTAATACACAGGATGACTAATGGTTAGAGGGGGAAAAAAATCAATAATAGGGGTTATGTAAGAAAATTGTTCCTTTGTTTTGTCTTTTTTTTTCTTTTTTTAAGAGTTTAGCAGCCTTGTTACTAAAATTATCCACCCCTTTGTTCCCTCAGGGGAATGTTGCTTTCATCCCAGTTTTCATATAGAAGCTCCCATGTAGATGAGACAAGGCTGAAATAAGAAAAGCTTTCCTGCTAGGGATACCTCAGGAACTTCTTCTTCTGCCCTAAACCAGTGGATTGAGGAGGGGGGGGGGGGGTGTGGGGACAGTCTTTTTTTTTTGCAGTNNNAGTCTTTGTTTTATGCAGTATTGGTACCTGTAATGCATGCTTAATAGTGTTTTTGGGAAAGTTTTTCACCAAAAAAAAAAAAATTCCCAAGTGCCTAAAATTATGGAGTATTTTTTATTATAATAGGTGTCTTTCATATGTAATAGGTTGCATTTTATTAGGTATTTGGGATCATGTTGTGAGCTGGCATAGTTTTGAATCACAGGGACCTTGAAATAAAATCTTGCTGTGTAAGCGGAATGTGTTGTTGATACTTTTCCTCTGTCACCTCTGCATTAGCAAGTCAACAGGAAGAAATATGTACCAACCCCTCAGTTGCCTGTGTGTCATTGCCCAAATCCATCTTCACCAGCCCCTGAAGCATCAAACTTGGTTATTACTGCATTTTGTACGGAGGGCAAGTCACTCTTACGGGTGCAGGAGATCCTGCAAGGACCAAGGAAGTCATCCTCAGTCCTGTAGCTGTTCTGCATGACTCCTTCAATAATAGGGAAATGGAGATGCTGAAACACTCAACATACCAGTAAGCTGGGAAGCCACTCCAGTCAGGTGTATTTTTGTGTGTTATATACTTCTTACATGCTTTGAAATGCCTATTTAAGGAGTCTAGCAATCAAAGGCAATTAAACATGATTTTTAAAAGAGTAAGAATCCTTACTTAGTGACTTAAAGCAGTGAAACTGGGTGGAGCGATATTTAATGAAGCTGTCATATAAATATTGTTTTCTGTTACTTTTGTTCTGTTGGCAAGTCTTGGCACATATGAAAAATTGTGATGGTACTAACTACTGTCCACTTTCTGTGGCGACGTGTGTACTGTTATGTAGTATTTGTGGGAGGCATTAGGTGGATGGGATTTGAGGAATGAAGCTGTTTCTCTTTATGGAATAAAGTAGCAGTGCCTGTGTAAACGCCAGAAGGCAAATTGCTGAGCCAAAGAACAGCTTGTGTTGGAGCCTTTTTCCTTACTCTTCTGTCCACACCCTGTAGTACAAAGCGTTTCTAACTGTAGACAGATGTGATCACGTACAGCTTCCGTATACGCCCAGAGTCCAAGGTGTAGCCAAGAGGCAGGATGTAGCCAGGAGGAAATAGCTACTAGAGGTGGGCTCTGGGCTTGGCTCAGAATTGGTGCCCTCCTGCAAAATGCTTCTGTTTTGGTTGGGTGTTTTGTGCCTGTGCTGGAGAAGGGCAAAGGGTGCAGCTGAGCCTTCAGGTGGTGCTGTGTTCTTCTCCATCCACTGTGTTCCTGGCTCACGAGCCTGAGATGTGCAAGAACAGAGCTATCCTGCCAGCTGAGCATGATCCAGGACTCCTCTGTAAAGAGCATCCCAGGCCACTGTGACAATCAACATAGTTTGTGTCATAAACTCTGACCCTTCTTCAGTATTGTTACCTGTGTCATTGGGGTGATCGTATACATCTGTTTAATTCGCAGTTTTCAATGAGCCACCTACAGACTTGTCAGCTAATGTCTGTGCCATCTTGTGGTGGCTGATCAGGTTACATATAGATTTTCTTAAAAAAACAACCAACCAAAAAAAAAAAAAAAACACCAATCCAAACAAAACAACCCTGAAGTGAGGAAAAATCATGTATTTTTAACATAAAAGAGTGATTCTAGCTGGCAGTTTTTCATTGGTAGGATTTTGAAATGATGAGCACACACTGAATTGAGGTGGAAGTGGATGACAATTAAGGTGTCTCTCAGGTGAAACATCCAGTGTGTTGCATAGTGGCATTTGGAGCTGTGAAGGATGGAACATTCAGACTGCAAAACTTGTGAGCAAGCGTTCTGCTGTAAATGACTAAAGAAAATCCAGAATGCCAGCATGTGAGGGAAATCAATTAAACTAAAACTACCTGGGCTGTTTGGACTTCACTCATTTTGCAAAGTGTATGTTAATGGTTGGTGCTGTAAAACTAGTGATGCGGTACAGAATATTCAGAATTTTGTTGTCCCATGTTGTCCACACAAGCTAGAAATTCTCACTTTTGCGTTTTCACATGTGGAAAAGAACGTTCCAACACCTGCCTGTAATTGTGGGTGTATGCATTCCTAATGCAAAAGGTATGTACTGCATAGGAAGGTGATTAAGGGGGGTGGGGGGGCGGTGGCACACACGACACCCAACACATGCAAATATAGAAGAGGACTCATCCTCATTGTTTTAGTTTAGGCTAAAATTTCTAAACATGAATAAGCAGAGCAGCTGAGCAAAAAGCAGGTTCATGCCTG
Source organism: Edolisoma coerulescens (assembly GCA_013397115.1). Taxonomy (NCBI): domain Eukaryota; kingdom Metazoa; phylum Chordata; class Aves; order Passeriformes; family Campephagidae; genus Edolisoma; species Edolisoma coerulescens. The sequence goes on from VWZW01006867.1 coordinate 1,884,373, forward strand.
GAGCCTTCCAGGCTTCTTTTCACTCAGTGCTCATCTGCTTGTGCAACCACAGCTCCATTCTCCCGCCGCCTTGCGAGGAGGAAGGAGCAGCCCCTGCTGCCGAGGTGCTTCCAGCTCTCCACAAGCGCGCAGGAGACAGCGTTCCCAAGGCCGGCTTGCTGCAGCTGAGGAGACAGCACTCATAGACCCTCCTTTGATTAGGATGTGTCAGTGTTGTCAGGGCAACTGTTAACAGCGGCGTATCATATTTTCTCCTCTTGTATTGCGTGCTGAATATTTTAGTGTGCTGTAGCTGGAAGAGGGCTGCAGGGAAGAAGGTGCTGCCGCAAGGAACCTGGAGCTGTGGGCTGGGATCTGATTGAACAGGTTAACAGCAAAGAGCAGCATCCAAACCAATGTGCCTTTAATTAGGGCTTTTTTTCAAAGAGGGGAACGACTGCAAGCCTTTCACTGGCGACTGGATGTTGTTATTTGTCAGCTGTTTGCATACTGCTTATCCATAGGGGATCTGTTACAAGTGCTCAAATGAACAGACAGCGTTGCAGCTAGCAGCTAATCAGGGGCTGGAGTTTCTTACTTTTTTTTTAATAAGCAAGAGGCAACAGCAACATGCCTGGTTCAACTACTGCCCTCCGACAAGAGAGACTGAAGAAAAGTGCCAGGCCAAGTCCCCCAGGTTTATTCACCATTAATGAAGAGGATGAGCAGCAAAAAAATGGGAATTCCAAAAGACTGAAAGGTACGTTACTGTATTGCAGTGTGATCAGGGCTGCGTGTGGGATATGCTGCACAGCAGGCACAGCAGTGTTTTATTAGCTCTTCTGTGTGCTACAGAGGGTCTGTAAGTGACTGGTGCAGCTTGGTAGTTCATGTTGGCACTCCCAGATGTGCTGTGCATGATAGGTGTATTTAAATCCCCCGGCTTGTTATGTAATCAGCTGCTTTGGTTATGAAGAAAAAAATACTTTTTAGTTATTAATCACGTTTCTTCTGGTAGGGATAAGGGTCCTGCCTCAGAAATATATCAGTGAGTTTCTGTGTGTTTACTTTGATTTCTGTTTACAGTCTGGATAAATAACTGTTAAAAACAAGGTGGTTGTAGGCTTGGACAGTACAGAATGCAATGCCTGCCTGCTACAGAAGACAGCTTTGCCAAAGACAATGTGAAACTGTCTATACTTCCATTGGTGTGCGGGAGGGGCAGTGTGCCTTTGGCAGAGTATGGAAAAATAGACATTGTTCAAAAATGCTGACTTTTATAAGTCTGACAACAAAACAAACAGAAAACCCAAACACAAAACCAACTAATTGTTAAGGAAAAATGTTTATGGTGCTTAAGGCAGGTAAGCAGTGGTGGCAGAGGGATGCTGATGGCCATTGATTTATAGCAGGTCGGTCAAGCCTGTGTAGCCACTGTCTGTCTTGTATCATGTAATTCCTGTTTCCCACATGGATCCTAGTGTTTAAATTCTCTTGGTCTGGCGGGGATTCTGCTACTTACAATTGTGACTGGATTTTTTTTTT
>VWZW01006867.1:1885922-2062021 GCA_013397115.1 Edolisoma coerulescens
TTTGTACTCAAGTGATTCTGTGTGTATGAACGCTCCTTTTTGGGGGGGGGGGAGGGAAGGGATGGATTGTATCAGTTTTTGTTTACAAAACAAATGTTAGTGTGTAGCCTCAAGACACTGTTTTAAAATTCAGTTGTTACCATTCTACCATGTAAGAGGAGAAGCTAGAAAGCATTTACATAGCAAATTTATAGAATGTGTATTTATTAGAGCTGAATAATTTACAGCTAACCGATTATTTTCTTTTTCTGAAGGAAAAAAAGGTACCTTGGTAGCTTTTACAAACAAATTCAGAACTCAAGTTTTGTTTGTTGGGTTTTTTGAGTTTGCAGCTTGTACTTTTTTTTTTCTCAGAATGGTAAAGAACCTAACTGGTTAGAGCTTCATGATAAAATGTATATTGCTAGTCATTGTTAATGTGCCTATTGTGTTAGGGTCTTGTGTACATAGTTACCTGCTCTTCTGTGTATTTGAAACTGCCCATATAAATGGAGATTCAAACTCTAGTGTGAGGTTATTGAGTTCCTAATGTTTTAAGAAGCATATTGCTTTCCTTTATCACCCACTGGATGACTTCCAGAGTCAACAGTCCATAAAGCTAAAAATCAATAATTTTCCTTGTTTTGTTCAATGGCACTGCTAGTTTCCCAACAGTTTGTTGACTTAGCTACTCTTTTCTACTTGCAGGAGTTATAAGATGTGCTTATCCTGTTGCTGCTCTCTCCCGTTGTAACTGAGATTCAAATTTTGATTATTCCTTTATTTTTCTTGTTGCTGTGAAATGTAAGTAGATGAACGTGCACAGTAGCAGAGTAAGGAAGCAAACCAGTTCATGTGGTTTTAAGAAGATAAAAATTTTTCAGCTTACCTTGACTGCTCCTGGTGAGAAATAATATAGGAAATAGTGCAAAATATTCTGGAACTATATTAATTTGCTTTTCATTTTACTAAATACTTAAAATAGCTCATAGTGTCTCTAGAACAGAACACCATTTGCACAGTGATACATGTAGGTAAATACCTACGTTTGTACATTCGAGTGTTATCAGTCATTAGGTGGGTTAGGCTGGAATGCCTGGTAATGGAGAATGCATGTACTCAGGGTGCTGCTCTTCTCACCTGGTACCAAGTAAGGTCACTCCAGTGCAGTTCTGGCTGCATGATGGACCCACATGGGGGTTTTGTGAATCTTTAGAATCTGTTGTTCTCTTGCTACTTTACAGGGTTTCCCTTGTCTTAGTTCTTTACCTGTCATTTTTGCTCAGCAAGCACCTGCAGCTGCTGAGATGTTTCTTTTTTATTTTTTTTTTCTCTCTAGAACATTCTAAGTCAGTGTCATTTTTGTGGAAGATGGCTAAACGTTGTCCTCATCTGCAGTTTCTGTTATCATGCTGGACCTCTCTTTGTACAGCAGTTCAAAACCCAAGAGGCCTTTAATGGATCCGATACTCCAAAGTAAAGAAGTTCCTTCCTCCATTAAGGGTATTTGAATATCATCACAAGGTTTAAAATAATCAATATTTTCATAGTTCAGGTCTTGTCAGAGTACTAAGGCTTGATTAGACTTTTTAATGAGAGTTGTTTTTGCACCCAGGGAAACAAATATTTATGTGTATCTTAGTGGCTGGCATTTGTGAGGTTTTCTCTAAATTGATTTTGGTATTGGCCATTCCTTTGCTTGTCTGGCTGTCTGCATTGAAATTGGAGAAGCCTGGTAGGCAATGAGTTTGTTTCTCCAGTGTAAACAAATAATGACAATGTTAAGGACTTTTCAATCTGGAGATACTAAAAGCCTGCAGTGACCTTTATAGACAAATGCTCCTGATACTTCCTTTCCTTTGATGTGAACTGTATTCACTATTTTTTCAACAAATATTTTAACTTTCTTTCCTCCTCTTGACTTTGGGACAAGGCCTGCATTTTTGTTATGTATCTGTATGGGCACCCACTATTGCAGGGTCTTGAGATCCTGTTGTGTAGTAGAAGAGTGAAAATAAAAATTACTTTGAATATCCTTTTCTACCTTTATTAACAGTATTTATTCTCCTTTCCTGTTATAACATACAGCAATTTTGCTACGTAGTGCACTCTTCAAATACAATTTCTGTGGGTTTACAGAAGCTTATTTTGCACTTGAATTGGTTTTTGGTTTCGTTACCAGCTTTCCAGAAGTTCTGCAGCTATATTCACAAAGAAAGCAGACAAAACAGGAAGAGAACCATACACTTTAACAGCCTCAATGTTTCCTTAAAGCTTGTGTAGTAAAACAGATATTGTTTCTGTGACTGAAGAGAGTGTGCGTATGTGCTTCTGTATGTAAATCACAAAGATACAACTGAGTAGATTAGTGTTTAATGACAGGTATCCATCCTGTGTGTGTGAACTGCAGCCTCAGACATTCCTTGAATTGAGGCACAAACAATGCAATTTGCCTTAGGATTTCCTTCCTTTGCTCTATTAATTTTGTGCGCATTGGATGGAGTCTTAAAACATTACTCAATTTTATGAATTTTTTAAGTGATGCCTCCTCTCCCTCCTCTTAGAAGGAAGACCTTCTCAACTGTTGATAATGTGTTTCTACAACTATCATTTGACAAGGCTAGAAAAGTAATGCTCATGCTTCTGGCTTATGGATTTGAATAATTAATAACTGAAATAATTAAGAATTTATGACAAATGAATGAAAAGTCTCAACTTAGCAATGGAATCCTTCACCATCCCGCTTATTTAAAACTGATCAAGGGGGAGGGTACGTCCAATCTGCTGATTGAGTATTGCTAATACAAAGCTAGACATACATGCCTTAGCTTTCTGACCAGTAGCACTGATTCTTTGTCATCTTGAAAACAAGAGAAGGGCTTTTTTCAGTCCTTTGGTGAATGACAGTGATGTCAGTGATCACCAGCAGATTTTGCCACTGTTGGGTGGCTGGTAATGTTTGTGCATACTGCTCATTTCAGACAAAAGGTTTGTTCTTCCAGAGAGTGGAGGAGATTTCTTCTATCATGACTGTTTGGGTGCTTATGTTCTGCATGTATTAGTGAAATATGTATTTCTTTTTAAACTCAGATTGTCTAACTTTTAGTTCAGTTGTTGTCTGTTACTGTGTGTCTATACCCAAAGCAACTTAAACAAAGCGAACTTAAGATACCTGAAAGAAAAGGGAACTTGGCATCTTCAAGGGCATTAAACTGATAGTCCTGGAAACTGAAACTGTATACTTACAAAACAGGTATTGCATGGGGTGTGGAAGTGTAATTTTATCCCACGCTGCAGAGTCTGTGCCTCAGGCGGGGTCCAGAATGACAGCTAAGTCTCTGGCTTCCACCACACTTTAAACCAGCAAAACTGCCTGGGATGGTGGTTCTCAATGGGGCCTCTTGATACTAGTCAGGAGGCTGACCTCCGGTTTGTTTGGGCCAAAACAGTAAGCAATTGTTAAAGGCTGATGAACTGACTTACCAAAATCAAGTACTGGAGGTTTTTGTGACAATATGTAGCCTTATCTTGCCCATCTGCATTTGAGGCAAAGTGAGTGGAAAGAGTGGGTGGAAGAAGGAAAGGTACCAATTCCCATTACAATGCTGGTTGTGTAAAGGGGCAGGGCTGAGAACCCGGACAATGTGGTTTGGCATCCTGCACCTTCCTGTGAGTTCTGCTAGTGTTTCTCTGCACTTCCTTTCTTTCTGCTAGCCAAGGCCAGGAGAAGAGGGGTCCAAAAGTATCTGTGATTCTTCTGGACATTTATTTACAGAATCACAGAAAAAGCTGAATTGGAAGGGACCCACAAGGATCATTGGTCCAACTCCTGGCCCATCACAGGACCGTCCCCGAGAATCACACCATGTGCCCAAGAATATTGTCCAAACATTTCTTCAACTCTGTCAGGCTTGGTGCTGTGATCATTCCCCTGGGGAGCCTGTTCCAGTGCCCAGCCACCCTCTGGGTGAAGAACCTTTTTATGGTTCTAACCTAAACCTTCCCTGACACAACTTCAGGCCATTCCCTCAGGTCATGTCACTGGTCACCATAGAGAAGAGGTCAGTGTCTGCCTCTCCTCTTCCCCTCACAAGGCAGTTGTAGACTGCAATGAGGTCTTTAAAAACAACTCTCAAAGTATCTGGGAGGTACATTCTTTAGAAAGCCCTATATTCATTGCCTGCAGTGCAGCTGTTGGGGGTACAAAAGGAACTTGTGTTTTTTTCAGGAAACTGCTGCCTCTGTTTGTAGGGTTTCCCCATTCATAGCTGTAAGTGCCAGGTAGCAGGAAACATCCCATTTGTAACCATGACAAAGAGATTCTAACATGAAGTAATTTATTAGCAGTAAAGCAAAGAGACTATGCTGGAAGTCTGGGGGATAGCAGGGAATATGTCTGCAGACCAGTGGAGCAAATCTGATTTTTTCAGTCCCTCTGGCTTTCAGAGTGAAAGTCCAAGGTCTGAGGACTTGGCTTGTGTTGTAACACAGCCTGTTCATCAAAGTGTGTGCTGGGATTACTGGCAGTGCTTATCTGTGCTGGGTAAGAATCACTTTACACTTCTAGCTCAGCTCTGTGAGAAGAGGCTTCCACTGCTGATTCTGGAGGATTGTGTTCAGTTATTTGGACAACTACTTTTTGGGGGGCAAACAACCTGTGATCTCTTCATGTGCTCTGGGAGCATACTTGATGTTGAGTACATTGATGGCAAAAGTAAAAGAAAAAAATGCGATGTTGACAGTCTTGAAAGTTTAAGTTATTTGTTAAGGTGCATTCAGTTTAACTTGGCATGTGAACTGAGGATAATCCCTTTTAAGGAAAGGCTGAATTTTGCAAAATAACTTTTGTAAGTAAATGGGGTTATTTAAACCAAGATCTAAATGATAACACAGTGTTCAGCAGCACTGTCCTGGTGAGAACGGGATGCAACATTTGACTACTGTCCTTGCAGGACAGGATGCTTGTTGAAGTTGCAAAAAGATTGGTGTTCAGTTTATTATAGATAACTCTCAAGAAAGCTTTGTATAAGAAACACCACTCATGAAAGATTGATAGCAAGCAGTGGAGTTTTTTTCCTTATTCACTATTACCTCGGTAAAAGTTATGACTTTAAAACCCTGGAATCTGGTATATGATTCTGTGTGGAAAATACATGTAAAGGGGCTGTAGGTTCAGAGCCATTTCTTATGGGAAAGAGAGAAACCTGGGAAGTGATAGATCTGTCCAAGAATCTTGAAATTCTCTGAGGTCTTGTTGCATTCTTTTTTCCCTGAAAATATGCAAATAATACTCTTTTGAGGACTTTATACAGTAACATGCCTTTGGAATAAGTTGACAGCAAGTAGAAATGGATTTCTGCATCCTGTTGCACTGCATTACACATGCCTAGGTAGTACCATGTTTTTATTTTGCAGTGAAAAATTGAGGCAATAGCTAAGCACATGTTTTTAAAAGAAATATATTGCAGTTCGATCCCCTGATGTTTTTGTGATTGTGTTTTTGTCAAGAGTCTTGGTGGTCTTGCTGCTGTTTGCAAAGCTTGCTCAGAAACTACTGTGTTTGTTCACTTCTAAGTTGGCTTTGTACCTGGGTACGTAGCAGTCTGAATTTATTTTTAAGGGAAAAGATTTTGCTTGTCATATTGAACTCCAGAGAAATTAATGAGCACTGGCCTAGAGCATTGCTTGTGGCCATGAGTGGTGATGGAGCTCTATGTATTACTAGGATCAGCTGATTCAGTGGGAGTGCATAATTTTTCTTCCTCCGCAAGCTCACATGTGTGCATTCATTGCTTTCTCATCTACCTACAGAGTAATTTTTATGCCTTTTAAATTTTTTTCTTTCTTCCTTAAATTCAGTCTGTACTTTACGACTGGAGATCTTGTTTTTCTGTTATTTTCTGAGTGAAAGCATCTCAAAAGAGTCTTGTGGTATTATCAGAAGTCTCTTCAGAAATGATTTGTGGCTGTGGGATTTTTTGTTTGTTTGGTAAGACATGCTATGGTATTATTAAATCTAGTCTACCCAACCTCAGGCCACAACAGTAATATACCAGAACAAATACCACAATGATTGATGCAATTTGCTCTGTTTTAATGAACTGCCTTCAGTCACTGAAGGTGCATCTCGCAGTGCACTGTTTTTGCAGCCAAGCACTACTTGAAACTCATAAGTTTTAGATGCATTGAGTTGAAGCATGGTATGAGTGGACAGTGATGTCCGTGGGTCAGATTTGTATAATGATTGTAAGAGAGACTAAGGGGCAAATAAAAATGCAGATGTAATGTCAGAAATTAAATTAGGGAGTATTCTAAAACTTGGACTTTGAGGTCTTGTTGCTTGAAGTAAATTATTTTTCTTTTTCAGCGGAGTGGAATCACATTTACCAAATTCTGCATAAAACTCTCATTGATTTATAGGTCTGACTATGAGAACCATTGAATAGCTAAATTGTCCCAAGCCCCATCTTAGTGTATAAATGTAGCCATAACTGCTTAGTCAAGTTCAGGGGAGGAATGACTTGGGATAGCATGCGGATGGTATAAATTTTCTTTTTGTGCTGGCAGTTTCAGAGGAGAGCCACTTGAATGCTAGGCTCACTTTCTCCTTTAAATGATTAACTTGCTGATAATGGCTAGAGTAAACAAAGTTCCAGAAGGCAGGTCACTGTAGCTTAACCTGGATGCAGGTTTCTCCAGAAAGTAGAGTTGTGTCCCTGTGGCAGTGGAGGAGACAAGGGGTTTGGAGCAGGCTATACCAGTGGAAAATTGAACTCCTCTGTCAGTACTGACACAGGCCTGTAGCTGTACTTTCTGTGTTTGTGCTGGGGAACTCCTGGGTTGTTTTGAATTAGATGAATACCCTCTGTAGCTTCAATGGGATGATGGTACAAGATTGTCTTTTAATGTCTGTTGAAGTTTTTGTTCCCTTTTATTCTGGACAAATAGATTTTCATCTAGTTGTTTCAGATCTGTTGAGGCCTAGTTTTGCTCTTCAGCTCTCTGGAGGAAACAGTTTTTCTCAGGGATTAGCTGTATTTCTGCACATTTTTTATACAGTTTATCTGTGCAGTTGTCTACAAGAGGAAACTGGATTTGGAATTAAGAGTTGGAACACATCAAGCACGGGGATCTGCTGAGATGTAAAATGTGGCAAGTAGCAGAGATTCCAAATTATGTAGATCTTCCAGTTGATGCCTATCACACAGGAATAAAAATTCAGTTAGATGAAGCTCTCTTCCTTTTCTGGTACTAGTGTCTGTAGAGATGGTTCCAGGGGAAGCAGGAGTTTCCCATTAGAAGTTACAGTTGTAGGTTTTCAACTGGTCTCTGATCTCAGTAAGTGGTCTTCAACAGTGCGTGTTGGAGGCCAGATCTACAATCAACTTAACTCCTGACTCTTTGCCTCCTGTTCTGAGAGTTACCCAAACCCCTCAACAATCTGGGAGAAATGGTCAAGGTACTGGAGTTCCCAGAAGGGACTCAATGTACTTAGAGACTGAATTTGTAGTTTGGTTGCTGGCCACCTGCTCATCATTCTTTATTTCTTTTGTTTAATACCACTACAGTCTGAGCCTCCAGCCATGCCTACTAATTGGCCTAGTCTTCACACAGAGGTTGATTGATTTATTTATTGATTTATTTTCGTATTCAACCTTCTGAGTCTTCCTCTTATATCTGAAGCTAACATAGGAACAACTGTCCTTCTACAATCTGGCATACCAGGCATAACTGCTCACAGATCTCCTCTGCTGGCTTTTTGTTTAGCATTGGAGGGCTATGGAATGAGGCTGGTGCCACTGCACACCCCTGCAGGAAATACTCCCGCTGGTGGAATTTTGTCTTCAGAACAGCTTTGCTGCAGCATAGTGCCATACCCACCTCCTATTGCATGGTATGCTGTGCTAAAAATGTGCTCTCTTTCCTAATCAAGAACACGGATGCTCCCTGAAAGATCTGAGGATAGTCAATGACACAGAAAACATTAGGAAGAATTTTTATCATCTTTCTCCTGGCAGGCAGTAAGGAAAAGTATTGAGGAAGTAAAACTTTCAAAACTAAGTTTTCTGTAGGATGCCAGAGTTCTGATTTGATTGCTGGGAATACAGTTGAAGTGCTGATGTCCTAGGCAGACAATCCGACCAGTGGGAGGTCCAGTGAAAGGTCCTCGACCTAAAATCTCATAACACTCTAAAACATTTTGTTAAATGTGCTGAAGAGGCTTGGGTGGGTTTTTTTTTCATTCTTGAACTCCTGATCTTTTTCAGCTTCATTTTAAACTCCTGCACAGGCAAGGCTTATTATAGAAGTGCTGACAAAACTTGATTCATATTGTTGTATCTTAGTGTACAAAGCTATCTTGTTTCTCAATTCTGCTTCAGGAAGCTTTTCTGAAAGCTCTTTTGGAAATGCAGGTTTATCCAGTTACCCCCCCCTTCACATGAGAAGTCATTCTTTTACACAGCCGGTTCTAGCTTTGGGTTTTTTTCCTTTTTTTCAAAGTCAATTTCCTCATTGCCTGCATGCTGACTAAATTCACTGGTGAAAATTACAGTACTGAATTTTGGCCTGTATGCTAAGACACCACAAATCACACCGAACACATTTGAGCTGTTTCTGAAGACAGAGATGTCATGTCAGTGGAGTTTGCATCAGTTTATAGTGCAGTAATGGCAGTGTGGTGGAAAACAATCTGATAAACCTTCTTTCCTGTCATTCTTTCGTAATTGCAACAGTGCTTTCATTGAGGAACGTATACCCCATCTTGGACATGCGATCCATACAAATTCTAGATAGTACTACTTTCACTTTTCATGTGCATTCCCTTTCACTAGAAAAATGAAAGAACGTTTACCTCACTCTTATTCCCTGCAGCAAAGGAAGAAAAAGTAGGTTTTGTATTGTTGGTTTTTTTTAAACACAACCTTCTCCAGCCACCTAACTATGGTAGTGATGTATTTACTTGCAGTCTGAACTGCAAAATAAGAGGTAAAGAAAAAAGCAGATGGCAGTTGCCATCTGTAAACCTGAAAAGGACAGCAATAACCAGCTGCTGAGTGAGGTATTGGCAATAAAACCAGGCTGCAGACCAAGCAGTTTGTGCTTGCTCTGGCTGGGTTATCAGTGTTTTCTTATGTTCTTACACTTCCAATCTGTTTTTTCTGAATTATTCTGTAATGTATTGATCTACTTCTGTGCTAGTATTTTTCTCTACCAGGTTATTCTCAATTTTAGGAAAGACAATTGTCATAGTTTGTGTCCAGGGAGTTTCTGTGAACCTCACCATGCCTGTGAGTTAGGTGGAGTTATGCTGCTGTAAACCATACCTCACATGCTCAGCGTCACTGAAGGCTGCATGCAGCATAGTCTGGCTTTTCACTACAGTATGTTCAACTTAAGTCTTTGTAGTCAATAACTGATACAGCAAAAAGGAAAGCAGTACTGTGCAGACTGTGCTGCTCACAGCACAGAGATGCTTGTGGATGCCTCCTTTTTTTGTTAGGCTTTTTTAAAATTCAGATTTCACATGTTTGTGGCATCTGCATGAGCAACCTTCCAGGACTGAAATATTTAAGGCGATAGTATGATGGTTTGATCTTCCTTTCCTGAGAAGTGAAGACAGCATCTCCATGCTAATTGCGTTGCAGTTCTGAAAAGGCTCCTGACCCCAAGGTTTGCAGAGGTGATTTCTACTCATTTTAGCTCTGCAAACAGGCCCTGCTATTGCCTGGCTGTAAACAGTTCAGTGTGTTTTGCTGCTACTAGCAGTTTCCTTTAAGGGAGCTCTTAACTAATCTCAGCAAAGATTTAGTTAACACTTTGAGAAAGTGCTGCTGTTTGGTCTTTCTTTATAGTCCAGGCTTGGATTATGGACTTTTCTTACATTTGTCCTAGGATTTCTTTCCAAAAAGATCTAGGTAATTGCCAGTAGCAATCTCTTAGCCTCTTTCTGTGTTTCTGGCTTTCTTGTGGGAGAGGTCTCGGGGGTGTGGTTGGTTTTGTTTTGTTTTATTTTTTAAGTAGGCAAAACAGCAATTTGGGTTTGTAAAGCTGACCTGGTAAGTTCCCAGGAGCTTTCAGAAGGAAGGAAGTCTGTTAGGGAGAGAGGTTACGCTCCCTATTACCATTCACTTTTGTATGCCCTTTTCATGGCTCCGAGGAGTGTGATTTGACACACTTCATCCAAAGAGTCACATAAGCACTCTGGTCTTGGAATTATATAAGCTAATGTAGCTTTAGAAAGAAATAAGGTAGGGAGCAACTTCATGAGAAGGTTCACTTTTGCATTTCTGGTGTTGGTAACATGTTTTATCAGTCCTTAAAGTGAGCCAAGATATTTCTTAAAACCAAGTGGGTTGGTAGAGCCACTGCGTGCTTATAAATGGGATGTTCTATGAAATAAGCAGAATCCAATACCTTTAAGAAGACTAAGATTTTGAATTTTTCTCTGTGGTTATAAAACCTGTTGTAATGTGTGTCTGAGGAGAGGGGGAGTCATTTGCTTTCTTTTGAAAGACTTTTGCCATTTGCATTTTCAGCAAATTCTCTGCACAGAATATCCAACCTGACCTCCCTTTGGTGAACTGATGTAGTGTGGAAGTATGCTGGCTGGGAGTGAGCGAGAATTACAAAAGTCAGGAGAATCACAGAATGGTTTGGGTTGGAAGGAACTTTAAAGATCATATAGTTCTAACCACCCTGCTGTGGGCAGGGACACCTTCCATTAGACAAGGTTTCTCAGAGGCCCATCCAACCTGGCCTTAAGCACTTCCAGGGATGGGACATCCACAACTTCCATGGGCAGCCTGTTGTACTGCCTCACCACCCTCATGGTGGGGAATTCCTTTCTAACATCTAATCTAAACCTACCCTCCTTCAGTTTGAAGCCAATTCCCCCTTGTCCTGTCTCTACATGTCCTCATGAAATTTTTTTCTTCAGATGGCATAACAATATATTTATAAAAACTGGGGCATGCTCTTCACTTGAGGAAAGCTTGTTTTTTAGTTTTAAAGCTGCTGTCTTCTGAGACTGGTTATTGGAAGATAACCAGTTATTGATTAACAGTCCTTCTGAGACCTGTGCTGCAAAGACTGCCTTTTCGCATAAAAACTTGTGACTTACAGAAAAAATATCATGTCTAGTAGCATTTACAGGAACAATATCTGTTTCCCTCTCTGGGGAGAGGGAGCTTGTTTTTGCAGAACATCCTGACAATAGTGATTACAATGAGAGCTTTCCCATCTGACTCAAATATTTCATGCTGTGTAGGGATTACTGAATATTACTCTGTGGCAAAACAGTCAGCCAAAGAGGTTCTAATTATTTGTGGCTGAGCAACAGTGCACCTACTTCCCATTCTCTGCACGGGGTTTTCCCTTTTTCTTTTTGTCAAACTTTCCTTTTGCTAAAATGTTCTTCAAATAAAAACAGCATTAATTGTATCCTCCAGAAGAATTTAATATGTAGTATAACATATATGTTTGTGAGATATATATCACAAATACTTTTTAAACAAAATGTTTTGCCTGTAAACTTTTGACAAGACTTTGCTACTTGCAGGTGTTAATAGTTGTTGTGAAATCACTGTGTGCATAAGCTTAAACCTCTGCTCTCTGTTGCACTCTTGAATCTTTAAATGGGAAAATCCAATGAGATCTGGCTTTTCTGTTATATAACACACTGCTGTGCAATTATAAATGCTAAAGCCACGTTCCAAATACCTTTATTTTGTGCTGCTGCAAAGTAGTGCAATGTTGGATTATGTTTTATGCTTTGCTTTTTAAAGGGAGAAAAGTAAAATGAGGAAAATCAGGAGTCTGTTGGTGTCCTGCATGCCTTTAAGATTAATTGGAACTTTGTACTGAAAGAGAAGCTAATTTGTGTTGAATACAACTCGCTGCTGAGTAAGTGGAGCGTTGAGGCTTATGTTAATTGGCAGTTGTGCCTTTTCTGCTGCTTCCTGGTGCTGTACTTGGTGACCTGGTTGGGCCGGGCTGGCGTGGATTGGATCTGGTCAGAGCTGCTCACGCACTGCTGCTTGCAGAGCGGGGCTGTTTTAATGGGACACTCGCATAGCGTGATGGTCATGGTGCACTGAGCTCTGCCCGTCACGTGCCAGTGGAGCCAAGAGCTGTGTGTGCTGGTGGCCGAGTAGATGGAAATGGAGACTGCCTGCCAGGCTGGTTTAGTGGCTCTGCTGCCACTGCATTGGATTGCCTATTCACGGACCCCATGAGATGTAGATATGTACAACTGTTGTTACAATCTTCTAAACAGTTTGAGTGTCTTTTGGTAAAGGTTATAGATACAGGGCTGCCCAGTCAGCCTGAGAAATAACAAATTTTAAAGTATTTCCATTCCTTGTCCTACCCAGGTAAGACATTCTAACATATTTTAGTGTGGTTTGTGATTTTGGTGAAGTTTATTGGCTAAATTTTTTTCATCAGTGGTGTTTGTATTTCTGCTGTCTGTGGGTACCTTTTGGAGGATATCTTAATGTCAGCTGATCATCAGAGCTTTCCAAGCAAGGATTGCTACTGACTGTTGTGGCAAAGTACAGAGCAGTGCTGTGGCTAAGTGCTTAGTGCTTTTGACATGAAGAGAAGCCTTTGTCCCTGTATCTGCCCTTGTGCAAGTAGGGCACTACCCTTCACCCTCATACTATGACATAGGCGAGGCATCACTGACAACTCTTCCAATACTTGAAATAGATTATTTGAGAAAGAACAATAGGTAAGTGTTGCTGAGACATTACCCCCAGGTAAGCAAAGTAGGAACACTTATCTATGGAGAAGAAGGGGTATGGTTTGTTTGGAGGGGTTTTTTTTAAAAATCCCTTAACAAATACAGATACAGGCAGGTTATTCTTGCCAGTGGAGTGTGGGAAAGGGTTACACTTTTGATTGCATCGCAGGCTTTGGCAAAATGAAACACAAAGCTTGTAGACAGTGATTCTAGATCCTGTTCTTGCTCTGTTGTGTCAAGTACTTTCCTTCTAAGAGATTGGGGAAAAAGCTCTGTTATTACCTGTTGTAGTTAATTCTACAAATAGATGGACACTGGATTTCGAAGCTGTCACAGCTGGAAAGATGTCCCACGGTATCAGTTGAAGGACTTAGGTACTTCTGTTTATGAGCACTGAAAAGCTAGAGTTCATGTGTGCTCCTTTCCCATGGTTTTTAAAACCTCTTCCAAAGGTCTTTTAATAAAGAATTCACAGAATAGGAGTTGAAACTGGGAATTTAAAAAGTGCATGAGGTAAAAACAAGGCTTACTGACCTTGAAGTATTTAAAATATTGCATGGGTTAGTTGCAGCTGAATGGTTTATTCTTTTCAGAGCTGCGAAATGTTTTGCACAACTGTAATTCTGCCCTATGTAGTTGTAACTCATGGGTAGTGCAGAGCTCAGTTTGTCCTAAGAAGAGGTGCTATGTGTGGAGAATTTTAAATATGTCTGGCAAGAAGATGCATGCTTAGACTTGTGCAATACCATTAAAAAGGCTGGGCCTACTTTGTCCCTGTTGTCATTCTTCTGAAGCAAAGTAAATTGGAAAAGTAGTGAATCTGACCACACTTAAAACACTGATATTCTTCTCTTGCTAATGGACTGAAAGCACTTATTGCTCTGTCTGGATCTTTCTGGCTTTATTGAACTGAACTGCATTTTTCAAGTAAACAATTAGTGGTCTAATTCTTGCTTGGAAAAAATAACCATAAAATATCCATTTCAAAGAATGAGAAAGCTCCCAAGCACAGGCATAGCTATAGTACCCCACATTGCCTTGAAGAAATTGGTGCAAGTTTCTCATCAGCCTTTGAATCCCAGATCTGTTTATCTTCTGAATTATCAGTGGGTCTGTACATCCTGCTGTCACGTCTAGTCATATCTCCAAATAATAGAACTATAAAAAGTTTTATAATTTTTCAGTGGAGTAGTTACTTTTTAAAACTTTTTTTCTCTGGCAAGTGGGGAATTATTAGGCTATTAGGCAATTTTCAGGAAGGGAGTTTGGAGCAAGGCGCTTATAAAATGAATGGTCTGAATCATCCCTCTCGTCAGTCAGGGCTGAGGCGTTCTGGCAGGCCTGCAAGCAGTGCTGCTCCAGCACAGCCTGGTATTGCTTGTATGGAGAAACAAAGGGCTTCAGTCCTGAAATACCCAGCCTGCTACTCATCAGAGAGCAGGGCTCCATAGGATTTAATGGGAAGATAGGTCAAGAGTGTCTGGCACAGGGAAGAGAGGCATTGTAAAGAAGAGTTACTTCCACTTTAATTGTATTTTTTGTTCTTGAAGTCTTGCTTTTTCACACTTCATGTTGTTTTATTGAAATGTTTACTTACCTGGGCTTCCCAGAAGCCAGCACTGTCTGTTTACTTGGAAGAGTGTCTGTTTGTATGCCAGTAGCTCATCTGACTCGTGCTTCAGAGCTTCCCAGAGATCAAAGCTGCACTTACAAGAACCAGAGAGACGCTATGCTGGACTGGGTCCAGATTCCTTGGGTTTGTTCTTATGCTGTTGGCAGTAAATGTCTAGATTGTTTTGCAGCCATACTATCAATTTGCTGCACTGCTTATGCTGGGGGGACCTGGCACTGAATTCAACTCAGCTGCATTTATTTTATTGCAAACAATGCATCATGAGTCAGAGAGAGAGGTGTTAAAATGATGGATTGTGGATGTCATCCAGGATGTATAAAGTCAGCATTTCCAAACACAAAAGCTAGAAGTGACTGTAGTGATACAGTTAGCCTGTGCCTCAGAGAGACTCTCACAAAAAAAGTTAAGTGGTACACTCAGTTCTTTGATATGTGGTCTCTCAAATCTGCATTATTTAATAGTGAACTGGTCCCAAAAGTTATTGGCTAACTTTGGAGGTTTGAGAGACTTTTTCAGTTTGTTATTTTGGTTGGGCTGTTGTTGTTGTTGTTGTTTGGTTTTGTTTTGGTTTGCTTGGGGGATTTTTGTTTTTTCTTTTTTTGGGTTTTGGGTTTTTTTTTGTGGCAAGTACTTTAACATGGGCTAACAAGGCTGCTGCCTTAAGACTAGGATTTGGCTGCAGCTTATGAACTGCTTCAAATAACTCTTTGGGGAGTAATGAGGCTGCTTACTCTGCTACTGAATCAAATACTTAACTGCTGCATGGTTGTTCAGGCTCTATTCACTATTCAGTAATTGCTGTGTTTGATAGTGTGGCACTGTTTTTTAAATCTGTTCACCAAATTCCTTAGTCCAGAGCAGTTTCTTCAAAGAGTTGCCTAGCATACAGCTTAACTAAATGCAGAAGAGACTGTTCCTTCCACAGCATTTTGTCTGCTAGGAGAAAGGGACATAGCTGGGAGAGAAGGTGCTCCAGCACATCAGGCAAGGTGCAATTCCTGGCAGTTCTTACAGAAAAGCTGTGTAGGTGTGTAGTCACATCTGGATACAGATGTGCTTATTTTAAAAAGTGAATGGATAGTGTTTCTAAAGGGTACATGCATCCCATGGATACACTTTGACACTACGTTAAAGCATTTGGGAAAAGGTGCACGGTCCCTGAGGAAAATGGCCTATCCTGGAACTGTTAGTTGAAGTTCCCATGTCTTTCCAGCAATAACATCCTAGTGAAACTAATTTTAGCTGCTTTAGCCTGCATTTCTAGGAGCTCCAAAATGATGGTAATAAACAGAAATATTTTTCTTTCTTTAATGCTACTTAACTGCAAATTATGGCACTTCAAGCTTCTGGATTCTCCCTCACTTTTCTTATTAAGGAAGCCTACATACACTGCTGCTTAATGCTGACTTCTTGTGACTGAAACTTGCCTATTTTTGCTCAACAGTGAAAGCTGTGACTCTCCTAACAGCCTCCTACTGAAGAGTGTATCAGACATCATTGCTTAGGTACATAAATGTGTGGAATAACTCCTAAGTTCTCTTCTGTTCTAGGGTACTGGTATGAGGGAAGCAAATCTCATCCTCAAGTAAATTCCCTCATAATCATATTATTAATCAAAATAGCTGATTTAAAAAAAAAAAAAAAGAAAAGGATTCTGTTGATATAGGTCTAAATGAAGTCCAAATGTGTACAGTGACATAAACTACACTTAGAAATACTTGAAAACAAATTCGCATCCTAAGGCTCATACAATGTAGTTGAAGAAAGTTCCTTTGCTTAAACTGTGTTATCAATTGTGTAATTATGGGTTAAGAATAAAAATTATTCTGCATGTTTGGATAACATTGTTGGGCAGAAAGAGGGCTTTTTTCAGCATCTAATGAATTGTCTCAGACTACCTGGATCACCTACAGATCTTGTTCCTGGCAAATGGCTCATGAGGACTCAAAGAGAGAGAGGTATGTTTCTCTCCCCTTCCTGGAATGGGAACTGCGGAACATTTCTGGTATCTATCAGCCACCAGCCAGTTTCCCCCCAGTCCAGCTACACTTTGCCTTGCACAGGTTGTTTCAGGACAGCCATTTCAGGACCCACACTTGTCTGAGCTTTCAAAGGGGATCTTTACATTGTTGTCCTTGGTCTTAAGCCAGTGCACTCAGCTGTTTTCAGCTAATGCTCTTTGGAGTTTGGGGAGTGTTTTCAACATGAGATCTGCTCTCAGTACCAATACTTTTGTTTAATTGTTCTTTTTGATGTTTATATACTAGCTTGCTCTTGAGTATTGGGGCATTGCCCTTGTGTGTGCAGTTGGAAGGACAGAGCTCACACAGTGGGCCAGGAGCAAAGCCAACAGACCAGTGAAGGAGCCCTGACTTCTGCTCATTCTCATGCCACAGTGAATATTGACTTCTACAGGAAAAAAAAAATAGGTTGTGTTATTACTTCTGGGGGGGAAGGAAGTGATTGCTTGTTCAGATTTTCAGAAGCTTTTTCTGTTAATGTGCTAAAATAATTTTGTGAGGACATGGAATCTACAGTGGAAGCATGTCTTGCCAGGAAACTCTTCAGCCCCATAATTGTGATTGTTTCCTGTCTACCAGAAAGCAGTTGAAATATCCTATTTTTGGTTTAACATGTAAAGAATAGGAAAAAAAATTGAATAAATCTATACGTGTATGATAAATAACTGATAAACTAATTTATTGTGGAGACATTTATAGACACAAAGGAAGAGCAATAGGTGGTTCACAAGCAATTTAACAAGGCCCACCTGGAGAGTCAAGTCATTAAGTGGGGCAGGGCATGTGTGGAGATGCCTCTTGTCTTTCTACTGCTCATCTGCCTAAAGGTGTAGCCCTGCCTGCCAGTGTAGGGCAATCCTCTGCTAATCTGGGGAAATCCATTTTGTCTCAGTCAGTTGATATAGGCAATGATCTCTTCACTCAGACTGAGCTTTTTTCCCTCAGAGGTAACTTGAGAGATAGCATTAGAAAGACAGAACACTGCTCTCTCCACTGCAGAGATTAGCTCTGGTCACACTCAGTATTTGACTGAGAAACACACACTTGTCAGTGCATCCAAAATCTGTTGAAATGAAATGGCTGAAGTTTATGAAGATGACTCTCTGATCACACTTGCTTATGCTGAAGTCATGACAGTTCTTTATTCATCCACGGAGGTCTCTTGCCCTGTTGGCCTGAATTCTTGCCCATTGGAATGCATCATTCTTGAGCCTGGCAGAAGTGATCTCAACTCTTATGGATCCTTCTTCCCTTCAGGGTCTGTTCCTGTCGGATTCTTCAAAGAAGATCCCTGAGAAGCCTAAAGTCAGCTCTACTGAAGTCTGTGGTTATAACCTTACTTGCTGCCTGTTTCCTCCTCACCTGATAATGAACTCCACAATCTCATGGTCGCTGCTGCCAAGGCTGCTCCCAACCTTTCACATCTCCAACAAGGCCTTCCCCATTTGGTAGCATGAGGTCAAGCAGCACACCATTCCTTGTGGGATCCTGCACTACTTGTGACAGGAAGTTGTCATCAATGCTTTCCAGGAGCCTTCTCTACTGTTAGTAGAGAAGCAACACTTCTTCGCTGTGTTGCTTCTTCAGCAGGTGTCAGGGTGCTTAAAGTCCCCCACAAGAACCAACGCCTGTGACTCTGAGGCTGCTTCAAGCTGCTGATAGAAGGGCTCATCTACTTCCTTCTACCAATCAGATGGCCTGTAGCAGACACCCACAGCAATGTCTCTCTTACTGGTCTGTTCTTTCTTCCTGACCCATAGATCATCATCCCTCCCAAGACAGAGCTTGATATGTGCCAAGTGTTGTCTCACATAGAGGGCAGCTCCACCACTGTGTCTTCCTGTTCTGTTTCTCCTAAACAGCGCATGGCCCTGCATGGCAACGTTCCAGTAATCCCATCCCATGGGAGCTATCCCATCATGTCTCCATAACTGCGATGAGGTCAAAGCCCTGTGACTGTACACAGATCTCCAGCTCTTCCTGTTTGTTCCCGGTACTGCGTGCACTGGTGTACAGGCACCTTACTGCACTATTTGATTGTGCCAATATCCCTGTGGGGGTGCAAAGGGATGCCCCATAATCCTGTGTTGTGGTTACATCTTTGGCTGCTTGTGCTGGCTTGAGGTATTCCCTCTTCAGCCTCCTTTTCCTACTAGGATGGTTGCTATAGTTCTCCCCTTCCCACACCCAACCTCTGTAGAGCCTATATCCCTGTCCCCCTTCGAATCTAGTTTAAAGCTTTCTCAATGAGCCCTGCTAACTCCTGAGACAGACAGGGGCCTGTTTGTTGCCGGCAAGCCCAGTGCAATGGAAACTGACCTAAAACATGTAGCACACTGATCTTTACTTGTTAGCTCTTCCAGCTTGTAGTATTTCACATGATATAGAAAAAAACAGTTAGATTTTCCTATTCTTTTCAGAAGGTGAAGAGTAGGAAGAAATTCCATTTTAAAAATAATTCAGAAACTGATTAGGGGAAACATCTACCAGAGCCTGGAACAGTACTCATGTAAAGTCCACTCTCTATATATTCCTTTCTTAAAGCAAAAAACGCCACCTTTTTCTTTTAGCTGGCCTTTTCAGAGAAAACCTCTGGCAAGTGTTTTAATACATTCTTTTTCTGTAATGCTTTGTGTATGTACACATGCATTCTAGCTCTGGATGGAAACGTCTTTCTCCATTTTAACTCTCCCTTTTAAACTGAGATAAAATAACATCTATTAAAAATTAGCTTCAAGGATGGAAATTCATCTTTCTCCCTTTTTTCCAGCCCTGGCCTGTTATGAACCTTAGTGCCTGAGTTTTCCTTGCATTAGTGCTGCTCAATCTTTATGGCCTAAATGTATCTAGGGCATTCTGCAGCTACTCCAGCACACTCTGTGGCTATTTTTGGCCATGTAGCTTTTGTCTGGCAGAGCTAGGGAGGGATGGCATATGCTCACTGCTGTGCATGTGACTTGAATTAAAGGTGAACGATGTAGTTTTGTTTATGTAAATGTATTTATCAGAATTTTAAAAAACACAACTCTGTATAATGGGGCAACCCATACAAATTTAATATGCTTGGCTGCATGAGCTTTTATTCTCCTTTTTTATGTAATTGTATGCTCAGTGAACTGTGCATTAGAAAGTGAATCAGCAAGTTAATTTACCCTACATGTCAGTGATAGAATAGCTTTTACCTCCTCGGGCCATGTGATCTGAACTGTGTGTGAATGTATCAGAATACCCAAACACTGCTTTTAGGACCACTGGGGGGAGGAGTGTTGTTAGTTTAACCTGTTCTCTCCCTAGGGTTTTAATTCTGGTTTGCAGTCACTGTCAGTGGGGTGCTTTTGGACGTGTTCTGAGTGAGCCGTTTTAGGGTTTTTTGTGTGCTTTCTGTATTTCATGTGCTGTACCCCAAGGGCACCTCTTGCAGAGCAAGTTACCTGCACATCATCTGAACAAAGATAATAAAATTAATGATAATTAATCTTTATTTCCTAATCAACACTTACACTCTATTTTGAGTTTGGAACTCAAACTACATAATGTTTAGGAATCTACTTCCCTAATATTCCATAAAACTGTCAGGCTCAGTTTCACGGGAACGGCTCTAGAGCCTTAGTTTCAGTTCCTACAACAGGGTAGCCAGTCCCCCAGCAAAATTTGGTTTCAGTTGTACCAGTTGTAGGACTGAGGGAGAATATTTGCATCATAACCAATAATTTGAATAAATGAATGCTAAAAAGAGCAGAGAATAGGAATGTTTTCATCTCAAGAAATAGATCCAAGTTGTGAGAGGCTAAGTGCTGGTTAGTGCTCCTGGGATTTTCATTGCAGAGAGTATATGGGAAGGCTCTGACAGGACCTCATGCTCAATCCCACTCTCCAAGGCTCCCTGGTTATATCATAGCCACATGGCTGCTTTTCACATTGCAGGAAAGGACTTTGACTGCTGTGTGCCTTTTTAAGCTCGTGTGGATAGGCCAGCATGCAGAGTGGGTGGGAGAAGCCCTTGTGCCACACAAATACAGTAGTTATTAATGGCTTAGCAAATGGTTAGTGTTCATTAGCCGTTGGTACTGAAATGGGAGGTATAAGGTTGCCATCATTTTTTTGGTGTGACAAATCCAATTTTAATTGTTTTGTAACAAAATATATAATGAGGGAATTGCAGGGGAGAATTATGTTTGGTCATATTACATAGATGTGTGTTATGTCATAGTGTACAGTTAAACATGACGTAGAGAAGGTGGCCCTGGAGCACAGGTATTTCTTAAAATCTGGATTAAATATGCTATTAGCATCTTTTTTTTGAGGATGAGGGAAGTTGTATAGCAGTTGCTATGAATTTGCTAGTAACTGATTTGCCATAATATTGAGCAAAGTGTTGATATTAATGACTGCATTATGATTGTTGAAAAGGCTCATTTGTTATCAAGCCAATAAAAACACATCAAGAATTATCCAAGAAGTGTTAAAATGCCAAATAATATACTTAATACTAAAATCTTGGAAATGCCTAAGTAAACAATCTGCTTATGTACACGTGCAAAAATTCTTTAAAATTGAGGTCCTATCTCAAATCAGTTTTTGATCTTGAAATGCTTAGTGGATTTTCTAGTATTGCTGTAACTGATGTTTGCATTAAGCTGTTTGAAAAGGGGGGTGAGGGTGTATTTTAAACAATTGGAGGGCTTTTCAAGGCAAACATGGAGGCTCCACTGTTTGACTTCTCCATTTTATTTGGAAGCAGGTTGGAGCTGGCTGACCAAGGCCTCCTTCCCAGGCAGCGTGTTTTGAAATAGGAAGTGGGGCAGTGTGGTAGACAGCTGCCAGCACCAATAACCGGTGGCTTGAGCTGCTTAACAGAGGCTAAGCCCAAATCTATTGACGCAGAGCACGGGGAACTGCTCCACAGACTTCTCCCCCCTCCCTGTCCTTCCATATAATCTCATGATGCTGTGGATGTGACAAACCCCATTTTGATCAGATGTTGGGCCAGAAATGCTGAGAGCGGGTCAGTTTTGACCTCAGAAGGATATCTTGATGGCATGCATTCTCCACACTTTCTGAAACTGCACCTTTTTCTTCCGTGACAACACCTCCTTTCTACTTCAGGTTTGCAAAATTGCTAGCCTGAATTTTTTTGATGTAGGCTGGGAGATTGAAGCCGTGTGTACGGGGTGACGTGGATCATGCTATGGATACACAGTAGACCTCTGTGGTGCAAATGAGTGTTCGGTACTGAATATAATGGATGAAATAGGTAAGCACCTTGCTCTTCATATTTCCAGAAAAAGACCTTTTAAATGGCTTTCCAATTAAAATTTGTAAATGGAAAACTTTATTTCTAGATGTGGGATGCATGTAGTGGTTTTTCTTTGTACTTTCACTTTATAATTAACTGTAAGGAGTCTAACATGATGCAAGGGGTTGCAGAAGAACGATCTGGTAATACATTGATATTCTGATTTTCTTTTTTTCAAGATAGATTATGAAAGTGAAGGTTTTATCTTTCTGCAGTATCTGCTGTTAGTATCTAAGTAATTCATTACTAATTGTTTTCTAAAACACCAGATTACTCATTAAAGTTGAGTTCTTGGTTGTAAGTAGCCATACTCTTGATATATAGCACAGTTATCTACTTGTTCACAACATCGTTCAGTCTAATTAGTTGTAACTGCAAATCTGTGAAACAGGAAGGGGCCTGTTTGTCTGTAATGAAGTCTTTTACATAAGCTAGGGCCTGCATAAACAGCTGCAGTGCAACATCCCAATTCCAAAAGCAGTAGCAACTTTTGTATCAGAATATTTCCTTTCCTTCATCCACTCTAGGCCAGACAACTGGCAAAAGATGTTCTATGGTATGGAAGCACTGCCAGAGTTATTCCCCAAAGGGTGAATTAATGGTGCTTTTTGTAGCTTTTAATCTCTTTAGTTATTCAACTTTGTACAGGCACTGCATGAAAACAAGAGCATTATTTTGTGTTTTCCCTTCTACCTCCATTTAGGTTATTTTCTGGTGAATAAACACAGCAAAAATATTTTTAAAAACCCCAAAAACAAGCAATAAACCATTTTTTAATGAAGGTACCCTTTTTGCTGTTTCATTTTGTCATTCAGCATGTCTGTTTGACTTTTTGGTAGTTGCCTGCTGTGTTTACTCTGTAAACTTTGGGTTATGTCATAAGGGTGTCCTTTTTGTTTACTATGAACTGTCTCTGAAGTAATCACTTAATTGCTTTTTATTTCCTTTGCTCTAGGTGCTACTTAGCATACCTGGAAGTAGCCTGATATTGAATAGTAGTTTGATGCTATCACGCTTTCTATGTGCAACACTTTCATCTGACCCTTATCTCCCCTCATGGATTGACAGCTCACAGTCCCTGTACAGAGATGGTCCTTTTCATCATCCTCTGTACCTCAGGTGCCAGATGCAGCAGGGTTGTTTTTTTTTCCCCAACAATTGGTGTCTGGCGTGTCAGACTCTAGAGCTAATGTGGAGGGGTGGAAGTCAACACACATTCTGCAAACTGAGGAGTCAGCACCTCCAGATGTTGCCTTATGTTGCGTTGCCTGCCTTAGGACACAGCAGTAATCAGTAAGCCCTTGCCCATCATGATACCATCCCAGAGGGCACAGCCCCAGCATAGGATGCATTTATGCTCATTGAACAATTAGAGGTCCTGGTAAATGTGGCCTCATTTGATGTCTGCAACTTTCATGTGCTTAAATCACAGCAATCATATTGCGATTATTCTGAAAGTGAATTGAGTATGAGGTTCTTCAATCTCCAAATAACGTTGTGAAGTTA
This sequence comes from Edolisoma coerulescens, assembly GCA_013397115.1. NCBI lineage: Eukaryota > Metazoa > Chordata > Aves > Passeriformes > Campephagidae > Edolisoma > Edolisoma coerulescens. Next base: position 1,909,103 of record VWZW01006867.1, read on the forward strand.
TGACAATGAATAATCTGGGGGTTTTGAATTCATTAGTTAAGCAGGACAAGTGAAACTTAGTGCTTCTGGAAATAAAGGGTTGCTAGCACTCTCTGATGGCTTATTACTGTTCATGCATGCTTAACTGTTTTCCTTGACAGTTATAAGAATTTCTCCCTTTTTTTTTTATTCCTGATCTTAGGTTGCAGGCTTTTTCTCTTGGGAGTGGAGAGTTCAGGGAAGCAAAAAATGGGGATGCTGAACTGTGGAGTAATTGTGAGGGTAACAAGCAGTAAAAGTAAGCTGAGACCACCCACCTCACTTTAATTTCAAATGTAATTGGGAAATTCAGATGTGCCAAGCTGTTGCTGTAGTCTGTTGTATCATTGCCAAAATCCTTGGAAATTGAATTCATCTGAATTATTAATATTGGTTACCAAAGCAGTGGAATTCTGCAGCTATGAGATAATGTTGGAAAGTAGAAATGGAAGTATAATATAATAAGAAAATCATTATTGCAGGATGCGAGCAGAGATAGCATTTTGCTATAAAGCCTTGACTGAATGAATTCAAAGAAAACAAGGCAAATCTTTCAGCTGTTATAACTTAGGCTGATATAATTTTTTTACTTGGCTTTTTAAAAAAATAAATGTAATAATAAAATTACCAAATTAAACAAGAAATTCCTATATTTTGAGGCTGTTTTAGTAGAAAAGAAGAATATACAGCTGCTATGGAATTCTTCAGTACTTATAATAAGAAAATACTACCAAGTGAGGTTTTTTGACTTCTCTTGCTATTATCCATTGCTGTCATGTACTTGAAAGCAGTGCCACAAAATCAGAGCTGCTACAGTTCTTAAAACCTGTGGCCGGTGACCAACATTCGTATGGGAAACAAAAGCAGAGGGCAAGGCAGTGTAAAATGATGCAAGGGGGAGGGGTAGGGAACGTGGAATAGCTTTTACATTCACAGGCACATTTCTATATGCACATCCTTAGTACCTGTCTTCCCGCCCCTCCTTGAAAGCAGATCTGTATTAACAGGAAGTTGGCATTGAATAGGGACAACTAAAGATGTCATTCCTATGAAATAAAAGGTTTGTCATGACTTTTCAAAACTAGGGTCATGTATTGAAGTATGACTTCACTTACGTGCTTCCTGCTTGCGGTAAGGGAGGTGTGATATTACTAGGATGAGAAGCTCATCATGCATCTCCAATAACTGAACAACCTATTTGATCGAATAAAAATGATAATGCTTCTTTCATTTGGTCTCTTTTTTCATCTACAAAGAAGATTGCACAGGTTTCTTGGAGTAAAAGAAAAAAAAATCCATAGATCAGAATATGTATGGGAAGTTTACTTCTTCTGCCTAGAGAGATAGGATAGAAGCAATTTTTTGTCATGTATGCAGAACAAGTCACAGCTCAGACAGAAAGCAGATCAGTTCCAGGTATCTCAATCAAAACAAAGAAAATTGATGTGGTTTTTTTTTTCTAGGCAGTAAAAGATTTGAAATACACATATTGCCCGGCAACTAAACACCTTAGAAAAAGACATTTATCCACCTGCCTGAAATGTATACACTGTTTGTTCTCTGAAAGTGTGCAGTCAATCTTTGAAGCAAAATGAGACTTTCACATTTGGTAACAAATGTTCTTTGGAAGTGTTCTCTTCCTGGTTTTCAAAATTTTAACACTAAATTGTCAAAATAAAAATGAAGCAGTGTTTGAAGTTCTGCCATATTTGAAATTATAATTATACTATTAAATGAAAGCCTGAGGATAGCTGAGACTTAGACAGTGACTACACATGCTTCCTTTAGTCATGAATAATAAAAATGAAGATGCTAATAAATAGCTATTGCTTGTACTACTACTTTTACAATATTAGTTTCGGGTTTTCCATGATGTCAGAGGACATCAGTAAACACAGCAAATTTAGAGGGTCATGTAGCTTTGACTTTCAAGCTTAAGTGATATTTTTAACACAAGGTAGCTGAAAAAGCATTTGAAATGGCTCTCTGCCATTTTGAATGTATCTAGCACTTTAAAAACATCCATATAATCCTCTTGAAACAGATGGCTACAGTGACTTAAAATCCCATGCTAGGATTTGGGTTTTTACCTGGTACTGAGACCAATGTCATGACACAGGGATGCATCACTGAATTTGGAGGTGAAAACTTATTTCCAAAAAAAAAAAAAAAAAGGGGCTGTGGGGAGCCGTGGAGTCCCTTCGGATGTTGAGTTGGCTGTTAGATTTATTTCTTTTAGCTTGTGTTGGTTTTTTCAGACTATATTGGAATGTGGAAGTTGGTGTTAACTAACTTCATAACCTTTCCTTCTGTGAGAAAGGAAAAATAGGAAGCTAAAATCTTGAACTTCAAATCCTGTAAATACTTGGGATGCCTAACTAAAGACAGGATTCCAAGTGAAATTTTTTGGTTTAACTCTACGTCAGGATAACCCAGGAACACTTTGGGGGAGAGGACTGAGGTGTGAAGAGGAGGATGTTCATGTTAATCTTATCTAGAACTAATACATGCATGTATTTTCTTTTTTTAATAGGCCAGCCACCTCTTTTATCTATAGAACTGAGATGATGACAAAACGTTGGTGTTCTTGTCCAGATAACTGGAAATAATTTAATATAGCTGGTGATTAATGAAAGGAGCACATACTATTTCAGTGTGCTTGTTTCCTGCACTCTTTTCATTGTAAAAGGAAGCAAATGAATGGAAGGGTAAATTTTTGACACACATTTAAGTTTTTACAGTTAAGTCACTTAGTACTTAAAATTTTTATCCCTGGTACATTCCAGCAGTTAACCAGAGATTAATTTGAGCCAACAGACAGAGAACAGGAACAGCCGTTCCTTGAATTACCTGAATTGCACTAAAATGTAATGAAACTTAATAAACACAAACCCCTGTTCTGACTGTTCTACTATCTATTTGTCAAGTGCACACAGGACAATATATTGTGTTCAGCAGGGACAGGAAGAGCTCAGCCCAAGTTATAGCCTCAGCTGGGCAGTACCCACAACTCTGAGGATGCACGTGTGCCCCCATTGTTCTCTGCCATCCGTTCTCCACGAGTGCTCCAGCATTTGCACCTTCCTTCTTATTCAGTTTTGTTACTAACTGCAGCACTCAATGGGCTGCAAGTATGTGAGTATGAACAGATAGAGAAATATTAAGCAGCTTGATAGCAGGTAATAAAGGACCTGGAGTGTAGGGCAGTGAAGCCTGGTTTTTGGACGTATAATTTTAATGTGATGTTATGAGATACATTCAGAACTTCCTTATGCTCCCCTAGTTTTCAGTGTAGGTCATTCCTAGAAAGCTGAAGGATAGAATGCATACTAGAATATAGAAGATTTTTCAAGAGATGTCAGAGAGATTCTTTACTGAAAGCCAAGTAAGTCCTTCAAGCTGGTAGCTCGCAGTATCTGTTTTTTCTAAGGCTCTTACTGCAAAGCCTGCTTTAGTGTTCTTAGTTTGTTGCTCTAATGTGGGCAAATAGTGCTTGGAAAAGAGCAACTTTGGCATCTTGGCAAGACCATACGCATGTGAAAATGTCTTAGTATTCTGGGAGTGTTTCTGCTTCCTGGTAAAATTTAGGAAAACTCCGGGTGATTCTTAAGAAGGCATGTAGGAGGTGAGAGCTCATCTTGTAGATGCAGTCACTCGAGAAGCTGATTTTCTCTGGAGTTCAGTGACAGGTTGCTGTTAGGCCCGGCACATGCTAGATTTAATCTTTAAAAAGCTGGTGATGGGGCACAGTCAGATTTCTTTTTTCCCTACTCTACTCACTTTACTGAGGGAGCTTTTTATCTTGATGACATGCCCCTATTCTCAATTTCTTAATACTGCTTTAGCTAGACTGTTGCATCAAACTGCAGAGCAAGCAAAGAGTGTGAAGAGGGATATTGGGAAAGGGAGTAGCTGGTTTGAATATGTTACATCCATTAGGAATGTCCTGAACAAGAAGTACTGCTGCTGGGTCTGCCAGATGAGTAGTTCAGAAACTAGGTTATTGTGAAATAACTTGCTACTGTTGCAGTCGCGGATTATTTGTGTGCTTTAGCTGAGGAAAATACGGTGTATTTGTGCTAAAACACGCCATTGTTTTGTGCCATAATAAATACAACTTCTCTGCTGCTTTGATCTATACTTGTATAAAGGCAGAGGGGTATGGTAATCTTAGGAGGACAGATTTGGAGGAGGCACTCCAGTGACATTGTTTAATTAAATCATAACCAAGTCCTTCCCTCAGCTGTATGTTATGCAAAGGTAGCTCTTAATCATGCACACTTTAATAGCCTGAATGCATACGTGGAAGCAAAGGTGATACTCCTAGGACTCCAACAGACCTAAATGTGACCTGTAAAGGAGGCTGTGACACTCGAAGCAGTCAGTGAGTCTTTAGGCCCTTTCTGTACTTTCTGTAGTTTTCACAGTGGCCCAGTGAGACCTGGTCCCCCAAGCCTTGCAGTCAGTGTTAGCAAGCTCTTTTTGCTTAATGAAGCTGTGTCCCCAGACTCCCAGGGGCCTGCAAACTTATGCATGATGTAACTGTGTGCTAGTTTGTCAGCCTGGAGCAGGTGATATGCCCATGATTTATGGAGCTTGTTCATCTGTCCTAGGAAAAAACATTTTACGTATTCTGTCTAATCCTGGTGAAATATGTATGTTTGCAATAGTGGAAGCACCTGTAAAATAAAAGCAAGGCAGGGAAATAGAGATTAGATTTATAAGGGTCTTTCCTGACTGCTTCAGCCTTGAAGCTGGCTGACACACTGGCCACAGAGCCCCTTGGGAGTTGTGGTGTAGAGTGTGTATTAGCATGGACATCTGCCCCTTTTTTTTGTTAGGCTGCTACTTCTGTCCCCTGAGCATGCAGAAGGATGTGCAAAGGGTGAGGACAGGAAACAAAACTAAGAAATTTGACCCTCTCTTTTCCCCTTCTAAAGCCTGAGCTCTACTTTCTACTTGTTTTTCCTTTGGAAATGTCTTCCTCACCATGTGGTGACTGAGCCCAGGGCTCCACGTGCTAATGCAGAGGAACTGAATTATTTCCCCTCCTTTCTATAACTTTCTTAATTAACATTTTCATTGCTTAATCTACATGGCTCTGTCTGTCTGCATGCCTTCTCTTGTTACAGTCCCTGAAGTAAGTGATTTAAGGATTCGATAATTACATACCTTGAAAAACTAATTTGTATAATCATCTTGCTAGATTCAAAACACCTGCTTGCTCTCTAGTTACTTTTTCTCAGTGGAAAGACTGATATTATTGATGGCAAAATTAGGAGTGGACTCAGTTTTAGCTTTTGTGACTTTGAGGACTGTTAGGGATTGCTGGAGCTGAAATGTCTTCACAGTAAATTTTCTCTACCTCATGGTTAAAATAGCAGGACCACTTTTGAGTAGGAGAATGAAATATTTCTTGTTTGTTGAAATGTTTAAATTTTCTGACTTAACCCAGTGTTGCCTTGCTCTGATCTCTCTGGATTTCCTCTTAAGTCCTCAATCAGTATAACATGAAGGGCTTCTGAAAATCATACACTGTATGCATCCCTGCATTTCAACACGCAAGTACTGCAATAACATAACAAAGTCATGTCAGAGAAAGTGTTGATATCAGCTCTAACATGCAGTCTCAGATTAAAGCACTTTGGGATGGTTGCTGCTGTTTGTTACATCGCTGTCCTCATACTCAGAAGAGTACTAATGATGTCTACTGCACTTAGTAAGAGAAATCGCAGTTGAACACCTCTTCTACACAAACAAAGCTGTAAAAACAAGTACACTGTTGCAGATGATTTTATGAAAAAAAAAATCAACCCAAACAAACAAAAAACCCCAACCACAGATGAGAGAGCTGCCAACTGTTATGTAAATATAGAGAAATCCTTAGAAATCTGCACTAAGATGTCTACATATTTAATACCCCATTAAGCGCTGAGCCTTGGGAGGGAGGCCCACATAAGGCTTTTTCTCCATCTTCGGAGTTAGTAGTTCAGTAACTATTTCTCAGCTGGTCCATTTAAGCCTGAGCGCATGTAGTGAAAAGAGCCCTCTCTTGGTTTGTGTGTGGTTCATTGAACAAGGTGGCTGCTTAAAAACAGGAGTGTTCAGTGTTATTCGTCATGTCACCCTTTGCTTTTACCCCAACTGACCTTTCAGCTCTGCAGAAGGGAACACATGCAGTAATTAATCAGCCCATGCTTATTATTTCAGGTCACTTGCATGGTCTAGACAAAAGGAAGAAGAGGAATACAAATGCAAAATATTTTCCACCGTTTGCTTTTAAGGGCAGGGTGGAGCATGACAGCGTGGGCTGTCTGGTTTGTTGCAGTGAGTTTTGGTGGTGTGCTGCCTGTGGTGGTGTAGAATTATATGCAGTTGGCTGGGTGGCCACCTCTTAACAGGAGCAGCCAGAGCTGCCTCAGGCTGCTGCAGCTGTAGGGGAAGGGGCTGTCATGTCTTCACTGGAAGGATTAAGGGCTTTGTGAGGTAGAGAAGGAATATCTTGAGCGCTTCTTTGTATTCAGAATGTTTTGTGGTAGGAATTGTTAATAGCAAGTGGTCTGTGGGACACAGTAAGATTCAGACCTCATCAGGCACGCAAAGTATCTGTTAAAAACAATACAGGATACCTCTGAAAGCAGTTTTATGAACAAATATGAAAAGCATACATGTAACAGTATAGTTTATTACTTGTCCAGTGTTTCATGTGCTTAGGAAACTAAGCTCTCAAAAGACTTGTTTTGAGAGCTTTTCTGGGGGGAAATGGTGACTTGTCCTACAGTAGCAATTAGACAGTGGTGAGTCTGGGACATATTTAAGACTTTCTGGATGATAGTATTGGAATTGGAGAGGCGTTTTCTTTCCACTGAACTAGTATGGTTCCTTCTGATTTGTACGTATCTCAGAGGAATCTAGTTGTTTTCTGTTCTATCTGTCCCTGTAACTTGCCTTACTTTCCCATTTTTTCTTACAGACCTAGAATAAGAGTCTGTTCTGTAGCAATCAGGGATTTGTCAGTCAGTTCAGATCCACCTCTGATGAAGAGTCTGAATGGGCTTAAATTTATGCATAATGGTCTCTTGGCTTAAGGAACGGTTGCAGATCTTCTGCATAGGAGGAAGTGCTTATAGGGTAGGAGCTTTGAGTACTGCTACTGTGCAAACAAGTTTTCAACATATGCAAATATGTTATTTAGCTTCCTACTGAAGATGCATAGCCTGACTCACAGTAGCACCGCGTGATACATGAACAACTTGGAGTACATTGTCCTTCTCCCAGGTTGCTTACAGTCTCTTAATCATTACAATATCTAATCCCAGATTAGGTGTTGAGGAAGAACAGTTTGCAAAGCCAGTCAGTGTTCTTTAGCTCCTGACCAGATGACTCACTAGCATGTCTTTAAGAGATTTCCTTGGAACGTCGATAGAAGATTATTGTTCTAGCAGAGATCTGAGACCATCACAGACAAATGCACGTCATCTAAATATAACGTTTATTCTTCCAAGGGGAAAATAATTTGCAGCCCTATTTTTTCTTTTTTTTTTTTTTTTTTAGTTTTTACAGTATTATCAGAATGATCTTCCCAAATAATCATATTCACTGCTACATTCATGTAACTCAGCATGTTACCTGAATTGAAAAGTGGTCTGTCCTCTTCAATATAACTTCTATTCTTTTGAGGTAGAATGATAATTGTTTTGGTCTTAAAACCATACTACTTTATTCCAGTATACATTAAGCACAGCTGTGAGGGAAGAATGAAGTGATACACGTTGCAAGTGCAAACAAATAGCATGTTTAGCACAATCTAATTGCATAGGTCTAGTCTTCTANATATTATTTTAAAATTAATTAATAAATCAATAAAATTAATTAATAAAAGAAAATTAACATTAACAAAATTAATAAAAGCTGGAACTCCTTAATTAATATTATTTTAAAATTAATTAATAAATCAATAAAATTAATTAATAAAAGAAAATTAACATTAACAAAATTAATAAAAGCTGGAACTCCTTAATTAGTATTATTGTTTCACATTATTTATAAACAGAATTCAGGAAAAATGTTTTGAACTCCCAACACAGGACCAACTCTTATTGGTTTATGACACTGCTAGTGTCACCAAAATAAAGTCAAATGTAGACAAAATAAACCTCTATATAGGGTGCAAATTAATCTCTTTTCTTGCTACTATCTCAAATTAACTTAAATATATGTAAGTATATACATACTTGTAGTTGCTTCCCTAGTCTAGATGTAGCAATAGCAGCAGGTTTAACTTGTATAGCTAAATTTAGACTGCTCTTAATTTGCAGAAGGGTAGGAGGAGATGACAGCTAGGACTACCTACTGCTAATTATGCAGGTATGAGTATCAGTTCACTGTGACACTAATTACTGTTCATTTGTGTAGTTTGAAAATGTGTGGGTTTGGTGTTGGTTTTTGTTAGTGAATTTTGGAACTTTAAAAATAGAGGGTAATTCTCCTTTTTCTCTAGCTTTGCATAGTGGCACTGGTGTAGTGCTGCCTTGAATCAGGTGCTGTTGTTCAGGGTGGTGTAGAAATGCCAAGGAGAGATCTGTCCAACATCTGACAGATATTTAAAGCTGTGTGAATGTTCAAAAATTGGCAAAGAATAGTGATTCTCTTGATAAATAGTTAAAAAAACCCAGTCTGTTGAAGAGCTGTGGTGGTTAGGATGGTTTGTATGCTTTACAGGCAGCCTAATTCCTGTACAAAATGGTCTGTATTGTGCAAGAACACTGAGAAGAAGAATAATTTATCTTATTATGATGACTGCAATCAGTTCCCAATCACTCTGTTCCTGAGACCTCTCTGAAGATCACATGTCTGTTTTTAACATAAAAAAATTATGTTCAGCTTTATGGTGTTGTTAGACAGAAGATCTTGTCTATTTGTTGCCTAATTTTTTTTCAGAATCTATTTTTCTGCTTTCTGGACCTTAAAATAAAACTGCTCTTGATCCCCTTCAGACATACTCCCAAACAAAACTATTTAAAAGGTATGATACCATTTTTCCCACTTATCTGTTGTTATCTGTGCTGCAAAGCAGACTATGGACAGCAGAGTAAACACTCAGTATGTGAGAATCCACCCCCAGGCTTGTTGTCAGGCCATGCATAGCATGGGACTTGTCAGCTGAAGAGCATCGAGAGGTATTTCACGCCCTTTACTGGGTGAAAAGAGAAAAAAGAGAGTGGATAGGTCACAGATCACAGAATATTCTGAGCTGGAAAGGACCCACAAGGATCATCAAGTCCAATTTCTAAGTGAATGGCCCATACAGGGATTAAACCCGCAACCTTGGTGGTTTTAGCACCATACTCTCACTACCTGAGCTGGTTTCAGGGTCTATAGAGGAGGGATTGTGCTCTCTATAAAGGAATGGTTTGAATGATTGGAGCTTGGCCTGGGGCAGGTGACAAGCCAATAGAAATGTTGGTGCTGCTGCCTTCAGGTAGCTGGAGAGAGCCTCACTCAGAGGCTGTAGTACTCATGGCTGTCTCTTAAACACTGTTCTGGAAAGGAAATGCAGGTGGGTGCTAGAAACCAGGAGATGAGTTTAACACATTCCAAAACAAGTCTTGATGCAGGTGATCAGTGAACTGACTAGGAGTCATGCTCTGCTGGACCTCCTGCTCACAGACAAAAACTGGTAGGTGATGAAAAGGTTGAGGGCACCTTTAAAGTGCTGTCTTGCAAACCTTGGTTTTGCAGAGTGTTTGTCTCTAGTTGCATCAGCTTTTGGCATTGATCTTCCATTAAAAGCAGGAGAAGTGCTTGCTGGAAGTAAAAAGTGCTGACAATTTTATTTTGATTTTGTTTGTTTTAATTGCAAAGCTGGCACAGCAGTAGGTAAGCACTAATGAAAATAAGTTAGTTGGCACTCCAGTTGTTGGAAGTAACGTTTTAAAGTGTTTTGGACAGAAACAGAGTGCATCTTGTTATTGTGTCCTCTCTTGTATAGTTGTGATATGAATCCTAATTGTTCTGAGCCTGGTCAATGATGTTCTGCTTGCCTGTGCTGATCAAGGGGCTGTGAAGCAAGGTGATCTCTTACACAGCAGCATCATGTTGCAAAGTGATTGACTTTGAAACATTCATTGTGTTGAATGAAGATAAAGGAGTAAGGTGGACATGGATGATGTTATTTTAGTCACATTCCATAGAGCTTTAGTAATCTTATAGCCTGGAACCTCACTGTTGGTGAGCTACTCGTTGCCCATAAAAATACTTTTAGGAAGGACTGAAGCAGGTTTGATGAGTTCTGTCTCCCTGTGGAATGGGAATCCACACAGGCAAGGCTTAAAGAATAACCTTTTAGATAAGTCCATTGGCATCTGAAAAATAATTTTCACAGTGCAATACAGGGAGTGCAGGAAGCACTTAGTACTGGCCTGACGCCAGCAGTAACTGACCTACGCGGCCTCAAGTTTGTGCAACAAAACCTGTGTGTCTCCCAAAGAAACAAAAATGTTATCATTATAATTTAGCCTAGCCAGGAAGGGGAGTGTGGGGATCCTGCAGGTAATTTGTGGGATCCATTGCATTGTTGGTATGGAGCCAGTTCTGCTCAGTGGTTGCACACAAGAAAACTTAATGGCTCTGGCAACCAGCCTCCCAGCCACTGTCTCTGTGAGCGAAGCAAAGGGCTGGAGGACAGTGCTTGAGTGACTTGCCTGAAGATGAAGCAGTCTCAAGCACTTTTCGTTCCCCACTTCCCCTGTTCGGGGCAAAGAAGGGAGGTGTGGTCAGCCTGTCTGAACTTACTGGACCTGCTACCACTGGCTATAAGGCATCCAGCATGGGCTGCCTGAGCTTTCAGAAATATAACTCCAATATGGTGAACAATGCATTTCGGCATAGAGTCAAATATTATGATTGCAGCATTATGGTGCTCGTCCGTTTTCTTGTTTTTCACTATTTATGTAATAAATATATATTTTTATTTTTTGTGAATAAAGTATTTTTGTGAGGCTTCTTTTTTTGTGCTGAAGTGGAATATTTGCTGTGCATTAGAGAGCAGTAGGTTGACTTTGAAGTATTGCACTGACATAAGTCACTTGCAATAAACACTCTAATGAGACAGTCTGTTTTTTCTCTATTTTGGTTGACCAAAAAAAAGAATCAGAACCAAGAACATGCTCTAAACCAAAAGAAATCTAGAGGTATACTTGGTACACTATATTTTAGTCCAGCAATTCTTATAAAACATTTAATCTTTAAAGGCAGGGACCCAGTTGCTGTATAAAATATTGTTAACAAGTCCTCATTGTTTCTGGGGTCAAATTCAAAGACCTTTCATGAAATTAAATGTTTAGCTTTGCTGTCAAAATAATTGGAATCCTTCATCTTTGTTGGTACGTCTGTCAAGGCTAGGCTACTGCACGTGTATGTGGCTTAGAGGTCTAAACTGTTTGTTTTCTCAATCCACAATAAAGAGGAAGCCACTGTATTGTATTAAAGAGCTGTAATTCCATGAAGCATTTCCGTGATGTTGTAAAATCAAGATGTTTTGCATAATAAAATAACCCCAAGTGAGAATTTTATCTTTCTCATGCTTAATTTGAATTTTACCAGGCAGATGGCAAATAATAAAGGTTGCACAACATTTCCCATTTAAAGATCCTTGTTTCAATCTCTTTACAACTTTGATAGATTTAAATGGTTTGGCCTCTATTTCTCTTTTGCCAGGTTCTCTCCCTCCTTTTTATTTTGTTCATCTTCAGCAAATGGACCATTTGGTAAAGAACGAGACATGGGAAAGCAATAGGGACTTTTCGCTTCTTGAAAAAGAAAAATCTTAATATCAATCTCAAGGGATGGCTTAAGGCCATGATGCTTTAATGAAAAGATTTGAAACTGGGAACACTAGGAATTTGGTTTTAGAGCTACGCCTCCTCCCGACCTAATGAAGAGCCATTCAAACTAATGACATAAAAAGTCACTGCTCATGCCTGTCAAGGATGCATTCAGCAGTTGAATTTGCTGTATTTCTGTCCAGGATTTTTGGCTGAACTGAGGCAGCAGCCTTTCCTCTCAAATGCTTGGGGCTAATCCGTGTTCGAATTATTCACGATCCCCATGGAATGAGTTGAGCATGGTCCTCCCTGGAGCTCTGGGGCCTGAGGGGAAGCACCCAGGGAAAAAAAGTCCCAGTCTCTGCAGGCAGCTTTGGCACCAGGTGCACCAATGAGGAGTGTAGAGGCTTGCTTTTCTCCCGTGCTGCCCAGGTGTCTGCTGCTTGGGTTTGCAGGAAAAGTGATGTGATGCTTCTAGGGAGAGGTGGGCATGAGGAGGTGTTTGGGTTAGAACAATGCTGCCCAGAGAACTACAGGGGTAAAAAGGAGAAAGGTAAGAGAAGAGAGTAGCAGTGTAGCAGCTTCAGGAACCAGAGAAGGAGGTTGAGGAGGCATGGAGGGGGATGTAAGATGAGGAAAGGGTCCAAAGGTGTCATTCAATAGGATAAGAGGAACAGGAGGGCAGCTAGTGGAAAGGAATTTTGCTGGTATGTAAAGTTACCTATTTTTAATGCTTGTATATTTTTTAATTCAGGTGACTGATATATGTCAGTGCATGATGCGAGCTTTTGGTTAACTTTTAGGGTTTCAAGTCCAAGAAATCTCAGTGTGAAACTTGACCCTGCAACTTGCTTTAATACAATTTATACATGACATACTATCATATAATTAAACATGTGACTGTGTTATTGGAAATTAATAGTCCTCCCATCAGTAAGGCTGAATAACTGTGAATGAAGTCAGGCTTTCATCTATCTCAGTAGCACTGCATACCTGAGGTTGTGATGATACAGCTTAATGGAAACTTCAAACATCTTCTCAGAGTTCGTAGTTTAGTTACTAGAAACAGTCCAATAGCAAACATTTGTGCATGTCTTAGTATTAAGAATGAGAGGCATTTGTTGCAAAATACTGAACATTGGAGCGTTTTAGTTTAAAGTAATATCTGGGTTTGTTTTTTATTCTTGAATACTTGAAACTTGGTGCTAAATGGATTTTTTTTTTGATTATAGCATGTTGCTGTATTTACTCAAATGTTTTACATTGCATATTCTGTTGCATCATCATTATAAAACAATTAAAAATTAGAGCTGAAAAGCAAGGCAACAACTTTAACACTTATTCTATGTTTTGTCTGTTAGTCACAATCCAAACAGCACCACAGTGGCTTTTATCCACGTAACTAAGGCATCAAATGCAATGACAATAGTAATTTTTTTAAGACCCTGTTTGATTTGTTGGAGATACAGACTACCTATATATATATATCTCAAACTAAAAGCAGTGGAAGGAGGTAAGGAAAGATTTATGCTGCTCCTGTTAGGAAAACAGACCAAGAAATGTTTGGTTTGATTTATTTTCTCTAGCAATGCATTCTTACATGTGTTTTTTCTTCAGAGGACTTAATTTTCAGTGGTTTTTGTAACCAAAAAATGGCTGAATCCTCTCAGACTGGTTTTGAAATTGTGGAACATGCTTAAAATAAAAGCGAGTCAGTCAGAGACAAAAAGTTTCTCTGAAGACTGTAGAGGGGAAAAAAAGTGAAATATATGTCTCCAAAGGCTTAACAGCTGCAAATTATGGCAGTCAGGCAGTCCAATCACCAAGAGAACTGCCAAGAAATTGCTTGGAAAGCCAATCACACCAATGCTTAAGGAACTAAAAGAGAACCTGCATGGACTTGGAATGTTTTATGCTTTTATGATGTATGAAGAGCTGTTGTAGTACTGGACTTAGGGCAAATGTTTGTGCTGCCAGTAGAGTGGTCTGTGTCTAAGAGAAATCAGCTGCCCATGGAGATTCTATAGAGAAACAAGTTTTGATTTTTTAAAAGACTTCTGCAGGTTGTGGGTTTGCGTGGAGAGTGTGGGATGGCAGTGTATAAAGACAAGATGCACTTTTTAGTGGTGTGACGCTCAGCCTCAGGTCCGTCGGTAAAAAATATACTTTGGTTTATAATGATGAATTTTGGTGATGAATTATTCTTATGACACAAAGGCCAAAGAACTCTAGTAACCATTTGATATATTCATAATAAAGACTTTTTAAAAGTAACTGTTGGTGTTATTTAAAGATTGCATGTAAGTACCTTCCTATTGAATTAATATACTTGCCTTTCTAAACACATATTCATTTATTATAATTTTTCCAAATATGTGGAGCTCAGGAATTATTGTTTGTGTAGACTCAGTTCTGCTCATGGAGTGTTGTAATTAGCAATTAGATTCTGCTGCCTTTCTGCCAAGCAATACGTAGCTCCTCAGGAAGCTCTATTTCCTGACAGCTGGACAGCAGTAAAGATCGGCTCCCTGAACTGAAAATAAATTTTCCAGTTTCCTATGATGTTTACTTTGAAACACAAGTTTTCCAGTAAGTGGTGTCTTGAGAATCTTGTTGAGCTCTTGGCTGCTATTAGCTGTATTTTTCTTCTGCCTCCTTAAATATGACAGTGTAGGCCTGGCACAGCTTTTATTTTTGACAGTGATTGAAGTGATTAAGGGTAAGTCATGCAACAGAAATATATTTTCTTAAGTCAGTGTTTCAGCTCTGTTCCCTGCTCAGCAGTGGTAGGAAAACTTCCTTTTTGCTTCACTGTTTTGGTGTATATGCATTTTGCACCACACTAAATGCTTGTTTTATTTAGCTTGCAGTCATAGGATTTATATAAAGAACGGGAGAAGAAACAGCAAATAGAGTGTTGCACTTGCTCTAAGTAGTTACAGCATCCCTTCCAGCGAGGCAGAGGCAGGCTACCAGAAAACACTCTGTTTTCCTCAGGCAAGAGTACTCGGAATTAGAGTAATGGCTTGAATGTGTGTATCCAGGAACTCAACTGCTAAATAACAGCACGGAGTCTTTGTAGTTTTAACTGTTTCGGAAATAATTGTCTGTCCAGAGTAGGTTATATAAACAAAACTTGGCTTTTGTGAATCTTCCTGCTGTCTTTAGTTGAGAGGTGGTTGTTGCTATAGTAACTTGCAGGCATTATTCATGTTTTATTTTTCTGAGGCTGGAAGGAGGACTCTGAACATCTCTGCAAAATCTGAGCTGCAGGGACCTTTGCCCAGGAAACTGTGCAGCAGTGAAATGATTACCTATGTTACTTGTATTGATCCCACTAACTTGTAGGTAGTCTAGAATTTATCTCTCTGGAAGAGAAATCCCAGCAAATGTGCCAGGCATAAATCTAAGTGGCCTAAAGTGTTGCTGTGTGAAGATAATTAGGTACCAGGAGCAGCATAGCTACCTCAGTGTAATGCTTAACTTGGCTTTTCAGCCGAGTCAAGCTCCTGCGGTGGCGTCTGGTGTTGACACGGCTCTCCCACGTTCAGTTCAGGGTGCCAAGTCAGGAGTTGAAACCCGCATTGCAATGAACTTTTTCCTTAGTAAACAAGGTTGTGGTACTTCGTTATTTTATTTAGAAGCTGCATCTTGCAGAAAACTCTGCATCTTCTATAGCCAATTATAGCAAATTTTGCCCCATGTTCCTTTGCATGGAGCACTAAGTGCCTTAGGCTGTTAGCATTAAATAATACTTCTTCTTTTCCCCCTTATCCTCTCTTCTTGTGTTTTGAACATCCTTATTTTTACTCATTCTCTGGTAAAAGATTTGATAAGATCTCACCAAAGGCAGTTGTCAGGGCCTGTGCAGAGCAGTTTCTTGGGAGTTGTCCTGTGAAACTAAACCACAATGGGCATGAAACACTTTCAGTCTAAAGTCACTTGTCTGTTTGTGCAAATGTACTTCTATTATGGCCGACTGTAAGATGAAAATAGCCACTAAATCAATAGGCTGGGTTGAAATTACCCTGTTTCTCTTCTTGTAATGAGTGCCCATTTATTCTCTCCCAAATGAGGTAATTGAGCAAAGTTACTCTTGCAACCCAATCTTCTTCATAGACGCAAAAGGATGAGACTGAAGATGTTTTAAAGCAATTATGGGATGAAGGCCAGGAGTTCACTTAGTTCAGTAGATACAGTGATTCTGAGTTTGAAGTAATTGTAAGCAGAGGAGGGGAAATCTTGGATAATGGATTTCTCTTAAGCTTTATTGTAGGTGTCTTTTAATAGGGATGGGTAGTGAGGGAATTGTCATTTGTATGGCAGGCTAGTAATTTGGAATCCAGTGAGAGCTGCTGTACTGTTGGTTGAAGCTCTGTAGAAAGAAAGTGATTGGAGGTACTCAGAAGGTCAGGGAGATGGTGAATGTATTCTAAAAGTAATGCAGTGGGAGAACTGCATTGTAGTCTCATCTGTATAATTGTGTAAGGTGGCAATGCAGAGTAACCAAAGAAAGAAGAGAATAGTCCTATTTTTGAACTTTTTTATGCTTAAAAAATTCGTATCACTTCATTTGTTAAGTGTCTTATGCCTNTAGTTTTAGAGTATGCCTGCAGTTGCACGCACAGCAGAGAGAGATTATGAAAGCAAAAAAAAGCTACTGAAATCCATCTCTATCCTATCTGAATTTTCTCCCTATGGAAAAAAGCAGTTCTAAAACCTCATTTGTTTCCATGGTCTAAACCTCTCCTGGCCAGGGCAAGGCTCAGCACTCGGATGTTGGTGAAGGTAACACGTGTTTGTTCTTACACAGGGCACACTGAGACTGCACCTGAAAACGGCGTGAGTGTGTGGGGATGTCCCCACAGAGCAACAGAATCACTTGGTTGCTGTAGAAAGGAATTAATTCCTGTGACACAGAAAAACAATAGTGCCTTGCTTTTGAATGATCCGTATGCTGCCATGTATGAAGAAATTCTTCACCATGAAGATGGTGAAGCACTGGAACAGGTTGCCCAGGAAGTTGTGGATGCCCCATTCTTGGAAGTGTCCAAGGCCAGGTTGGATGGGGCTTTGAGCAACCTGATCTCTAGTGGAAGGTGCTCCTGCCCATAGTAGCGGGGTTGGAAGTAGATGATCTTTAAGGTCCCTTCCAACCCAAACCATTCTATGATTCATTCTGTGGTTCTGTGGTGGCAGAAGTACCACCATTATGGGTCTACTCCGTCTAAAACATGAAGTCACTGGGATGATAACTATGAACTTCAGTGCACATGGTGGAGCTAAGTCGGAAGAGTTGAAAGGATAGATGAAAGCATAGGTACACACTGAGTTCAGTAGGGATGTGGTGACTTGTATATATCTATGGGGTGGCAAGAAGAAAGCACTGTGTCGGTCTGGAAAGCTCTATGTTGGTGGGAGTATCCTAAATTAATCAGTAGATATTGTTCATGTTGTTACATACTCATTTAAATGAAAAACATGTATTGCATCAAAAGAATGTTTCATTTTATTTTACTTTGGTGGGGAGAAGTGATTATGTCCTCTTTTTGCAAAGCTGAGACCAAAGAGATTGCATTGTTTTCAAAAATTACTGTATCTCAAGATCAAATTGCTCAATAGAGCAATGTATAGCAAAGTATCCATTTTCCCCTTCTCTCCATGCCCACATTCATTTTACTGCAGTTGCTGCCTCACTAACACTCACAGGCTGCAATATGCTTTGATCATTGTGCCCTCTGAGCGAGGATATCAAATAATGGATATCAAGCAACTCAAGTTGCTTTCTGCAGTTCAAGCAATCTCACCTTGGAATCAGTGATATAGAAAGCAGGCTGGTCTGTGCCTAATTCTCCATTTCTCAGCGGTAGGTGTAAGCTTCATTGTGACTTGGAATTACTCACAGGAATTACCTCATAGTTTGGAGAATGATCTCTAGTTGAAGTCCAGAGGAGTTTTTCATCTAGAAAATTGTACAGGTGCTCCATTTCATAATCTCTGAGGTGACCTTTCATGTACAACTACTGCAGCAATACGCTGACACTGTTCTTGGGTATGGGAATCTGTCTGACATCGTGGTAGCAAATGCTGCCTGCAGCAGTGAGAAATCTGAGGAGGAGAAGCAGCTGGTACTCTTGCACCTTGGCTGAAAGTGTTTGCCCTTGTGTAACAGTCTCACAAATAAATCACTGCATCTTGCACATTGCCTGCCTTAGGTATTTGAAGAGCACATGGCCTAAGACAGGCTGCACAGCACAAATTGCTGGCTGTCTGGAACTGAGGTTGTCCTGCATGCCCTCAGGCAGTGGCATTTCAGCTTTTATTTTAGTGATGTGTAATTAAAAAGCTTCCATTCACTTGTCTCATCTGTATCTGGGTGAGCTTGCTGGCCTTCTGGTCAACTGCAGAACTGGCTTCACAGTACAGGCTTTTTCAGCAGAAAACAGGGACCTTTTTTCCAGGGATCCTTTCATGTTAATATCCTTGTTTTATATTGCAGTAAGATGATAAATATAATTATCCAGAGGATACGAGTGTCAACTTTTTAAAAAATGCTGTTACAGACACTGTGTTCCTTTTATTATCCTTAAGAGATTCTAAGACTCTCCCTCCCAAGGCATTTGGTTTGGTATCTTCTACATTATTTAATATTTTAGGATGCAATGCTTTTTAAAGCTGACATAGCCAAAAGTAATCTTTTATAAATATTCATCTCCCAATGGAATAGTTACACAAGTTTAATCTTTAAAAAAAAAAAAGTCCCTTTCCCTGTAGTCAGTTGCATCATCCAGGTTTATGCCTGTGGATTCTTTCCAAAGAAATCTATTAATGCTTCTGGTTTTAATGTTTTGCAATTGAGTGCTGAATTAGCTGTGACAGTTTTAAATCATCTGTTTATCTTTCCGGTTTACAGTGGCAACTTTTATACCATTCCATGAGTAGTAAACGCTAATGCTGGTGAGTTTGCACTCTGCTTTGCTCAGCCAGGACATTAGAGATGAAGAACATTGGTAACAGTGCTTTGTTTGGCAACTCTGATGGTAGACTTCTATGATGAGTGCCAGAGCAAAAGGAACTGGTACAGTCACTGCAGCTTGGTGTCATATAATTTATTTATACTTGCAAACCAGACTGGTAAGTTCCACACTGTTGGAAGTATGAAAAGATGTGCTAAAGCATTAAGCTTTTAAGAATTCATAATATTTTAATATAAAATTAATTAATAGGTGTGTTTAAATAAGGCATGAACTTTGCTTTCATGTTTCAGTGAATAGAAATGAAACACAGATATTCTGGCTCTCTTCTGACTCAAACCTCTAACTTGCAAATGTACTTTGTAAGTACTGCTGTTTAGATTGTAAAAGAACAGGAATTTTCCATTTGCTAATGATGGAAATTTCTAAAAGGTTTTATCTGAAATTGTGAAGACTTGTATTACCTGCATTAAAAATAGCAAACTGGTCTATAGTCTGGAAGTATTCTTGCTTCACCTTAGTTCCCTCAGAAATCCCTTCAACCTACTTCCCTTAACAAGAGAATCTGAGTGTTGACATCTAACCAAAATTAGGTACATGTCTTTATTGTTCCAAAACAGAAATCTAG
The DNA here is from genome assembly GCA_013397115.1 of Edolisoma coerulescens. Lineage (NCBI taxonomy): Eukaryota > Metazoa > Chordata > Aves > Passeriformes > Campephagidae > Edolisoma > Edolisoma coerulescens. Next base: position 1,928,548 of record VWZW01006867.1, read on the forward strand.
ATTTTAGTTTTAAAACACTGGAGTGCATTAGATCCAAGCCTTCTGCAGAATTCGCACAGTTCTTACTGCCTCACTGCTGTAGTAGTTGGGAAAACCTTGTAAATCTCCTGAAATAATTTTATCAATGTTGTTAATTAGAACAAAAATTAGTTACAAAAAGATTTTCATTTGATGGTATAGCCCTACTCATCCTGCCAAGAGTATTCTGAGAATTTAAATTAAGAAGCCTGAAGGAGTTGGTTTTGATTTGTTTCTATTTTTCTTCTGAAGTGGTAGCTCTGTTAGAGAAATCTTTCTAGTGTCTCCTTTGAGCCTGGTGTTCAGTGCTTTCAAGAGGGCTTTTTTGCGTGGAATGGAGTGTGGACAGTATATGTGTAGAGTTTCCAAGCTGATGCTTCAGTTCTGTTCCTATCTGTATGCTCTTCCCCAAAGGATTAACCTGAAGGAAGGGCAGTGCACCACCAATGTCTTGGTTTCCCCATTCCCTAGAAAGCTTACATCTCTTGTGAGCAAGCTTCTACAAAATGCGAGTTGAAGTCGTGCCTCTCCTTGTCCCTCCTGCAACCTATTGCTAAGTCCTACAGTCCTCCAATCTCCAGATGCTTCCCTTGTTTCCCATCCTGTTGCGCTAAAAAAATCATGATATCTGAGCTCGCCCCCAGCACTGCTCTGAGCCTGTCTGTTGAACTCCCTACTGAACTGGTCTCTGAACCTTCCTGGAAGCACCAGGAAGCTCTTTGTCCTGAGTGAATGTGAGCAGGGGTTTCTTACTGTGCCCTTTTGCTCCTGTCCTCAGCAACTGCTCAGGGAGCATCTGCCAACTACCAGGACAGCACATCTGCTGCACAGGAAGGGCTCTGCAGCAAGGGCTTTAAGGGATGGAAGGTTACTTCAAAACAGTCTGTGAATAGGAGCTGACTGTTGTCAGGCTGCTTGCTCTTTGGAGGCCAGCAGCAACCCACAAGGCACCATTTATTACTTCCTACATAGAAGAGAAGTTTTAAGTCGTTGAAGAAGGGGAGCAAAGGAGGAGATGTTTTATATTGATAAAATGCTGATGCTTAGTTCCTGTGCTCCTGCACGGTTTGAGTGTCAAAGTAACTGTCTTGGACACAGCTCTTCTGTGCAGTACGTACAAATGGATTTTGGTAATGAGAGAAGGAGATGGTTTGGTTTTGTGTTCAAACTGTTGTGTTTGGGTCTCTAATCCATCTTCAAGCCTCTCAGCAGGGTCACATGTGTTAGACGAAGGTGAGTATTTCCTTCCTGTCCTGTTTTGAAGGACTTGACTTTGGAAATGGTTATGTTTGTGTGCATGGGAGTTTACAAAAGTGAAGCCAGTACTGGTGGCAGTAAAGTTTTGGTTCACTCAAAGCACTCTTTTACAACAATCTTCTGAAAAGCGTATCAGGCCCTGAACAAGATTAGGACTCCAGAGTGCTTATGCTGTGACAGCGAGGAGTAGCATTGACTTAGTGTTCAGCTCAGACACAGATGGCAGAAGCAGCAGCATAAGAAATTTGGTCTGTCCAATGTTCAGTACAGTGCAGCAGCACCAGAAAACATTGTCTGCAGTGTTGCTGGAACAGGTTGCCAGGCCAATACTCACCCCAAGCTCTTCTTGAGGGGAAGTTTCAGAGTCATTATCAACAAGTGGATTTTGGAAACTAGCCTCTAACAAGTGAGTTTTTAAATGGGATTCTTTACAATTTATTCTCCCCAACACTTCTAAAGAAGAGAGCAGATCACAATTTTGTCCTGACTTACTCTGAAGATTTTAATATTAAACATCCAGATGCTTGTTTTTTACCTTTTTATCTATCAGCTATACTGCATGCATCTTGGTAATTTTTGGCCAGCCATAGAACTTTGAGACCTCTTTATCTCTGGAAAGATTACTTTCCTTTGTTCCCAAGCTCACAATTTTAAAATGCAAGTAAAAGGTAAGTATGGGATACAAGTATCTAATGAAAATATTACTTAACTCTGAAACAATAAATTGCACTAAAATATTACTTAGTATATTGTTTGTCTAAATATATATAAGCACTATGGATAACACAAAGAATATGAAATGCTAAAGACTTGCAAAATATATTTTTACTGTAAATACGGAGAGTAGTTTTTATATGCCTTATTCATAAATTATGGAAGAGGCAAAAGTCACAAGCAGTGGAAAAGCTTTAATTTGTGTTGAACTCTGCTTTTCCTTGCATTCAGCCCCTGGATCACGGCTCACAGGAATTTGCTTGTAGGATAAACAACCCAGTTTTGCCGTTAAAGAGACTCTTTACTCTTAAAGTTCAGTGATGTTGCTTTAGAATAGACCAGCCAGTTGCTGAGCGCTCAGATGCTTATGGTGAGCCAGGTACCCAGGATTTCGGTCTTAATGTGTTTCTGAATTTAAGCTAATAAATTTTGTCAGGTCTGACCTGTATCTGCACTTTCAACACACTCCACCCAGCACAGCAATACCTCTGACTTGACTGACATGCTAGCTAGCCACTGTTCCCAGTGGCTAGATAAAACTGCCCAGGCTAGAAAAACTGCCTAGACTAGACCCACTTCTTTATTATTACATATACAAACTTAGAATACTCTGTTCTCTGCTTAATTCTGAGTAGTTCAAACTATGCATTTTTACATTGTGCATGTCAGGCATGACATGCTATATAAAATAAGCAAGTGAAGTTAAGAGTGGGGCTTTTGTTTGGGGTTTTTTTTGTTTGAGCAGTATTCATAAGGAAGGAATTGGAGGTAGCAGGATTGGATGCTAAGGAGTAAAGAATTACTAACAGTTCCCAGTTAGCTCTGTTCTAAATTTCCCAGTTTAATGCTGAATTTCCTCAGCTATGTATTGGCAGCACTTTTTTACTGAGGCATGAGTTTGTTCCAGCTGTCATTTCTGATGCCTTCCCTATCTCTCAGCACACACCCCCAGCACTCTTTGGCAGCTAAAAAAAGTAGCTGTTCAGTCATACCAGGGGGATTAGATGACAAGCGGCAGGTACAGAATAGCTAGATTTTCTTCTTTTTTCCCTGTAATCCCTCCTCCTCTGATTTAGCTATTTCTTTTTTGTTATGTCTGCTTCTCAGTACTTCTCTCTCAGTTGTAGAAGTAGAACAGGAAACTGGAGGGTGGTCTCTCCCCTTGGGTGCTCAGAGCGCCCTTTACCCAGAGGTGCACCTGCGCTGTCAGGCACACATGGCTGTCTGCAGGCCCGGGGCTCTCCTGTGCTTGTGCTTTCATCCACAGCTGTGCAGCCCTTGTACAGCTTCCCTTTCCAGACCTGTGCTAGGATGCAGTTCTGAGGGGGCTGCTATGCACATCCTAACCTTGACACAGGTCTGAGCAGCACCTCTTGCTTGTGGTCCCCAAGTGCCCCTTCGCACCACGTTTAATCTCTTGAGGATTACACTTCTGGGGGTAGAGACCTTCTGGAAATAGAACTGCATCTGTCTTGTGGCTGATTCCCTTCTTCAATGGAACAGAACTTAAGCACCTTCTTTCCAGCTCCTCAACCTTGCTGTGGTGCCTTTGGTTTGCCATTCACCTCACAGGGAATAGCTGGTTCACATCGTGCAAACATGTGCTTGATGTGCCACAGCCTGAAAAACAAGTGTTTGTATTCTGCACAGCTCTTGTGTTTTTAAAAAAGTGTGTCAAAATGCCAGTGTGATGCTTCCCATCTCAATGTTTGGCAATCAGTGCTTTTCCCAGGGTCTGGGTGAATGTTCTTTATGCTTTCCAGCACATCCTCCCAGGGGCTTTATTTCTCAACTAAGTTTTGCTCCTGGAATGTATTATCTTGTCTCTCAGACCAGTCTTCTTTGACCAGAGCTTACCTGGCATGTAAAGAAGCACTAAAAGCTTATAGTTTTCCTCCTTTCTCAGTGATTTCTATGGGACTTTTCCTCAGATTTGAATCTTTTTAATATGGAATTTCTCTTTGCACTTGTTTTGCTCCCCACTAATTCCTACTAGCAATTCCCACTTCTGCTCACACAGGCCTCCTTTGGGCATGCTGGAGATAACTGGTTTTGTCACTTCAAGAGGAACACCTTAGACTGTAAGGTTATTAAAGGCATGTTTGTCTGACAGATACTGATCATGGAACAGCTCTTTTGAAGTAGTTCTGGCTATTATAAAGTAGGTTTTCTCCCTTTTAGGAAATAAACATTGGTACAGGTCCTTGGTACAGAGGTTGTTGACTTCTGTAGGAATTGACTGTAATTCTAATGGCTGTATGAGACATGGGGTGAGCTGACATCCTATATGAAATTTCTTGTCAGTCCTTCTAGAGCTTGTACTTATCCTGGTAATAGAAGTATTCATTAAACCTGTCTGATTGTGAACACAGACATATCGTAACTGATCAAAGATTTCTAATTAGATTTCATTTCCATTACAAAACTGCTCTTTTAGGAATAATCTGCCAGTTTTGTACTTGTCTTGGTTCAAAGCAAAACTAAAAGCTGAGCATGCAGAGATCCTCCCCAGCACTAGTCAGCCTTATGGATCCGTTTCAGCTCTGCCCCGGAATATATACAGAATTCTGGGCTGCAACTGGTTTTACATGAAAGCTCAGCATTTACAAATGCATATTATTCACTAACAATACATATATCTTTTCTTGCCTTGCCTTCCCCCCCTATTCCATCTCTCTTTCCTTACAGAGAAACTGAGGCACAGCTTTCTGTTTCATGCTGTGCCATATAGTAATGGCAGAGCTGAGAGAGAGGAGCTGTGCTTCACAGGAAATTACCCTTCTTTAACACTTCTTTATGCAACTTTTATTCCCTTATGTAAAGGTAGTGGTTCAAGATAAGCAGCAGAGCAAGTATTAGGTAGTTAAATTATAACTCTTCTAGCATCTGTTAGGTATTGAAACCGGTGTTGTCAATATTTAGGTGTGGCTTTTAGATGTTTGGTTGTCTGATTAATCTGTTTGTATCCTAGAGCAAGAGGTATTTTATGTGGGAGCACACCTACACTGGTTACTAAATACTTGTGCCAATTCTTACTTGATATCCAGCATCGTTAAAATTCATGGTGTGCCATCTGTTCTTTTCATCACTTGTCATATGAGTAGTCATATGAATGTGTATTCGAACTGTGTCACAAAATAGTCCAAGGAAATATTAGACAAGGAAATATGGGAAAAAAGCATTACTTTCTGTAATAGGCTTTTTTGCAAGTGTATTTTCTGGATGGCATTTAAACCACTGTTCTGAAGTTAATGGAGTGTTGCATAATCCTTGTGGCACGATGCTTGAAGAAAATAATGGACATACACAGTATGAAAGATGCAAAGAAATTTGTGCTGACACTATTAGAACATCAGTGTTCTCACTAACTCTTAGAAACAGTATTTTTTCTATTTTATGACAGTTTCCTCTTCTGTGTGATACCCTAGGCCAGGCTGATGGGGGCTGTGATGTTGTCCCACTGAATTACAGTGGAAGTTCTACTGAGAATGTTCTAAATGGTTGATACATGCAGGAGAAAAGCTTGTTTTACTACTGCCATACCTTTGAGGGGGAGGTAAGATATAAAGAGTTTAGAATCACAGAAGTGCTAAGTTTGGAAAAGACCTCTAAAATCAAGTCCAGCTGTTAACCTGACACTGCCATGTTCACCACTAAACCATGGCCTCAGGTGCCACATCCTCAAGTTTTTGAACACTTCCAGAGATGGTGATTCCACCACTTCCCTGGGCAACCTGTTCCAATGCCTGACTACTCTTTTGGGAATAATTTTTTCCTAATATCCAGTCTAAAGCTCCCGTGGCAACTCGAGGCCATTTCCTCTCATGGTGTAGCTTGTTGTTCTGGGAGAAGAAGCTGACCCCCACCTGGCTACACCCTCCTTTCAGGCAGTTGTAGAGACTGATATGGTTCCCCCTGAGCCTCCTTTTCTCCAAGCTAAACACCCCCAGCTCCCTCACCTGCTCCTCATAGCACTTGTGCTCCAGACCCTGCACCAACTCTATTGGTCTTCTCTGGACTTGCTTCAGCACCAGGTATGGATTTTGATAATGGTAGATCCTACCAAGCCTGGTGGTTCAGTGGTGCTCAAATTGTCTCCCAAAAATCAATCCATCTACCCACAGGTCAAACTAATCTTTTGTATGAGGCCTTGAAAATGGCAAATACTAAAATCTTGTGTTGGGCTGCCTTTAAGGTGTTACAGTTCTTACTGTCCTTTGGAATCGGTATTTGTTAAGTTCAACAGTGGTTATTTCTATTGATTGCGAGAGACTCAATACAGATGACAGGGAGAGGAGTGTCTGACAATTATTTAAGATTTCAAACATTTTTATTGCTGAGACAATGTGATTTTGAACACTGCTCTTGGCAAAACGTTGCTCTTGAACACTAAATGTTTGATAACACTGTTTTTCTATTTCCCTCACCCACCTTCCCCCTGCAAAAAAGATACAGTACATGTAACATACAGGTTCTTCCTACTACCTTTCACACTCTTAAGTTAATCCTGAAACTTGCCTGTGGAAGGAGGTAAGCAAGGAAACAAAGACTTCTGTGAGGGCATGAAGGAAATCATTGAGGTACTAAGTGCTGAGTGTATATTGTTAAAGCTGACATGAATAAGTAATTGCTTGGAGCCTTCCAAAGAAAACTTGTTTTAATTATGTTTTCTAAAGTGGATCTAATACAGTAATGCCTGTTTAGCTTTTAAATCTGGAGTAATCAGGGTTTTTTCCAACTTTCATGTCTAGTGATATTTTTGTTCAAGTGAATCGGTGTCTTTCCTCCCCTAAGCTTTATTTAGAACTGTCTTTTTATCCTTGCTTGCAAATACTTTCAAGCTGTTTATGGAGGGCTTTTTAGAATTCTTACAGTCTGCCTTTAGGCTGCTCCCAGATTGGTGTGTTCTGGGCTCAAACACTCCTATAGTGGAACTGCTGGATGCGAAGATGAGTAGTAAGATGAAAAAATCATGGCATCTAATTTCTTGGCTTGTTTTTTGATTAGAGACAGATGCTGAACCCAGGATATGGTTGTGATTTGAATAATAGTAATGAATCTTCTGGGTTTTTTTTCTTTGTAAAGGGTTGTTGAAAGGGCATTCAGAGCTCCAGAATTAGATCTTCTTCTAGGCTGGTACGTCCTGATCAAACGTCTATTGCAAATAATGGGAATATTTCCTTGGTTAGGTTTCATTCAGGTCATTAATAGTCCTCTCTTCGGTCCTGCATTATGGGTGTGTTAGAAATTTGTAAAGAAGTTTTTACCAGTATCTTGTACCATACCTTTAGGAGCCTGGGCTCTGCAAGTCATCTTATACATCTTATTTAAACAAATTGTTAAAATGTAATCTTGTTGTGGCTCTTTTTTCAGCTTGAATCGGGAACTTGTATTGTGGCTTCAATGCTTTCTGTGTAGCCTTTGGGTTTTTTTCTATGCAAATTGATGTAGAATGGCATTAAGGTAAAATCTTGGAACCGTGTGATTTTAAAGGGAATCCAGCAATATTTAAGTTTCATTATAATAAGGTGAGTGACCTATTCTTAAGTAAAATTATTAATTAATATCTTGTTTTCTTCCTTATTTTAGCAACTGAAGGTTCTGAAACACAAGACAAGAAAGTCACTTCAGGACAAAGCAATGCTGGAACTAAACCAGGTACACCAGTCCCCATGCTCCGTGTTTCAAGATTGTTTGCCTTAATGGTGTATGGAAAGCAGCTGTTGTCACCGAAATGTCTAAAGTTTGTTGCTTTTGTATCTCACTTACTGTTTCAGTCAAAACTGGTATCAGTGACTGTTCATGTTTAGATAGGCTGGAATCTGTGATTGTTTGCAATGAAACAAAACTGAAAAAATCTACTTATGTTTTAGAATAGCTTAGGAATGAGGGTTGGGAAGTGAGAAAAGACAACAGAAGCCACTGTATTTGCATCTGTGTGTGAATGAGAACTATGTGCTGTAGGCAAAGATTTGCAGCTTTATATAAATGTGCTTCTGTTCAGGCATTTCCTCACTTACCACAAAGCATGCCATATTCTGTAATGTGCTCTATGCAGTGGGCAGATGTTTCTCATTACTTCACCATACCTCACGGGTACATTGTGTGGATTTTATTCACTGTTTGCTTGCACAGTTGAAAGTGTATGTATTAAAAAGCTTAATGTAGTCCTTGGTGTCATGGGTCTGTTCCACTTTCATGCTTAGACCAAGATCTGGAAGATCACTTAGATATCTGAATTCTGCTTGTGTTGCACTTCAGGTACCCAAGATTAAATTATGCAGTTAAAAATGATTTTGCCTAGATGCCTGAGAAAGCAGAGGTGCTTGTGTTGCTGAGGACTAGGCACACTGTAACATCTCCCTTTCAACTCCTTGACAGTTTTGTACTCCAGTGACTGTTTTGTACTGACAGACTCCTCTCTATCCCCAAACTGGGTACCTTTGGCCTACGTCCCTGGAGGGAAGGAATCCCAGTGCTGTCTGTGTTCAGATCACACCTCGCATGCTCTGCCAGGCATGCTGGGTTCTGCACAAAGCACAGGATTCATGGCTTCTCTCAGTCAGATAGGCAGTGGGAAAAAGAGGAGAAAATGAAGATAACATTACCTCCTTCCACAGCAAAACCAGAGCTCTTCGTGTTGGACAGTGTTCAATACTCACTTTATTCTGCAATAGTTTAATCCAGTTTTCATTTCTCAGGAGGGGGTCCTAGCTGTTCCAATGTTCCTTTCATCTATGCTGGTGTGTAGAAAGGAATCCAAAATTCTTGGCGCTGGAGCGAGGGAAGGCAGAGTGTAGCTGATAGTATGAGCCACAAAAACTGGCCATATGTACCAAGTGCATGTGAAAATTGTTAATTTAGGAACTTAATTTCTACAAATATCAACTGTGCTTAAGCGTTTGTCGAGTATTAGTTCTACAGAAGATATGTAAAACTTGTTTTTTCCTTTTGTTGTAACATTAGGGACAAAAACCTACTGATGTTTCAGTGCTGAATTTCTGTAAAATACTATTCTCAGCTTTTAAGCTTTTCAAAATTAACTATCAACTTACTAACTTTTGCACTCGCACTAAATGTTCTAAATATATGGACATATACTGTTTTCGTATGTAATTTAGAGGCTTAATTTCCAGCAGCAGGTCCAAAATTAATTTCTCCTCTATAGAACTATGGCTTATTTGTTCTCCAAACATCCCTGTCATACAAATGCTTAATTCTATGCCTGTTACATAAGTGAAGGGTAATAGGTTGTTGAGTATGAGTTCCCACATATTGCAGCATAACCAGACTGCAACTTCCAAAGCAGCATGTGGGTCTTCCTGGAGTGTTGTCTGTTAGGGTTTGCATATGCCCAGTTGGCAATTATTTCTCTAAAAAATGAGAAATTCTTGCAGGATTCGTTGCTGCTGACATGTTTCCATCTCCTTTTGCAGTAACTTAAAGCTTATGGTCTGATGATGAATGTGAGCAAGAGAGAGTACAAAGTACTTTGTGTATTTGTCCTGGTATTCCTACTGGATAAGAAGAAATGCCAATCCTCCAGGTATTTGCCTGGTGGGTTTTTAATGAGTAGAGACATGAGAAATAAAATGGGGAGCAGTCCCAGTGAACTCTCTTGTTTTGCCACAATTTGAAACTATTGATGCTGTGCACTGAGGGTGCCAGCAGAACATCTGGATTCAGAATGCAAATGTTGGAGGTTGGGCTTGTGGCCAAACTATGAAGGATCATTTTCAAGGCTTAGAGAAGACATTTTAATCATCAGTGTAAAACTTGCACTGATAATATGTGCTCCGGCTTCTAGCAGAGCAAATGCAATGATGGTCTGCTGCAAAGGTGTTGCCCTCATCTTTGTGCTAATATTGATTAAGCTCTTTGTGATCCCAAATGTATGCAAAATTGCTTGTTACTGAAGACACACTTACACTCTGCAGAGCCTGCAACTTAATGTGAATTCTTTAGGATTGTTCTAACATCCTGGGCTGTTGGGAGAGGGGCTGTTCTTGTGTGAACGCTACCAGGTGTGTGATATGGAAAAAATAATTGGCTATCTTTGAACAGAGTGGCAGAGGGCAACTTAAAAAAATTTATTTTATTCCTTCCATTGCTTATAATTAGGAATTCTTAAGGGAGACCTTTTCAGTCTGCCTGTCCATGTAACCCTCCTGCCTCTTTGAAGAATTGTTGCCTCTCCCCAATAGGGAAATCTCTCTTCTCAAGAAAGGGAAAAAAAAAGCCCCACTTGAAGGATATTCTGAAAGAAGCAGGTTTCAACATTTTTCCCCAGTGCCTCATCATTTTCTGTCAACTCAGTGTTACATTGACTTTGCTGACAGCCCTTGAAGGGAATCCTTGTTTTCCAGGGGAAATATGTATTATTCCACAAGCACTAATTACTCATGCTACAGAAATTCATGTTTTGTGAGCCTTGTGTGCCAGTCACAAGAGAGAAGGAATATTATTACCCCTTTGACCTGTGTCTGCGTGCTAAAGGGACTGCGTGCGAGTCAGCACACTGCTGAACATTAGCCAAATGCTAATGTACACCATGCAGTGGGCAAATCTCTGCCACGGCTTGGCTGAGCACAGTGTCATAAATGGCAGCACCGTGAGCTAGTCAACCAACATTAAAGTTTTGACCTGTAACTGGGTGACGGATTACCTTTGTCTTTGCTGGTGACTTGTTCACTTGTTGCACCTTTCCTCGGGGCTGTCATGTTTGAAGGTTCTCCCTGCCAACTGTGCAATGGGTTTTCTCCTTGCACCTGTTACTTTGCATCGCTATCAACACTCTTAATTGGGGCTCTAGTCTGACAGTTGTTGAGATAATGGTTTTTCACTGATTAGAGTTCAAGAGTAATTAAACTGTAGGTAGCTGTTGGTGAACTGGTTCACCCAAGAAATCCTGTCATGCTTATGCAGAAACTTCTGTTAGAGGATGAAATGCACATTATTGATCTTTTTTAAAAAATCTAATTCAAATAACTATTCAAAATCAGTCTAGCACAGCCTCACTTTTGCAAATATCTTTAACCTCAGTTTTATGACCCATTGTATTGTTTGCTAATTACTTTTTCATAGGTATGCAGCCTATACACAAGTAGGCTGACTCTACATGTTTTTACAAGTTGCTTACATGTATATTCACACTGAATACTGAAAAGGCTCTGTTGTCTTGTGCACTTTCATGGCGACACTATTCTAGGTAGTTCTTTGTCTTAAAATACTTATAATCTGAGTTTCCCTCAATACTAAAATAAATCAGACCATTTATTCATACCCAGAAATCTTTTTGATTTTTCTGTGGGTTTTTTGTTTATTGTGTTCTTATGCAAAGCAGACTTTTTCAGTGCTACTGAAAAAAGCATAAAAGCAAGAGCTGTCCAGGTTTAACAGAACAGGCTGAGTAGGAAATTAGTTTTGGCAGCATGCTGAGATGAATTGCTAACTTGGATTTTGTTCCCTTTGTCTGGAACAGCTCCATTGCTGAGACTGGAAGTTGGATGCTAGCTGTTCAGCGCTTTGTTGTCTTCCAGAATCGTCATTGAGCAAGTGATGTTTTTCCAACCAAACGTGAATTTTTAAAGTCAAGCCTGGGCTCTGACAGAGATTTTTCATATTATCCTAGTCTTACTGCTTTGATCCAAGCGGCCAGTTGCGGACAGTTGTGAAGTACTCATGTAGCTAAATTTCAATCTACAAGATTAGTTAAAGCTATCATCTTACTTGACTGGTATTATACCAGTCCATGCATGTGATGCCCTCACTGCCTTTAATATATTTGCCAGAGTTTTTAACATATATGCACACAAACATCTTTTGAGATCAATATCATGCTGTTTCCAGAAGCTCAGCCAGAACTACTTTAGAACTACTCAGCCAGATCAGTGCTTTGATCCAGCCTGTTTTGCTTGGATGCTGAGGTTCTTGTGTCATGAAATAGGGCTTCTTGGTTTTTCTGAGGCAATATCAAGGGGAAGACGATGCTTTATTATAATAGATTTTCCTCTGGATGCGTTTTGGAGAGACAGGAATAATAAACAGTATTTTTTCAGAATGCTCTCTAGCAGTCAAGTTGTTTTAGGCTTGGAAAAAAAAACAAAGCTTCTTCCTGGGTTTTCACAAGCAGTAGTCTGGCTAGGTATTCACAGTTACACCTTAGTCTATTCTTTGGAAGTATTGTACATCTTAAAAAATATGAGTGCATTCTAATTATCAGTTTTCTGTTGGTTTTTTTTAATAAGATGGATTTCTGAAAATGTGATCTGTTTTAACAGAATAATTAGAGTTGTTTAACAGCCGTTTTCCTAAAAGTTTGGGTTTGGTAGTATTTGATTGCCTGCTATGTGCCTAATACTTCTCTTCCTCCATTTGTAGATCATCCAACAGTACTAACGGTTGATGACAGGCAACGGCTTGCCAGAGAACGGAGAGAAGAGCGAGAAAAACAGCTAGGTAAGGCCCTCTCTGATTTTTGTATGTTTGTTTTTAGTGGACTATCATCTGCATGCAGTGTCATTGCCAGTTTACTTTTAGGGGCAATCAGCAAAATGATAGTGCTAGATATGCAAGTGTCATTTTAGATACACTACCATATCTTTAAAGTAGATCGTTTAGTTCATCAGTACTATATCTCTCACCTGTTTTATGAATGTGAATGAAAAGTAGGTTTAATTCTGAAATCATGCAAGGGAGCTTCACTGATGTAAATTGAATTTTGAAGTTTTAGAATATTTTACCAGTTAAGATTAGACTACTGAAAATGTTGAATACCATAAAATAGAGTTGCAGAATATTTTGCAAATGTGTGGTTTGAATTTTTTAATGCAAACTTGGGGTACTTTTTTCAGGTCAAACCTGTAGTAGGTGTCAAATAGATGTGCTCAATATCTTATGTAACCTGTGCCTGAGTATTTATAACACAGTTCAAGTGAATAGTGAAGGCTACTTAACAAGTGACTACTGATGGGCAATATACTGAGTATGGTGGTAAGAGAATTAAGAATTATGTCAAGCCAAAGTGGCGGCTTTCTGAGCAACACTTATGTTTGGCTGCCACAAAATTCTGTGGCAATTGGGAGGCTGGGAAATGCAAGTATTTCCTCTTTTTTATATGTTTACTCTGATTTCTTTCAATGCTGAATTGTTCTTAGGACTTGAGAAACAGAAGTTCTTTATTTCCTATTTTTAACTTCTGAAAGTTTATTGAACTATATTATAACTCCAGCCAGAGTTATGCTGCTTTTTCTAACCTGAAGAGCCATGATTAATTGTCACCTAGGTCTTGATAGCGCTTACATCCTCCCTTCTTACCAGCACCTTATAACATTGCAGTAGCCATGCATGAATCACTAGGATTGTTTTGGAGGGGAAAAGGAAAGCTTTGCTTTTGGCTTGCTCAAGGGGTAACATGACAGGATGTTTGCTAATCCCTGAAAAACTGCTCCTCGAGTTGAGGTTGATGGTATGTGTAGGCTTAGTTTCTTCAGGTTTCAGAGCAAATGGCTATTACTGGCCCATTTTAATTAATTCTTCTTAGATGTTGGTTCCATGTCTTGAATTTTTTTTTTCTCAGGTTTGATCCTTGTGTAATAACAATGCTTTAATCAAATGCAGAGAAAGATGCTTTCCTTGAATTTAACTCAACTCTGATTTTTCTAGCTATTGATAAATGAGTATTTGTTACCAGAAGGACATGACTTCTGTTGAGAAATGTGTCATTTTGTGTGATATGTTTTAAAAGCAACGTCAAAGCAACATCAGGAGTTTTTATAGCTTGACATGGAATCCTTCATTTCCAAGTGGGAAAGTTCTGCGTGTCCCTATGATGTATGAGTGTATTGTGTGTTCTTGCATGAAGAATTATTTTGAACTAACAAGAAAATTGAGAGTCGCATTGTACTTTCATCTGTATATTTGTCTACTATGATTTAGGAGCTGTCTCTCAAGATTTGTGTTCCAGTACAGCAAAGCAATGATTTTTACGACGGCATGCAACTTTTTTTTCTTTTTTTTTTTTTTTTTAGTGCAGAACCTAGATAATCAGTCACTCATGTCATGTGAACCACAGCAAAGAAATTCCTAAGCTGTCTCTCTTAAACATTGAGTTGTATAATATTATTACGTAAATGTGTCTTGCTAAAAATTAAAGTTGGATTTTGTTAATACTGGGACATCAGCCATGCAACAGTAAAGAAACTGAAGGAAGGAATGTTTTTTTCCAATAGAATTAGGTTGGATTTAAACTTAATTCCTTTCCTTTTGATTCAGGGGATCTGTCAGGTTTAGCAAAGACTTCTTTTTAAGCAGAAGTTGAGAATTTCAGTCATACCTAAAGTAAAATTGTTCTTTACTCTAGAAAAAAGGAAAGGACGGTGTTCAATTCTATAGGTGTAGAGCTGGTAGTAATTTTGTTTTGTACTTTCAGCAGCTTTAACTCCTGGAGGTCATGTTATCAGTCTTTTCAAGAAAATTAGGTTGTTTGACCCTTCTGTTAAGAACATGTGGAGTACCAGTTTAATAAGGATTATGTTTATTTATTGGGCAATTTTCTGATGTTGCAGGAGAGTTGATTTAAGACCTTTATCTCCCCCCCTTTTCTTACTCTCAAATTCTAATTTTTTTCAAGTTCCACTGTGCTGTGATAGATTTGGCTTTCCTGTGGTAAAGTGGGTTGGTGTGTGCTCTGAACTCTTGAAGATTTGCTTGCACTTGGAAATAGTATTTTAGCAGTCTTATCCTACTTAGAACACTTGGGTGCCTAAGTCTTGTTTTTAGTGAGCGTTTAGAGAGTCATTTTTATTGTTTGGGTATATATAGTATGTATGTGCTGGGACTGTCGGTATCTGCTGTTTCTTGAGGATCATGTTGAGCCACCTAATTGAAAAGATTAAAGAAGCTTCTACAAAAATGCCCCTTTCACCTTTAGTATATTCATGTTTTGTTTCGGGCCATTCTTTAGATAACATAGAAGATACACAGGGACACAATCAGCAAATCACACCATCGAGAAGGAATGTTTTTTTAGTTCCTTCACTGTAGGAAAGGCATTGCTTTTGAAATGCCATCCCAACACTTCTAAAATATTAATTCTTTGACATTTTTCTGGGCAGTTTATTTTGCATGACTGAAGTTGCATCAATTTCGGGAGGGGAGTTTTGCTTCCATCTTTATATTCTCTTGACCATTTGGTAATGTGTGTATTGCTGATACGCACATTCAGACCTTTAAAGGATTATTAGGGTGATCTCACTTGAATTTCTAAGTAATGGTTCCAGTGCTGTCACTTGCTCTTTAGTAACCAGGTTTTCATTTTTGTGCTCTTTCCACTAGCACTCTTTTCCACAGCACCTGTGCATAGAAGCTAACATCTGTTCTTTAAAATACAGATATCAGATCTCTCTGTGTGAGACTGACCCTCTTGGATTGTGCAAGAGGGAAGTCCCAGGAGAGACAGTGGTAGGTGAAGGTGATAGCTGTCAAATGGGACTGTTCCCAGAGGCCGGAGCTATCACATTTCTGGCTCCAGCTTGGCACTTTACATGTGTCAGGCTGAGCAGCTGTGTTCTGGCACTGGATGCTGAGACACACACATGTAGGAACTGACTTGTTTTTGAAGGCAAACATTGTAGGTGGCCTGGTCAAACTGGAAAATTTTACTGAAAACTACTGCTTTTTCATCATGCAGACTTTACCCTTATCTGCCCTACTGATTGTATCTGTACTGCCAAATTTAACAGTGCTGAAGAGCATTCCCTGGTGCTAAAACTTGCTGTAAAGCTGTTATGATGGATCCTGGCAGGGTTTTGGCTCCAGCCAACTAGCTGTTTGCTTGCTGATTCCCAGACAAGGTTTGGGAATTGGCAGGGAAGGTCCATGGGCTTTTCTGTGTGTACTGATTAAGTGCTGTCACCATTTTGGAGGGTAGAAGTTTAGTAGTAGAAGTGAAAGTTGTTCCATGCCAGTTAGTCTCTGATTCCAGAGCATAGACCTGGTCCTCCCTAACTAGAAAGAAAAATCAAAATGTGTTTTTCAACAGGAAAAGTAACTGGGATTTTAAAATGGGTTTCATTCTGGTAACCTTAGGTAGTGGCCTAATTTGCAATAAGCAAAGAGGAACAATTTTCATGTTATTACTTAGCAGTATCTTGGTCCCTGATTCTTGAGAAAACAGTTTTAAGTCTCACTTCTGTGCATGTTTTATCTAAACTAGTCCTGCCTGAAGAATGACCTTTTTTTAATCACAATTATGATCCTGGCAAGGACACGTGGTTCATTCAGTTTCTGGCATTGGGAACAAAAGATGGTAATACTGCCTTTTGACTTAGCACACTTGCTTAAATAAGGAGTGATTAATCTTATTAGAATGTGTCTGAATTTCAAGTTTGCTAAATTCATTAAATTCTTAATACTTACAGGCATAAGCATTAAAAAAATATTTTAAAGATCACATTACCATGCAGATTCCTCTCCCATTTGAAAGTGATCATTGGCAAAGTAGTAACATGAGTAAAAATTACAATTTTTTTCTGTGAGTAAATTCCTTCTGATCTATTTTCTTCCCTGGCACTTGGGGACAGAACTTTATCCAACATTTCCCCAGAAAGAAGCCCCACAGAAACTGGGAATCATTGACCCTAGCATGTGAATAATTTTAGGATCTCCTTGGAGAACTTGAATGTCAAAAGTGTTTATAAGACAAGAAAAAAATTTTTAAGGAAGACTAGTTTAAAAATTTCTGTGATGAATGTCCCTCAGAGCATGGTTACTGGGGAAAGGTTGGCTTAGAGAGTCTCACATTAACTTCACCTTTAATTACAGCTCTGAAGTTCACCTTCTAATTCGTTCAGTCAGCCACTTCTGTGTAATGTCCCCATTTTTAGGTATGGTTAAAGCATCACTGATCCATTTTACTGCTAATGCAGCAAGGAGGCAATCACAGGCTCAGTGCAGAGCTGGCAGTGAGCAAAGGTGAAAGAGCGGTCAGAGGAGAAAGCTATTGCTGAGGCCAGTGCTGTAAAGTTAGAAAAGATAAAGGCTGGGAAGACTGAGAAAGACTATAGGATCTTTACTCAGGTAAGCTGTCCATCTGAGGTGGATTCAAAAGGCAGACTGAGAAAGCATGGTGCTAGACTGATCTGCCTTTATATAGGCAGTAAACTGGAAGAAAAAGGACTGAAGTGAAGAGACAGCAGAAGGGACAGAAAAAGAGAATCTGGGGACACATTGTTTGCTTCACATAGATAAACAAAAAATAAAGCCTTTGACACTTAGTGCATACTCCTCCTTCCCTCACAGCCTAAAACCCCTGCAAAGAATAGTTCTCTGTGTGTGTGTGGTTGGGGAAAGAAGCTACAAAATTGTTTCCAAAAAAGAAACATGCACGGTTTGCAGCTAACATCTTCCACATTACATTAGTTAATGCCAGTGTAAAATTAATTGGTTTCAAATCTTATGTGTCTCTTACTATTGGAATGTCTCTTTCTTGATTGACCTTGTTTTCTCTTGCTCTGTTATTCACTTCAGAAGTGTCAGAAACACAGCCTTAATTATGTTGCTTTGTAGTCTAATCCAGCATTACTAGTTTACAAACAAGCAGAAGGTATTTAACGGCATGTCTAGGGCTCAATTTCTAAATCTTGTTTTTATGCTCTACTTTCATGTCCTTGTATCACATGACTATGTTCAAATGTATTGATTGTACTAAGGAATGAAATAGAAAATGGATCAGGCTGAGACTTTCGTTTGTACTTTCCAGCTTTAATGTAATTGTTCCTATGGAATTTAAGCCTTCAGCATGCAGGTGGTATCTGAATGATGACCAAACTTTCCTTGAATGAATCTTGCATGTTGTCAGACAAGGGAGAGAAGGATCATGAACCTCTTAATGCTCAGGCCCAAGAAAAGGCCTTTTTGTTGGACCATATCCGCACTGGATTTCAGTGTTGGCTCAGCACCAGGCAGAGCTCTTAGCACAGTTTCTGGAGATGCCATCATAAAAGTTGGTATTCTTCCCTTCCACATCCTCAAATTGGCTGCACCTTCAGGTTGATGAGACCTTTTAGAGATATCTTCAGTTTCCTGTGGGCTCATCTGCTGATTCTTTCTATCAGCAGGGCATATGATGCTTTGCTTCTAGAAGCACGCCTGTGTGTCCAGAATAGAGCTTAATAGATCCCTAATTTTTTACCTTAGAGCAGAGGTCTAAAGAGGAAACTTTTTACTCTACAAGACAATTTGTTCGTTTCTGTTTGGGGTAGCAGGAAAATGTTTCTGCAAATTCATAAATAGGGACATAAGAATGAAATAAAAGTGTTATTTTAAACATCTTATTTTTCCTGAAGATATCCTTATATATCTAAGGACACTAACTTATGTCACTGTGTATACCTACCTTATAGTGACAAAATCTGAGTCCTTAAGTTCACAGAAGAATGTCAGCAGTGCATATAGGAAGCAGTGAAGACAAAGTAGATATTCTCCTTTGATTCTCTAATAAGATAAAATGTAGGAATTGATACTTAAAAAAAAAAAAAAGGTAGTTAAGATTATTTCTGTATGTGTGAAAAAAGTTAAATTCATGAAAATAGATATTACACTTTTTTCAGCAAACAGATGTATCATAAATCTACTTTCATGTGCTTGTTAAATACTTCGTCCAAGCATAAAATCAGTAACTTCCTTATGTTAGCAGATGGGCACATATTTTATGCTGCCTTTTGCCTATAGCTTAAAGGTGATGGAAAGATGTAGCTTTTGTATTTGTTTTGAATCAGATCTATTATTTTTGTTAAAAATTATTCCAGCTGAACACTTCCATTTGCCTTGGTCAATCCATCACTAATATGTGTTTCTGTTATTGAGCTGTCTTGCTGTATCACAAAAGAGTGATTTTTATCATCCCTTCCCTGAGAAGCAGAAAGCTGAAGATAAGTGTTCTACCCGGAGGTCTAGCATTCAGATGGTCTTACCAGCCCTAGGAATGTACATAAATATCTTTTCAGCCTTTCTCTTCTTGAATTGAGTCTTAAAAGTTCAAATGTTCTATTTTCATTACTTTTTCTTAACAACATGACAGACTGAAGCCTATGGAAATCACCATAAACTGTGCCTCAAGAAAGTCTAACCATTTACACTAAGACCAGAAAGAACAAATAATCTCTATGTCTTTTATAGGCAAATTAATATTCCAGTGACATCAGTTAAGAAAGCTTTTGGGGTTTCTTTTGCTTTTCTGAATATATTAATTTTCAGTAGACCACCAAAGAGCTTTTTCATGCTGGGTTGCCATTGTAAGCAGATTCCAGGCACAAAAGAGCCAGTTCATCACAGGCTCTGTGGAAGTCTTGTGGCGCACAGCAGTGGCTTGTCTTGATATGATCATTAGAGTCTGTACATAAGTGACTGTTCATGAAAAGCTGACATGCTGCAGCTAGCTGGATTTTCATGAGATGTATGCAGTTATGCTGCTTAGATGCTCTTAGCTCTTTCAAAGAGAATGGATTTTTCAAAACTTCTGCAAAATGGTTTGATTTGGCCAGTTTTGAATGACTACATTGTTTGGGTTACTTCGTGTGTTCAGGGTCTATGTAACAGGATGTGTGCGCTGGGTTTGGGGGTTTTTGTGGTAGATTGGTTTGCTTTGGTTGGGTTTATGGGTTTTTTTATTCATTTATGTACCACTATGGTGAAAGGAAACTGTAAGAGTCTAGAGCATTTCCTGTGTGAAGGTAGCACTTAGTCTGCAAACATATGATGTTGCATAAGGGAACAATCTATTTCCACTCTTCTGGGTCCCAAGGCTTTCAAGGCAGAAGTGGGGAGAGATCCAGAGTATCCTACATCAATGGTTTCATGTGGACTGCAGTTTAAGCCTGCGTTCTACAAAATTCGTGTAAATTCAGACCCTGATATGGAGAAAAATTGATCTTGTGTAGGGCTTCTTGATTTGTCTTGATTAGGTCTTCTGAAACACGTTGTTTGAAGCTGTGAAGAAGTGGAATTATGTGACAGATTAATGTTTACCTTCAGACGTCTTTGATGGGTAACTTCCTTCCTTCTGTTGGTCCAGGCGCTAGAACTGTCATCCCAGCCACTTCTATCATAAGAGATCTGTATTGATCAATAAATGTGAAAGTTATGATAATTTTATCTCTCTTTTTATTGTATTTTTTCAGTGAAATATTACAGAGAATTATCGTGGTTTGTATAACAGAAGTTTGTTCACATTCATCTGACTTCAGTATTTAGGCATTTTAAGCTAGCAAAAAATCCTTTCTTCCATGAGGAAACGGTATGCTCAAGTAATTTAACTGTTGTTAATTCATAATAAGTAAATTGAGATTAAATGAAATCAATGTGTGGCCAGGGTACATTTTAATACATGAGGAGAGATAAGGATATTATGTATGTCTGAAGAAAATGAGTTCAAAAGGTTTTCCATTTACCTTGGTTATTCAGAATGTATTAAAGACTTCATTGCATAAAGCAAGTTAATACTTTTATTTCTGATTTTTCTCACAGCTGCAAGAGAATCCGTCTGGCTAGAAAGAGAAGAGAGAGCGCGGCAACATTATGAAAAACACCTAGAGGAACGCAGAAAGAAGCTAGAAGAGCAGAGACTAAAGGAAGAGAGAAGGCGAGCAGCGGTAGAGGAAAAGCGAAGGCAGAAACTAGAAGAAGAGAAGGTAAGAATGAATGTCGTGAAAACACTTTTCAACTTCTTTTGCCGTAAGATACAGTACTATCAACCTTCTTCTCCAAGAGCTGATGTAAAAAATGCAACATGAGCCATGGTCAGTATGACAGAGTGTGTGGAAGGATTTTAAGCCTTGCTTGCACAGGTACTGCTTCTGTTATGGATCAAATGCAGTGAAGTTGAGCATGCCTGGATTACAGTGTGTGGCGCTGCACAAACTCATGCAGAAAAACAAATTGGGTCAGGTTTGTGTGGTTATCTGTTAATTCTTAGCCATTCAGTTTAAGGGTAGTTAAATATAAATTGCTCTAAGAAAACCTTTTAAAAACGAGTATGTAATGAAATACATTGTCTCAGTTAAGCTGGGAAATATGTGCAGTGTGATCCTATGGAAGTCACCTCATCCTTGTGGGTGTTTTCTTTCCCATCTCTCCCACTCTTCTGGTATTTAGTAGATGAGAAGTACCACTAGGATGTGTTTGTGTAGTGGCAGGCTACTACACAAGATCTTACCTTTTCAAACTTTCAGTTAACGTCCCAACTTATCTACGGCTTACCTGCTGCTTAATTTTGTTCTAGTGTGTGTGTCTTAGTAGGCAGCACATAAGCTTAAACACAATTGTGAGATGCCAGCTTGGTTTTGTTCATGTGGATGGAGGGTAGCAGGGTTTGATTAGAAAATGAAGTTAAAAACCCAATAGTATCCAAATGTATTATCCTGTATTATGTACTTAAGGAACGACATGAAGCTGTTGTACGTCGCACAATTGAAAGAAGCCAGAAGCCAAAACAACGGCAAAACAGGTGGTCCTGGGGAGGAGCACTACACAACCGCATTAATAACACAGGTAAAAAGGGAGGCTTGCTTTGCCTACCAGTTTCCCTTCCCCACCAGCTAACTGGAATTTACTTTTCTTCTTCTGAAAGGAAGGATGATTCAGCGTATGTTAGTTTGAATTCTTTGCTCTTGGTCCTATTATTGCTAGCAATGGCATGTTTGTGACATTCTGGTGTAGCAAAAAGATAACAAGGAGAAATCTGAACAGAAGTTACAGGTTGTTTCAGGAGTTCACTAATTCTGTAACTACCTTGCTACAGCTTCTCGCTTCTGCTGCTTTGCTGTTGTTCGTGTGTGTATATGTGGGTGTGCTCGTGCTGTGTCAATCTTGTGATATGAGCTACTGTGGCAAATGCTAGCTATGTGCCTCAAAAAGTAGGTCTGGTGGAAATGACCAAATACTGAGATTAAAGTAGACACAAGGAAAAAAAATTGTTCTTTGTGATAAGCTATCTGTGCCTTGTACTGATATTTTGGGAAATAGAAGTCCCTTTTCTTCCTCTAAAGAGACTTAAAGATTGGCAAATTAAGTGAATTTTAGCTATATGCTTTTTTCCCCAATTATCTTCTCTAACTTAATCTGCCAATAATTAATGTGTATATGCCCTGTTAAATATGAATCAAACCCCCCAAAAGAGAACTTTTCCTTTACTTCTTTTAACAGAAAGTGATACTTAAAGTTCTTTTCTTCCTATTCTACTTTCAATGTGTCCAACCTTTCATCAGGGGAGAAAAAAACATTGAGAAAAGAATGCTCTGAAATCTTTGTCATATATAAATTCAATAAATAGTTATGTTTTCATAAAAGATTACTTTTTTGCTTAACTTTGTATAACTTACTTGATTTTTATTTTATTTTCTGTGAAAAATCATTGTCTTGCATTCTGTCCCTAGGTTATTTTTTTGAATCATCATTCACCTTTCTCGATTTAGCAGGCCTGGAGCACCACTTCCAATCTCTGGGTGGTGCTAGAAAACCTGGTACATAATGCTGTGGTTTGTTATTCCTTTACCCATAGCTAGTTCTCAGTCAGTGAGATCATCAGTAACTAAACCACCCTCATGTAGCTGCAATGCATGCTTAACACCATGCTGATAGATTAGAACTGCTGTTAGTACCAGATTTTTCATTATTATTTGTTTTTATGGTGGAGAGTTACTGCTGGCTGACTCTAAAGATTTGGCACAATTCTCTGAAATGAAGCGTAATATTCTATCTACTGGAATTCAAGGAGAGCAAATTTGAATATTTTGTTATTTTCTAAAACCCTTTTGGCATACTGCACACAGGATTTACAATTATTTTGCACATGGACACAGACACATAACCAGCTGCGTTGGCTGTTTCGTTGCTCATGGGTATTTTAATTCCCTTTTTTTTGGTTTCTTTTTCAGTTTTTTTGGATAAAGAAAGCATCAATTTTCCAGGCAATGGATTGCATTTGGCCTAATCAACATTTATAGGATTCATATTGCCAACACTTGTATGCAAATCCTTATGCTGAATGTCATTCATTTAAATAAGGTTCATTGACACGAGAAATGTTGTCATGCCTAATAGCAGAGGTGATTTTCAATGTTGTCATTTGTCATCTTCAGAAAGCCAGTTTATGCAGTACATCGTTTCTGCCAAATGTAGAAACTTTATGGCTGTACTGATACACTATGTAGTTTCTCAGTGGCAGATGAGACAGGAGATCAAAATCCCCATCCCATTCCCACAAATGCTGTTCTGTTCTCAGGAAGCCTGAGCATCGTGTCTCCAGTAATGACTTGCACAGGGCATTCTCCAATTTACCCCATAGATCAATGTGGGATCATCTTGCCAGCCTACAGAGGTCTTGTTCTTAGTTATAACATTTAGATTTCTCCTTTTTAAAACCCATTTCTGAGTTTTATTCCCCTCCCAGTATCCAGTCTGCTAAGTAATTCTAATATTAAAGTTAGCAAATAATCACATGGGGTAGGGACAACCTTTCTTCAGTCCAACCAGTTATAGTGAATCCTATATAGTTCATAGATCTGGGGAGAGTTAAGGTATTTTTCATATACTCTTATTTCTATGAATTTTTTTTTTACACAGTGAGTATAATTTAATCTATTGGGACAGAACAGGTAAATACAACGTTAATACACTTGTCATAAATAAACACTGTCAAATAATATTTCAGCAGCAGCATCCTTAATGCTGTCATTGTTCTGAGTTTTTATCTGCTTTGAAAACAGTGTACAGACACATTTTTGCACACACAGAATATGAATCAGCAGAGCAGTTAGGCATGTGCTCCAGCCTCATTGCATTTCAGCATGGTTGAGTGCTTTGCTGAGTAGTGCTGAGGTTCAGTACATGCTAAAATGTAAACAAAAGCAGAATTGATTTTCATAGCAGCTTTTGAATGTCAGATTTTCAAATGGAAATTTGTAATGGAGAATGTGTAGTCGATACATGGAGCTTGGAGCTCTTTTTGTTTGGGGTATTTTTTAGAGAGAGGGAAAAGAAAGGACATAGCAAACTTTGAGTGACACACATGCACGAAGTATGTGCAGTCTCTATTCTTGAAATAACCATCACCCCCTCAGCAGGGTGCAGATGCTGACTGCAGGAGTTGTGCAAATGATGTAATTTTGCAACTGCTCTAAAATGCAGAGAAACTAAAATCAAATTATAAATCTTTCGTGTTTTGTATACCAAGCAGGTGCATTATAAGTACCTTCCTCAGAGGCTGGTTTTTTAAAATCTGCTAAGGTGTGTGCTGAGTTGGATTGACTCACTACAGCTTCATTCTCAGCATGCTGAAAATAACCCTGTGGTGGGTGGTTTAGCACCTATACATAACTGTGGGACTTTTAACTAAATCTTTTAATTTCTTTTGTGCTTACCCTCATTTCCTTTGTGTACTAGTCTTCCCTTAATCTTTCAGCATTACATTGCCACAATATTGACCATCTGCCTAGTAACGGTGCCCTGTTACCTTTTATTCAGACGCTAAGGTGTTTTTTTAATGAATAACTGCATTTCCAAGGATCTTGGTCCTTTCCTGAAGCTTTCTATTGTAAGTCACGAGCAAAGATATTCTGACAATATTGAAAGTCTTTAGATTGCAACCCATTGAGTGATAATGAACAGAGTATTTTACACATTTGAAGCTTAAATTGTGTTGTGCCCAGTCTTTGAGTCACCTGCACAACGTCTGCTGAGAAATCCATTCTATTTTGGAAGTTCTTGTGGTAGAACAGGAGTGACCTAGTCCTGTTTTCCTCCTCCCACTAGTGAGCTAGGAACTTGCACTATTGCATGTGGGCTGTCAATTAGCATTATCTCCATTTGTTTTAGATCGAGACAGGCGGTCTGTTTCAACAATGAACCTTTCGAAACATGTTGATCCAGTCATTAACAAGCGGCTCTCCTCCTCATCTGCAACATTACTAAATTCTCCAGACAGAGGTACAGTTTTGAAGAAAAAAAGCATTAAAAGAGTAGCAAGAAAGAATGTTCTATACTGATGTATTACTTTGCACATGAAACAAGCTTCTGAAGTCATTTTCTGTACTTCATCTAAGTGGTAGTGGAAAGACTTCAAATGTGACAAGTAAATGGTTGAACATTTTTTCCTGTGAGAACAAATAATTCTTGTTTTTTAAAACAAGAGAACT
Organism: Edolisoma coerulescens; assembly: GCA_013397115.1. Classification (NCBI taxonomy): domain Eukaryota; kingdom Metazoa; phylum Chordata; class Aves; order Passeriformes; family Campephagidae; genus Edolisoma; species Edolisoma coerulescens. Next base: position 1,953,729 of record VWZW01006867.1, read on the forward strand.
TACTTAATCCTACTTTAGCAAACAATGAAAGCAGTGCTTCTGTCAGGTTTTTAGTAAATGAGGTACAACTATTGAAAGAATATGTCACTCCATAGTGCATGCAATCATGTGTGACCTTTTATTTGCATTAGACCACTTTGTCATTATTTTGTTTTCCTTTCTTTTTTGGTAATAGTTCTTGAATGTTTAAGAACATGTTGCATGAAGCTTTCAAGCAGTTACTTGATTACAATTTTTTTAATTACCATTTTTGGTCATTTTTATGGAAGAGGTGTGGGTGTTTCTCGTATTGTCTGTTCATTGACTTTTTGTGTCCAGTTGTTTCTCAAAGATTGCTTCATTTCAGTGTACATTTTTGGTGTTTACAAGTCTGAGAAATGATAAACCATCAAGCTTTTAAAAATTAACATAGCTGAATTGCTGCCTCTGTTCTGAGGACTTATCAGATTGAAGCATTAAGCTTAAAAGTTTTATAAAAGAATGTCTCTTTTGTAACTTGTGCAAAGAGCTTTAGAGTAAAGTACTTGGTAGGGATTTTTTTGTCCTCCACTGAGAATGAGTTCTGTCCCATTTCAATCCATAAAATTGTTTTAAAAAACAATTTCTTTGATGGACTTCTAGTTGTGTTGTCTGGTCGATGTCATTATTTGTATGTCTTAATTAAGTTCCAAGTTTGCTTGAACATGTGTATCTGGTTGATTTGATGAGCCATGTTCATCCTAGTGGGCTAACGTAGTTGTACAGTCTGGTAACTTGTGAAAAATACAGTATTACATTAGGAAATAATTTATTCCTAAACACCAGTCATTTCTTGCTCTAAATATTGAAATCCAGTCAGTTTTAACTTTACTAGCTTTTCAGGGGTGTATATTTTTTAAGGATGGTTGCTGTTCTTTGCCAGGGGATGCTTTTTTGAGGAAGGATCTTGGTGATGTGGGCAGGTGAACAGTAGCAGGCATTAAGCATGAAGGATAGTTTCTTACGGACTGTAACACAATGTTTTAGCTTCTCCCACCCATTTCAAGTTCAGGAGAAGTTAAACTGAATACTAGGCAGTCTAGTGGTAAGGAAAGAAAAGGAATATGGCCATATGTCAAAATGTTGAGGCATTCTTTGCTTGGCATTTTTACTAAAACAGCACAGAACTCTTCAGGAGTCTCTTGTGACTTTCGCAGACTCCAAGACAGAAAGTAAATGCAAATGCTGTAAATACTTTTTCTCATGCAAAGTCAGATACCTAAATCTAGTTGAGCCATGTATCTGGAGAAGTGCCACTAGTCTCTCCAGTGGCCTCAACCTCTTAAGGCAGGTGCTTAAAGGAAGGCTGAGACTGCCTGCTCCCCATTTCACCTTCCAGAGGACACCCAATCACACTTTGTCTGTAATACAGACTCCTACCTGCAAAACTGTGAGCTGGAGAGAAGGATGATAAGCTTACCTACTAAGTGGCTTATAGCTGTCAACAAGAACTTGTCATCTGTTGTGCAGCACCTTTTTATCATTTGAAGGACAATATTTTATTTTTTTTTTTGGTGCAGTGAAAGACAAAAGTTTTCATTAACTAATCGGCTAAAAGGCTCGATAATACCATTTCAAGTATTGTATTGCTATATAGCTCTCTATCACAGTTGTACAAGTGGGCAGGTAGAACAGGCTTCTCATTATGCTTTTATGTTACTGTAGTTAGTGAATAGTTGAAACTGTAACAGAACATGAACATAATCAAGTGGAGAAAACTGCTGTTGACCAATAGATTGTGCTGTTTAAGGAGAGCTTAGAAAGGGGATAATACTTTTGATGAGGCATGAGTTACATAAAGTTCACAAAACTTGCACCCTAGTTGTTTTCCTCCCCTTCTCTGCGGTAATTTTTCTTTCAAGCAGATGATGGTCTCAATCACTGCATCACCGTTTTCTGCAACCATTATAGAAGACATTCAGGGACTCCAGTATTGTTTCCTGTTAAAAGGGCAGTTTTCCCATATCTACTCCTCACCATATTGTGTGTGTGTATAAGCAAACACCACATTTATCAATGAGAGTCTCCTTCATGGTGCTCATCAGAAGGCCTGTTAAATCCCTGCCTCCCATCTGTTCCTACAACTAATCAAATGCTGCTGTTTGCTTACTTGCAAATTATTCTGCTGCTGCTAAGACAGCTTTCCAGTATTCAGGTTTCATATCCTGAAGACAAATACAGATGATTGTAACCAATTTACTTTTGCCAGCTCCCTGCAACTTTGTGGGATTTTTAGTTACAAATTAAGTTATAAAGATCTTCAGTCTGTTAAAAATAACCTGCTTATGGCTGTGGGTAAGGGTACTTGCTTGTACCAGCAAGCCTGCCACAAATGTGCTTCCTGTGTGAAAACAGAGCAATAAAAGCTGAGAGAGTTGGGCTTGCTTGACCTGGAGAAGAGAAGGCTCCAGGGAGACTATACAGGAAAAGGGTCCTCCAAGAGAGGTGGGGAAGGACGTTTTACAAGGACATGTAATAATAGGACCAAGAGGTAATTGATATTAGATATTAGGAAGAAAATCTTCACTCTGAGGCTGGTGAGATAGGTTGGTGGAGACAGGTAGAACAGGTTGCCCAGAGAAGTTGTGGATGCTCAAGGTCTGGCTGGATGGGGCTTTGAGCAACCTGGTCTAATGGAAGGTGTCCCTGCCCATGAGAGGAAGGTTGGAACTAGATGATCTTTCAGGTCCCTTCCAACCCAAACCATTCTATAATTCTATGAAACAGCCCTCAGAATGATAGCTTAACACATTATGAGAACAAAAAGTACTGCTTCCCCTTGTCTGTCAGATGGTTTGAAACACTAAATCAAGGACATGTCACCCTGAGGCATTAAAAACAAAAAGAGCAAGAAAAAAAACCCCCTGACCTCGTTGTCTTAAAGTTGATCTTATTATTTTGGGATGCTCTTTGTTTGGTATTCAGTTTTGCTCTAGTGTGGTTTGGACACCAAACTGAAGCTGTTCAATGCATTTAGGTGTTATTAATCTTGTACTTGGAAGTAAATGGGTGAAAGTTTGTCTGTTCTGGGTGAATGGTGGTGCTAATCTGTTAAAATGTGTATGAAAGTTTCAAGTATGACGCCTTCAGGGACCTGTGCCTTTGGAAGATTTAGTATGTGTATCTAAATGAACTCTGATCTAAACCCATTATCGAGATTTGGGGAGACTTCACTCCAAGGTCCTGGCTAAAACTATTTTGACTCTCTGAACCAGGCTTATTGCTTATATGGAGAAGAAAGGTTTTGTAGGACTCTCTTAGCTCACTGTTGAGCGTATCAGCTAGCTCACTCCCAAACACTGCCTCACTGCTTTAGTTGGGTGCTGTGGACATGTGATTGCTTCAATAGGTGATGTGGATGCAAGCTCCCCAGAGCTAGGGCCAAAAATAATTAAACCATACTCATCTTTAGGGCAAGGGACATGTGAGACATGGAAGATGAGACTGGTATTCTAAATCATCAGTCTCTTAGCTGTGTCCTCTTGAGATTACTTCACCTCTGGGGCCTCATATGCGAGATAAGGCCTGCGGCTGGCCCACAGGGCCATATTCACATTTTGACATTTACTTATCAAGTACAGATAAACTCCAAGAAATGAATGGTATATAGAGTACTGATTTACTGGCCTAAAATATCTGGGGCTGCTTTCTAAGTTGTGTGATCTCTATGTTAAACTACAGTAGAAGAGTTTCTCCAGACTCTTCCACAATCATACCTGTGAGCCTCACTTCTAAAGCCTGAGAGCACAGAAAAGAATCTGTTGTCTTGCAACAGTAGCTTTAAACAGTGATCATACTGAGCACGGTGCCTGGAGATGAAAGGAAGCAAAGACTTTACCATTATTGCATCCAGTTTAATGGTAGTTCTGTGATTTCTTCAGTGTTAAACTGCAAGCTTAATGATAATGTGTGTGCTGTAATGGAGGTCTCTGTAGGGTATTTTGTGTGTCTGTATGATCTGTACCATTGCAGAATGGAACCATTAATCACAAAAAGCTTTGGCAATAGTACATTGTGTAAAAGGACAGTTATGAAGAGAGCCTGCTGTGTTTGAGAGTCCTATATTTCTATAGTAATGCCCCTTATTGAGTTAGCAGAATTTAAGGCAGCAATTTGAGAAGTGCAAAACAGCAATGAGGGCAGATTAAGCAATTACATTTTCATAGGGGGAGATTGAGATCAGCCTCTCTTTTCATGGGGCTCAGCAAGGAGTAGATTAAAGAGAGATTCAGAGTTTATGTCTATTAAAAGTGATGGATCTCTTCCTTTAAAAATGCAAATGAATGTCAGGTTTATTACAGCCAGTCACTTCAATGAATGTTACAGAGATTAAGCCTCATAAATTCAAGCTGCAGTTTTGTTGCTGCAAATGCTAAACTAAGGCAAATGAATGCTGAGATGTAAGAAGACCATGTTGGGGAAGATGAAACAGGAAAATCCTATAAATATGACTGCTTGGATTTTGAGAATATGAAACCTGTGAGTGAAGTAGAACTAAAAGCAAAATTCAATGTCTAAGATGCCAAGACCTAGTTACTGAACAACTAGGAAACAATAGCATGGCCAGCCAAAGATCTTCTCCTCTTGATTAAACAATGCCCCTCTCCCCTTATCAATGATCAAAGGTCACCTAGTATGGTAATGTAAGGATTCTTATGGGCTGTATGTAAATGCTGTAAGATTTGCATCATGTACTAAGATTGGTTAGTGTAAATTAGAATATTCAGGAGAAAAAGATTCAAGAGTTCGGGGACCTGGCAGGCTCGCTCTCTCGCTCTCTTGCTCTCTTGCTCTCTCCCGGGGCTGCCAAGAGCTGTGACGTGCAGCTCTCTGCAGCCCCCCATTTTTCACCCACGCCCTGAGCAATAAACCGCATGCTCCAAGACCAGCCGTGACTCTGGAGATCTCTCGTCTCCGTCAGTCTCTTCACTGCCCAGACCGTCCGAGCAGCATTCTTACAGACCTGATTTCGCTTTCAATATCAAGATTATTGCTATAGCATAAGCTTACTAAAATGAACTACTTTGAGAACTACTTGAATGTTTTGGCTTGTGATGCTCATCATAAAACATTTTGTTGCACTGGAATATCAAGGAAATACCCAATTCAATACAGAAAGTAACTTACACAGTTTTTCTGGTTAATGGTTCACCATGATAAATGCTTAATTACTATTTTTAAAAAAAGTAAAGAAACTTTACAAGGTAAAAGGACTAAATTGACAAGCTACGTTTGCACTGGGAAAAGCCAAGCAATAGTGTCATTGCAGCCAAGTCAACATGTAGTGCATTTTCAAAACAGAGCAACGATGAGAAAAGTTGATTCTTTTTATTCTTCTTCATGGAAAGTGATCATTAGCAGGATCTTTGGACGGAGAATTAATGATCAAATATAATGACTGTTTTCTGTGGCTTCACCTATTACTGGGACAACTGTAGCTGCTGAGCTTGGTATCTGCAGTTGAGGTGCACTATCCTTTTGCAACACTTCGATAAAACCTCATTGACACAATTCTCTCTATAGAAGTAAGCAACCTTCTTTGGTTTTTCCAGGTAGGCTTGCAAACTTTGGAAGGTGTTTAAGTGTAACTGGAAGATTATGTATAATTTGTGTAGGAAGAGTTTGGGACACAACCATCTCTGTTGAAGTCTATATTTGGGAGTGACAACTGTTCTCCTAGTAGGGAAATTATCCTGTCATTCCTAACATGGAATGTGGCAGAAGTGCAAAATACCTGTATTATTTTGGTAATAATTTGCCATAATGCCACAGGCAGTAACGCAAATTAAATGTTCATATATACATGTTTCTATAGGAATTCTTGTGCTGAAAAGGAGTAATGATAAAATGCAAAACACTGAACTATTGTATGCTTTTGATCTCTGAAGGATCAAGATTTCAAGATTTTCATGGTATGCAGTAGTGAGGAAATAGTACTAATACTTCTGCAGCATGTGGTTATTTGTGAAGTGTTTGATCTAACATCTTGCTTGTATGGTGCACGTTCAGCTCGCCGTCTTCAGCTCAGTCCATGGGAGAGCAGCATCGTTAGCAGGCTCCTGGTGCCCACTCACTCATTCCTAGCTCGGAGTAAAAGCACAGCTGCATTGTCTGGAGATGCAGGTAATCCTATAAGAACAGAAGCTTCATGTCTCAGACACTTATTTTTGCAGAATCCCTGCAGGATGTTGTAAAGTCATTGATCTAATTATGAGTGTATGGTAGCATCCCAGAATGAACTTGAACACCCATGATTAGTGTGCATGACAGCATGAAAGCTTCTTTGTACAGTTGTTTGCTATGCCTCTTTCTCTTTCTCCTACCACCTCTTTCTTACTTTTGCCTCTTCATCAATGCAATAAATACATACAAAATGTGCAGGGTAACAACATCACACTGACCATGGCTGTTTAAGGAAAAGCACACCTCGTTGGAAAGAGCTAATTCAGCATATCCACTGCTATAGCTGTGAGCTGCTTGCTGCAAAGGAGTTTCAGCCCCTACCAGAGCACTTCCCACATGGAGAAAGTTAGACTTTTATAAAGATAGGCCCTGGATACTGTGCATTTAATATGTGAAGTTAAACGTGCAGGTTTAGTGAGGTTATAATATTTGTAAAGTGTTCTGCCTACCCCAGAACAGCTCCCTGATGGTACTTACTGAGGGAAAATTAACGTGCAGAAATCTGATGATATTGGTAGGTGGTAATTGAAGGCCCAGGCAAAACTGTATTCAAAAGACAACCAGCGCATACTTGCTTATCATGTATTTTAGGCAGGTGACAGCTGCCTCTTCTTTTATCATAGGATGTTTTATAATAGGAAGTTTTATAATCATCCACTGGGAACTTCACCATTACACACTTAGCACGTGCAGTAATATATTACTGTAAGTCTAGGCAAGTCTTTTTTGTCTGATGTGGACAGGATTTTTATTCTAATTAAAGAACATAGAAGGTAAGAAGGAACAGAGATCTACTAAGATTACTTTTAAAGAAGCTTTCACTTAAGAACTCTTATAACTAATTAGGCTGCAGTACATTTCCACAGGGGTAGTGCTGTAAGAGCAAAAATGTGGATGATATTCTGCAAGTAGTAGAACTATCAAGTGCAGAATTCTTTTTTGCTCTTCAAAAACAATTGCTTGTAAAATTAATATTTAATTTCACCTACCAAGCAGGGTATTGGAAACTCAGCTCTTCATTAGGGAATAGTTGAGAAGGTAGCATGTAAGTGATCACCTTCCTGGAGCAAGCATGAAGCTTTTCATGACTGCTGTTGTTTATACTGCACAACAAAGTCTAAACTGAGTGGAATATTGAGAAAGGCTACAAGTAGCAGGAAGGACTGATATGTCAGTTCAGTCTGAGGTGATTCCCTGAAATGCCTTCCCTATGCTAACTGGAACTATACCACTCAGAAGCATAATACAGCTGCTCATGTTTTCTAGGTATTATTCTCTAGGAGCAATAACTTCAGCCCTTTCATACAGGATGCTTCCTGGAGATTAATGATCAGGTGATGGCAATGGCTCACAGCTGTGCTCTGAGCATTCCACTCATCCCAACCTGCCATTATTCCCTAGAAAATTGCCCTGCCCTTTGGCTGTAAAAATAAATTGCAATGTAAAAAATCCAAACTGAGTTAAATATGGATTCATGTCCTTAAATTTTAAGTGAGCTATTAGGGAAATCCAGCATAAGAGTACATCTGGATACTTTTTTAAATAAATCCTTCAAAACCAAAATGTTTTTTACATAGCTTTCAGAAAGCTCCTCTGAATAGATGTAATCCTGTTAGTATATGAATCATTGGAAGTGCTGCCTAAAGCACTGTTTGGCAACATCACAAATGAAAATGAACTGTTTGTCTTTTAATACTTCTGATGTCATCCTTGGTGGTAACTTCAGATAATCAGCATGCAGAAGGGGAATTGAATCACAGAGCAGAAGCCATATAAACTATAAACATACATTATGCCACTGTCTCCTCTCTGGTTTAGATGCCCTCAACCAAAACAAAACCAAAAATCCCTGTTTTCTTTTTTCTTGGTTGTTTTTAAGTTAGTCATAATTCCTCATTAAACATAAATCTCTATAAACTGTAAGTCAAGCATTAGTGCCATTGCTGTAACACTTACATGAAACTCTTTATTCATAATGTTAATAATCTCTTGGTGCAAGAGAATTTGCAGCATTAGTACTGTTAAGTCTATGAGCTCTTCCTGTAACAGCAGCTGTACTTTTGTAAGACTAGAAGAATTAACTATATGTGGAACTGCATTCTTTCAAGTGTGCTCAGAGAGGGATATATACAGGCAAGAAATATTGGTTTGGTTTGGTTTGGTTTTTTTATTAAGGAAATAGAGGATGTACATTTCTTTGACCTATTAAAAAAAGGAATAGGAAAGATACTATATAGAGCCCCTTTTTTTTCCTCAAGTAGCATGCTGGATAATAATTGTGCTAAGACTAAATTAAATGGCCAGAAGAGACAAACAGGAGCAGACAAATAAAACTGCAGTAATGACATAGTTTTTCCCAAGATTCTCCTTCAGTTAAATCAGGAGAAAGTCCAAGAACACTTTGCTGCAAGAAGTTTCCTATGATATCTTTGCAGTTAGAGTTCTCTGTGAAGATAAAATCAGAACACTGTATATCTGATACCTGCTATTGTCAGGTCTTTTGGTAATAGTCTTTTTCCTTGTGCAAACCAACAAAAGCTGTCATCCTGGTTACTCAAATACTAATTTCCAAGCTTATTTGTTGCTGTCAGCCTGCTTTTTTTTTTAACGTGTAAAATAGTTTGCTCTTGAGAATGTATTTGAGTAAGTTGTTTTTCTAGCAGTATCAAGAAAAATGATGGGTTAAAATATTCCTAAAAAGAAGGAATTTTAAAAACAAATCACTTGCTAAAAATTGTAGACAGCAATTTCATTGATTTTGTAGTTGAAACTATTTTGTATTGTTAATGGGTTTTGATCTTTGTGTGTATGTCTCCTTTAATTTTTCTTCACTCCCAATGCAATTCGTAGGCATTCTGATTTTAGTTCGATTGTTTTCTATTCTGAATGTAATTGAAACTCATTTCAATGCATGTACTAAGCTAATCTGTCAGACCAGCCGTTGTTTCTACTGCTTTTTCAGAACCACCAGTTGTACAAACGTTTAACAGGAAAACATTGATACTATCTACTACCCACTATCATGGCATAATTCTTAATTTTTTAAAAAGAAATTATTAGTTTACAAATGGAAAAGTGCATGAGAACCCATTGAACTTGCATCCTTACTGTACATGTGGCCAAGCTAATGTGTCAAATGATGGTTCTGACTTGATAATAAGTCATTTCTCTATGCATTAATACCTTCTTTCTTTTCTGTCTTTCTCGGTCTTTTCTGCTCCTGCTGGCTTTCCTCTGTCAATTCTCCAATGCTACTCTGTAATTAAAACTAATAAATAACAAAACCAACCAACACCGTAGTTATCCCCGTTTGTCCCCGTTCAGCATCTTGCAGCCCCCTCAGTCCTCTGTCCTACAAGGCCATGAACTGTAGAAATTCAGGAGAACGAGCAAAACTTTATGCTTCTACTGATGCTGTTGGACGTCGGAGAACAACACACCTTGCAGGGGTAAGCTTGGCAGCTGCATGTGTGCTTAGCATCCCGTGTCATGACCACCTGACTGCACTGCTTGTTAGGACTGGAATAGCTGTAGGGATATTTCCTCCCCTCTGCACTGTCCCCACCCTCTCCAGTTTGTGTCATAGTTGGCTGGATTTTAACTGAAACATGCTACGTTATATGGTGGCACAGCCTGATTATGCACCAAAGAATCCATGTGGAAGAACACTGATGTTTTCCAAACACCCATGCTTGCAGAGTAGATGCCTTAGCTTCTCACAAGGCACAGAGGCAGTCACAGTGCCCCGTTCTCAAGTGGATTCTTTGCTGTCTTTTAAGGCCCAAGATGGTGCTGCCACTTTTCCTTCAGTGGGGAGCTTGTTTTTCCCAGCAGGCTGTTTTCACAAAGGTTACAGAAATTGATGTCTTCTGAGGCCTCTAGAAAATTAGCTGAGCCCCAAAATAAAGAGGGGGGGAAATGCAGCAATCACATCTCTATACACAAGTGCACAGCGTACTTCATCTGTACTTTCTTAGGAGACCAAGCTAGTAAACTTTTCCTCATTGGGAAGGAAGAAGTTGGTTTAGGGGCATGGTTTATAAGCAAGGCTTTCCACAGGTTACTGTTCATTCTGAATGACTTAGCAGCAGTCCTAGGACTGATCTGAACTTTTAGGAAAATCAGAACAGTGTGATACAGGTAAAACAAACTCGTGTTGACTGTGCTCCAAGCCAGTGGGATGCAGTCAGATCCAGATCAAATTAATTTGCTGAACCTGAGCAGTTATATTTTTCCTGTTACTCTACTACCTGAGTTAGTGTAGAGTGCGAGAAGAGTTGAAGTCATCTCTGCAAAAGATTGTGTAAGAGGTGCTTGCATTTTTGTTCAGCCTGATGGGCAGAAGGTCAAGAGGCAGTGCTTCTGTTGACACCCTTGTTGGAAGCAGTGTTAATCAAAGTGGCACGAGTCATAGCCAGTGCTTAATCTTTCAGGAAGAGGGTAGTATACTGAAGTTTAAGCTAAGGCATAGAATTGGGATGTATCTCTAGAGAAATTTCATGGCATGTGCATAGTGCATTGCAGTCTCCTGGCCTATTGGTTCTTCCTCTTGAGTCTATCTCGTTGAAATTGGTTTGGGGTTTAGCTTTTTTTTTTTTTTTTTTTTTTTCTGAATTAAAAAGAAGAAAAGTTGTTACTTTTTGGTGGAGGAGGTGATGTAAATATAAAATGAGTGAGTTAAGAGCTGTTTCTAGTAGCTTGTATCTTGTATGGAGAATCTTTTATTCTTCTGCGAACTTCTGTATAAATTCAGCTTTTTACTTTATTGATATGAAGAAAAATTTTCTGATGCTCTACTTTCAGTACTAATAAAGCAGATCCAATAAAGAGTTACTGCTAGCAAGCCAAAACTCTTGTTCATTGTAATGCATTTATTCTGGTTGTGTTTACTTTGATAACTCAGCACATTATGTGCTCATGAAGTTGTTCTCAGCCTTTCTTTTCCAGTTGTTAACCTGGCTTTCAGTTCAGGGGAGGAGCACTGCACAGCTTTCAGCTGGTGAGGCTCTCAAGCTTCATGATACACCTGGCTGCAGGGGTTGTGTTTAAGCCCCGACCAAGGCGGTGAGCAGCAGCCTCTGCATGATGCTGGCTGAGTGGCAGCTCAGTGCACTTTCCAGTATTCCCATTCTTCAGACTCCCAGAGTCTGAGCTCATTATTCCAAAACCATGAAGTTTTTAATCTATACTTAAATAGGGGAAGTATGTAGATGCCTAAATTGTGATATATTCCCTTTAAGCAGTAGTTCTGTTATAGCCCTGGTTTGTATTATGAGAAATGTTTCTCAATTTAGGATTTTATTTTTTAAAAATAAAGAATGAAAAAGGAAATCACTTCCATGTATAAGAACCAATGGCAAAAAGTATGTGCTGTAAAATCATCCGAGAAAAGAAAGAATAGGATAACTGGTGTACCATATTTGAGAGCTGTGAGGAAATCGCTGGTGTTCCCTTGTAAGCATGAACCCAAAATGTTGTGCTATATAGGAAGACTGTGACCAAGTATGAGATGAGGGCAGGGGGAGTTTGTTTTGCTTTTTCTTCAAATGAAATCCTGTGTTTATGGGAAGTAGTGGAAGGTATTCTGTGGCAATCAGCAAAGATCAAACTTTAAAAGGTAATTTTTTGCCTGTGTAAAAATAAGCCTCCACAAATTAGCCCATTGCGTCTTAGGACAGTAGAGAATGATTAAGAAGGATTCTTGTTGTCAAATGCATATCTACTGACAAAGATGGTGTCAAGTTACAGGAGCAATGTTAATAAACTTGTTAAACAAGCTGTAGGAACCACTGACTCAGCACTGCTTTTTCTCAGCCCCCCAACTCCTCATCCTTTACTGAGCTTGCTTTGCTTTCTTTAGCTGTGTGAACTCCGGCTTGACTTTGTCTTTTTGTTTGCCGAGCTATAGACTGACAAAAGAGAAAAGGACCATTTGTCATCCAGCTTCTCAGCCAACTTTAAAGGAGGTCATTTTACTTCCAGCCTCAAAGCTAGATCATCAGCTCCCTCTCCAGTTTGGTAAGTCAAGTACACGCTTAGCTGGACATGAGCTATAGGCAGCTCTGATTATTCTATTAATTAAATGTGAAACAGGGCAAACTTATTTGATGATGTATATGTTTTCTCTCTGCAAGAAAAGGAAAGACAGTCCTGCTTTTAAAATAATCTTGCTACTACTCTGGAGAAGGGGAAGGGGCAGGAAAATGCTTAGTTTCTTCTTTCCTGGCTGTGCTCAGTGCTCACACATCTGGAGAGTTGCAGAGAGGCATTTTGCATGAAAGCAAATCAGTTGTGCCAGCAGTCCTGCTTGATAGAGAAACACAGAAGTGGTTTTATTTTTAGCTGCTGTGGTTTTAGAAGTGATATATAGGTGCAAACCAGCACTGTCACTCTTTGATTACACAGGCATGCGTCAAAGTCTTTGCCTTTTTTGCCTGGCACACCCAAGCAGATAACTTCCCCACCTGGTTCCTCCAAAGTTCCCTCTGCTCAGACACGTCCTCCCTCTCCTGGCAACATCCGGCCAATCAAAAAAGAGATCAAACCAGAGGGTGAGAAGAAAAGACCAGAAAAGGAGGTTGAAAAGGCCAATGAGGTGAGGACAGAAGAGAGTAAAGGAACTTCAGCAGGTGCTGGAGAACCTGCAAGTCAGGAACAGCTCACTGTCCAAGCAGAGCCAACTCAAGGTAAGTAGACATCTTACTTTAGGATAAGGAATGTGTTAGAGTCTCTTATATTTTTCCTTCCCTTTCTCTGAAATTATGTAGCTTTTAGTAGTTTTCTGTCAAAGGTTAAGCTGAATTCTTCACAACACTCCTGCATATGTGTGTTCATTATGAGGAAATTCTAGACAGGTTGAAGCCCTTGTGCTTCTAAGTCAAAACAACACGCCGAGCTGCCTCACACAGTGTAGCTTCACAAGCCTCTTCCCTGCCCTCTTGGACTGGAATTTTGTCCCCCATATCATAACATAGCTTCTTTAGAAACTGTTGAAGCAGAATAATAAAGGTCTGAAGACTTAATGGTGCAGGAAGCCACCACGTAAGGTAGTGTGAGCAGTGAGGATGTCCAGCTCTGCTAGACACAGTGCACTTGTGCAGATAACACTCTTAGCTTATGTATAATATTGCAAGAGGACCATGTCACAGGAGAGATTAGCAGAATAAAGTGGAATGCAAAAAGCAGGGAGAAGAGTAAAAAGGAATAAGGAGAATTTTTAAGGGAAAATGAGTTATTAAAAATAATTACCAAACAAACAAAAAACCCACACCAAACCCTACCAACCCTGAAAAGCGGCAATGCATAAAAGGATGCACAAAAAAAATAAAATAATGATCGTAAAGTGTAGAAAGGGCAAACGGCAAATCTGAAAATGAAAAAAATGTAGGTTTGTTCTAGCAGACATTTTAGTTCATTCTAAATATGGCATAAACTGTCTCTTGCAGATGAGACAGAAAGTCCAATGTGACTACTGGGATCTACAAGTTGGGTTAGTTAGGATTCTGAACTTAAAATTTGTAGACTCCCCTGTAGTTATCTTTCAGATAACAGTTTTAAGTATTAGTAATCTTGCATTTAACTGCAGCAGGTGTATTTTGGGATTGTTCTGTGAGAAAACCTCATGTGAATTGATTTATTCTGTTTTACTAAGTTCTGTTACAGTAGTTCCTGTCTGATACCCAGGTCCTACCACTCAAGGTGCAACAAAAAGCTAGATATTTACAATGCTGAATGGATGTATCTGTTGGCCATAGGCATGTAAAGGAGATTTAATTGCCATCTTTTGCCTGCTCCCTTTTGAGGAGAAAGCTTCCTTTTAAAACTATTTCAGGGATACCACTAAGATAACTTTGCAAGTGTTTACGAGTTGTAGATCACCAGTACAAGGTGCAGACCAGAGAAACCATCATGCTTGCTTGACTGTTTAGCTCAGGAGGAAGAGACTCCACTTCTTTGCAGCGCCAGTCAATATTTGAGTTCGTGATGAGGTCTCTTAGTATTGAAACAGGTTATGTGTGATAAAGGTATTCAAAAGTCAAGCATTTTGTATTCACAGCAAAGAATAAAAACAAGAATATAAAGTGGAGACAAATGAAAGAGAAGGATACTATAGTCAAAGTGGTAAGCAGCCCTTCAAATTGAGTGTCTGTTCCCAAAGCCAGAGGAGGTGGTGGTTGGGACCAAAGATGGAGACCTCAGGCCGAATATTTTACATGTGAGGTTATAGGATGGCTTTGTACAGCCGATGGGGGCCCCAGCTGCCAAAACTTAGTCATTGGTTGAATTCAAGAATCTAGAGAGGTGCAAGTACAGCATTTGGGGCTAGAGGAATGTTGCTGATTCTCCTGGGACTGTGTTGCAGGTGAATGCAGCTCATTCCCTACAGGTAACAGCACTGGCCTTTCACTGGTCTGGCCCAGCTGCCTTCTGGCTCTGTGTTCACAGGAGCCAGGAGGTCAGCAGGTAGCAATTGCTGATGAAGCTGTTCAAGCTTTTGCAGGCAAATCTTACACAACTTAACTAATACCAATGAAACTTTAAAGGTCTTTTGGGCATTATCTTTTCTGACAGCAGAGCAGGTGTGCATTAAGCTACTTGTGCTGCCAACTTCAGCGCCTGAGGCAAGAAGCGAGCCCTAAGCAGCATAGAGCTGTGCTCCCTTCAAAGCAACAGCCCTGCCTTGGCCCATGTTCGTAAATTAAAAAGGGCTGAGGTGCAGGAACTCTGTCATTTATACTGTTTACAATTACAAAGGCTCTCTGGTATGTTTCTGATACAGGCTGTAATTGCAGCCTCTCATTTTCTTACCTTCTGTCCCCAAGGCTACTAAGAGCATGGCTGTAAAGGGCTCCCAAGATTTAGAGCGATCAAATTGCTTACCTTTTTATATTTCAACATTCCAGAATTTTCTGAGTTCCCAGCTACATCTTGGAGGTTAGCCCAGGCTAACCTGGGCTGTTCCCTGGGGTTGGACTGAATACCTGCTTTAGTAATGTGAGAGAATAGTCCTCCATTGCACTAGCGCTAAACTGTGCCAGCTCACCTCAAGGTTAGAGAACAGGCCCCGGCACTCTTTAAATTACAGGTGTAGAAGTATCATTTGAATTCACAGTGGAAGCCCTGAAGCAGTTACAGAAAGACCTCTGTAGCTTTTAGCTGATAGAAGAGGAGAGTAGAGAGGTCAGCAGATGGGAATTCAGCACAGAAAGCAACTGAATTTGTTTGCTTACATGATGAGGTATAGAAGAGGAGGAATCAGGGAGGAAACCCCTCTTTGGAACTTGTTAGTGAGGTGAGGAAAATTGTCACATCCCAGTGGGTGGTTGGAAATGCAGATTTAAAATCATCTTGCTGTTCCTTATGACTTATTTTACATATATATTCCTAGGGTCAGAATCTGATTTCATTGACAGTTCAAAGTCTTCCCTCTACTTGTTTTTCTGCATTCTCCAGATGGGATTACTCTGGGAATGCTTCCCTGAATTAGCTAGTGTGTTGGTAATGGTCCCTTGATGTCTAGAGAAAAGGTGATGTACCTGTGCTAGAGAATGCCAGGCAAACTTACAGAAATATGAACTAGTCTTTTACTTGAAAAAGACCTGTAACATTTTCTCTGTCATGTGGACAAAGCTGGCCCTGAATAAAGAATTGATACGAAGGCACTAATGCAATTTGAACACAAGCCACAGTTCACCAATAGTGGCAAAATTAAAAAAGCTATGTCCCATGAGTTGCCTTAGGTTGGAGCAGCTGCAAAACTGATGAAAGCTGGAGTCCTACCCTTGGTGAAGATCACTTCAGACAGTTGATGTTTGAGATCACCAAGTCACCAAAAGTGCCTATCCCCAAACAGTCTGGCTCTAATCTTCAGATGTAGATGATCAGACAGAAGAAAATATAATTTCAAAATGTTTCATTTCTGCTCCTCAAACAGAACTGGGCAAGCTTAAGAAATGTGATGGTAGAGACTTGCTGAGTCAGCATAACTCCTGTTAAGCACCTGTCAGCATTTGTTCTGACAGAAAACTTGACTTACCCTTTCAGCTGCAGCTGCTTTCACATACCCTGTAAAACCAAACTTCCCTGAAGGTATGTGAACCTCCAGCACCTAGAAACATCTTCCTCCTCTGAATAATTTAAAAAAACACATAAGCTTGAAAATACTTTGCAGTGCATTTAAAAGTATTTTCTGTTCAAGAGAGTGACATCTCGGCTACTGTGTCTGTACAAACTCATTTTCTTTCCCATCTGTTTCAGCAGCCAGCCCATCCCTACCTCCTGCTCCACCAGCTCCTTCTCCAGCCCCAGCACCCCCCAAGCCCTCTGCAGGTACAACTGACCCTGAAGAAGCAACAAGGCTGCTGACTGAAAAGAGGCGCCTTGCCCGTGAGCAGCGGGAACGGGAGGAGCAGGAAAGGAGGGAGAGAGAAGAGCTTGAAAGGTATTTCTAGGCCTCTGCAGAGGATAAGATACATTTTCAGCAGCTTCTTATGTGTATTTTGCTGTTATCTATGAAGCACAGCACTGAAGTGCAGGAGGCACGAGTTCCTCCCCAAAACCATATTTTCCTGTTGGGTTTTTCAGTTGGTTCAATGTATACCTAAGCAGATCTGTAAGGTTAAAGCTTATTCTAAGTAGTGCTTTAAAATAGGACAGGAGGAGAGAGCAGATCTTTGCAGCTGTGATTCATTGTTTCCTCAGATATTAACAAAATTGTACTTGTTTGTCCCAGCTAGAGAACTCTGCATGGCTGTTTTCAACTTTCTGATTGGCACAAAATCTCTTACTTTAAGACCTCTGTTGTGGGTGGTGCTTTAGGTGTCTAGCTGTTGTGACTTAGACCTCTTTGTTTTCTCATTTAAAATAAAGACACCCCCCACATCTTCCCAGCAGTTTTGGAGGGTAATTGGTGTTGCATCTCACTTTCTAACAGCAAATGAGTAGCCCATCTGGATACTTATGACTGTGGCTGCAGCACAAGTTCAGTGCTTTTTTAGAAGGCTGCCATGCCTCTGGAATTTGTTGGACTTCTTTAACCAGCTTCCTGATAGGAACAGGGCAGAACCAGGTAAAATAGCCTGGCTTTCCAAAAGGCTAACAATACTGACCCTCTCAAAAAGAGTTCTAAAGAAAAAAAGCTGCTGTGGCATAAGAATAATATGGTGAATGAATACTAAGACTGAGAGATCAAAAATAAAAAGCAAAGAATAATCAGCTTTCACAGTGAAAGGAATTTTCCATGTCTGTGCAGTGCCTTCATAAAAGAACTTGAAAGGAGTTGAGGCCAGTGAGATGATGTTGGTCTTCTGTGAGATAAGTCAGTTGTGAACAGGTTGAGACATATCTTATGTTGCTGAGATACAAAATGGAAGCTGAATTGCTGTACTGATAAGCATAAAGGAATGTGTATAGGAAATAATTCTAACTTGACTCCTGTGGTGGTGGTGGTCTCTGGGTTAATTATTTCTGAGGGAAGAGATCTTGTTTGGAGTTGAATATATGAAAGTATCAGGTGAGTCATGGTTGACAAAGTAAATGAACTGTTACAAGTTAATAGAAAACAAGAAAAAAATGAAAATGTCATTCTGAACTAATCAAGATAAATCTACATTTTGGATGCTGAGTTTTATATTTTTTCAAGTTAGTAAAATCAGTAAAACTAGAAAAATAAGTGCAGACAGACATCAAGGAAGACCACAAGTACCCCACAGTTCCCATATGAAAATCTACTAAACAGGTGAGGATTCTTCAGCTGGGAAGATAGGCTAAAATGTCCTAAATAATTTAAGAAACATCAAAGGTGAAGGGTAAAGTTACTCACTCCATAATACAAGGATGAGGGGCCATTAGTAAGGTTAGGAGATAACCTTCAAAAACCAGCAGAATTAGATTTTTTTTTTTAATCAAGGAATCATTGTCATGAGGTGAGATGGGTGCCAAAAATGCATACTGTTTCAAAATATGATTATGTGAAATAGTAGAAAGGAGTGTTTTGCAAAATGTATTAATCAAAGATACTATTTCTGATTCAGAAAGTATGTGAGTCATAAATCAGGCAGACGTATGCTGGAGACGTATTGGTGTTGCATTGCAAAGATTTTTATATTCCGTAGGGCTTCATGTTTGGCCCCTATGGGAAGCAGAACAGACAACTTGGGGATAAGACAGCAGTACACCCTTTATCCAGTTGGGATAGCAGTGCTGATGCAGGAATATGGTGGTTTGGCTTTTCCCCCTACTTTTATTACCTGTTTTTCTTATGCTTATTTAATGATTCCAGACAAAAGAAAGAAGAGTTGTCACAGAGGATAGCTGAAGAAAGAGCTCGCCGAGAAGAGGAGGAAGCTCGCAGGCAAGAAGCAGAAAAACAAAGGAAGGATGCAGAGGAGCGGGAAAAAGAGGAACGGCTGCGACGCCAGGCAGAAGAGAGGGAGCAGAAGGAGAAAGAAGAGATGGAGCGCATTCAGAAACAAGTATGCTTCCCTCTTGGAATTTCTGGGCCAATCTAGTTGGCAGCAAAGTGGGTGAAGCAGCACCTCTTACACAGCACCTAAATTAGAGCAATATCTAAAATTTAAATGCCATCTGAAAAGTGTTGGGACAGAGTTCATTCCATAAAGTAGTTCAAAGAGTAGAGATCTTTCTACTTGACAAAAACATATGGGATAAGGGAGTTGAGTTTTGGTTTGGTTTTTTCCCTCTCCCTTTACATTGTATTTAGAACAAATCCTTTCTTATTCCTCATAAATTGTGATGAAAAAATCAATAGAGTTGTATTGGGGAATTTTGATAAATGCTGTTATACCAGAGAATTCTTTGTCCCAACAGTTATAGAAAGTCCAGATGCAAAGATAACTATCCAGTGTGTTAGAGATACAGTACTGCTGAGTTCTAATCCTATGCCAAATGTTAATAATCCTATGCTTTTGTGTGGGGCTGGTGGGAAGGGGTAGATGTAATCAAACCAAGGAGAGCCTTTACGGAGCACAGTCCTCCTGAAATCAGAGTAGCTAGTCAAAAGACATAAGAGTAAATAAATGAAAATTAAGTTTTTCAAGTGCTTTCATTTTTGATGGGCATAATGTTGGTTTACTGACTTCAGGAGAGGCTGTGGTAAGCATTCTGGATAGGATTCTTCTCTTCTCACATGTCCTCTTACTTCTTGCATGTGCTTTATTCTTCCACAATCCAACACTTCAATTTGCCTTGTAGACACGAAGTTTTCTTCTCGTGTATGAATTTATGTTCCTGATAATAAATGTTTAAAGGAATATGTTGGTGAATATGGCTGAGAAACTCCATTCTTCTTTTTCAGAAGATGTGTGCTACTTTCTTTGAAATGTTAAACTGAGGCTTAATTCAGTTTAGCACTCAGAGATAGCACATGGTCAAGGCTTTTTTGGATGTTACAGATGCAACAAATGGTCTGTTGTAGTAGTTCCATCATACAACAGTGTCACTGTCAGGGAGCAAGGCCCCTCTACAGTATATTCCAGACAAATTTTGCATTTCATTAAAAAAGCAGGAATGGAAAGTTTGTGCAAATGGGCCTATGGCTGTTTGCCCTTGGTCTCATTAAACAGTTACTCTGTTGGCCAAACAAAACATTCTACTGCTTTTGTTTTACTCTCAAAAACATCCACCACTCAAAACATGGATCTCTCTAATACTTTCCTGGCTGCTGTTTTAAAGCTGAAGGCTAGAAAATTTATTCTTAATTTGTCATCTGGTGTGCTCCAGAACAGGCACAGAACCAAACATGATGTCCATTGTTTAGTTACACTCTCCTAATGCTGTGCAAAACATGGAGATTAATCAAGAAATGTGCAATTCCATCTGAAAAGATTTTTGGTGACTTGTATACCCCAAAAGTGTATTTTCAGGGTGTTGAAGATATGCATAATTAAGCATAGAGTATAAAGCTGTCCTTAAACAGTAAATTATTCCTCACTTCTTTTTCTTTTACCACCAACATAGAAAGAAGAGGAAGCTCGCCTGCGGGAAGAGGCAGAGCGGATCCGATTAGAACGTGAAAAGCATTTCCAAAGAGAAGAGCAAGAGCGCTTGGAAAGGAAGAAGGTAACTCAGTCCATGCAGAGAAACTGTGATTGGTTTTGCCTTACCAGTCTGTTTCCACCTCAGCAGTAGGAAGTAAATGATATAAATGTGCTTCAGAAAGGCTGCAGTCCTCATTGGCCTGATGTGACAATGAAGGGAATATTGCCAACAGTAATAAATAATTCATCTTTTTTGCAATAAACAGATAGAGCTGATAAATGACAAGCAGTTGTGGTTTGGGAGAAAGATATTCAAATTAACGCCAGCAAACGTTATTTTACCCCTTTACATTTCATTGTAGAGACTTGAGGAAATCATGAAGAGAACTAGGCGTGTAGAAGCTGTAGATAAGGTCAGTGCTGCTACTTAACATATGTAAATATTGAACACATTTCAGGTTTTTTTTCCTAGTGCCATTTTTAATTTACAAAACTGTGCTTCCTTTGTAGAAATCCAATGACCAGCAAAATGGACATATATCAAAGACAAATATTACTGGAGAAGCAGGTATTGTGTTTAACAGTGCCCTGAGCACAACAGGTGAATAAATGCCTACTGAGCACAATGATTTGAGAAAACAGTTCTGAAACTTGGCACACTAATTGCAGTAAACTATGAGAGGAGTATAAATGAAATCTTAGCAGACATTAATTATTTAGCCTTTCTGTATAGGTAGTTCGCCATTACTAAATGAGTCCAATGTTTTAGCAACTTTGTCACATTGGTGTTTAACAAGAGGTTAATGAGTTTATTTATAAAGTGAAAAGAAATTATTTTTTCATTTGGATCACAAAAGAAATCAGTACTACCATTTCTTTTTTATATTATTTCAGATGTGGTTTTTGCAGATTTAGTTCATTTTCTTGAAAGATTATTTCTTCTTAGTCATCTAAACAAAGTGTTCATTGTTCTAAACATCTCCCTGTGACTTCTTTTTTCCACACCTGCTGCCTTATTCACTTGGTCTTTAATTCTTCTTTTGACAAAACTGAGCTACTACAAAAGCTTAGTCTTCTTGTCACACCCACTCTTAAGCTTTCCTTCTGCTCCATTCCCTCTATCTTTATTTCTTTTTAGGTAATCTTCTATATAAGACTTTAATACTTACAATAATGGAAGAAAAATAAAATGTAGCTTATATTCAACAATTGCCAGGTGTGAATTAGCACTGTTTAAAGATCCTGAAGTCAAGCTATCAAATGGCTTATCCTATTGTAGCACAACAAATTAAATGACATTAGTCTTTTTCTCCTTTGTATTTGAGTTGAGTAACAGGGAAGACAGCAGCACTGGCTGATGGATGACTTTTCTCTTGATGTTTAAAGTGAACACTATAATTAGCACTGTCAGGAAACCTTTTGATGCAGTTTTCATTACGTGTATTTTTTATTTGTTTATATATTATCTTGGGCCAAAAAGTTTGCAAGCTACTAATACAGAATTCATCTGGGATGCTATCTTTGTCTGTGGGCGCTGCTGAAGGTGTTGTAAACCATTTAAATAATTCCTGAAACTAAAAAGTGTTCCATAACCTTTGGCTAGTGTTTTCCCTCTAGAGATAGAAGAGGAGCAGTCTTCTATCAGTTTCCTAAGGCAGAGGAGACTTTGGATCTCCATTTCCCCAGGCCCAAGGGAAGGCTGGAGTCCCTGAGTGACTGAATAAAGAGGAAACTGCTCTCAGCCTCAGGGCTGCTCTACTGTTTGGTTTTGCATTATCTATATATGCCATTGAGTTAAAGGTATGGATTAATGGGCATATTCTGGCCACATGAATTTCCATATTGCACTTTAACAGACCTCTGACTATCCACAAATGGATAGTCTTTAAAATTTTTTCTTAAGTCTTACTGTTTGCCAAAACCTGAGGAGACCTTTATGGAAACGGCCAAATGACACAATGAAAAAATCCATCACCTTTTGGTCATTTGTCTGGCTTCTGCTTCAAAATAGGAGATTTTTTTTTGCATTTCCAAAGCAGAACAACTTTTGCTTCTGCTTTATCCTTTTAAATATTAAAGCAAATATATTTTCCTGTTATTCCATTTGTAGAAGCACAGAAACCTCTATTTCTAGTATCTTCCATATGAAAACTTGCCAAAGATCAGACTAAGACATTAGGTATAGAAGTCTTCAGCCCAAACATTTAGAGTACAGTGAAACAGAGCAGCTGAAGGAGGGGCTTCTCAGATGAGGTTTTGGGTAATGGAGATAAATGTGTCCAAGCCTATGAATACTGAATAGTCCTTGCAATTACTGTAGCAGATGTTAGAATGGGTGGGGTGCAGTTGCTGCCTTTTACTGACCTGTATATGAATTAGAGTGACTCTAGATACAATGCAGAAGGCTATAGTTGCACTTTAAAAGAAAACCACAAGGCAGGCTCGAAACATGTATCACGTGGTCTCAGCATGAAGGACACAGATAATCTAATTTTATGTAGCTCTCTGCAATGTTTCAGAGTAGTAATTTGGTACTTATTTAAAGAAGTATCCTTCCCAATGGAGATTTTATTTCTTGATTTCTTTTTGAGTTACTGGAATCAAGATTCCACTGTATGGAATTAGTAATGTCCCAGTGTTGTTCTATTCCATTCTCTATTGCTACTTGAAAAGTGCCAGCATAACATTCTATCAGATATCAGCCTCTTTTGCCCACTGGCTTATGTATTAGAATTGTGCATATGATTGTAAAATGTTTATTCTGGTTCACAAAGCTATGGCTTTGAAATCTGTGACATTTACTTTGGACCTGAAACAGGGTTTAAGTGCCAAAAAACTCGACAAAGGAGATGGGGTTGGGTAGAGAGAGAGGGGAGGGGGGTGGGAGCCGTGTATTTTTTAAAACTAACTTGCCTTGGCTGTGCTGGCTTTTGTAGAAAATATTTTACCCTGATCTAGAGGGTAGATGCTGCTGCTTGGTTTTATGAAAACCTGTTTTCTCTGTCCAGTCGCAGCCATTCCTGCCTCTCCCCTGGAGCCTGCAGCAGGGCCTCAGCTCCAGCACGCAGTGCCACCTCCGCACAATGGGACTCCGGCCGCCTGCACGCACGTGGTGGTTCCACACCAGCCCCCCGTAAATGTGGACAGGTAAAATATTGCCAAGTGTCAGGGGAAGTGTTTGGAGGATGAGGACTACTAGGGTAATAAATTATATTCAGATCCATGTGTTCATTAATTAAATAAGAGGCAGCTGTTCAATCTGCCTTGTTTCCTGCTTTTTATCTTTTCCGGTGTCCAGAAAAGAGCTTTATCATATTTCAAATAGCGGTAACTGATTTTTGCTAACTGATAGGGAAAATTTTTTAAAAAATAGAGCATGTTCTTTGCAGTGTTTGGAACAATGTGTGTTTGCCACCAATTATTGCATTTATTGAAACTTAATGGAAAGGGAAATTTTTTCTGTTCCCTTCCCTGAATTAAGCTTCATAAAACCCACTCTGGGCTTGCACTGCTTATTTTCTTAATTGGAATAATGAATACTGTGCTTTCAGCCTAGATGTTTTGATTTCTGAACTGCTTGAAGTATTAGCAAGTGTTGCTGTAGATGTGTCCTTAGTGTGAAATACCGGACTAGTCATTTTGGTTATGCATTTAAAAAAACCACCTTTGTTCCTCATAAGGAGTATTTGGGGAGGCAGATATTATATGCTAGGAGCTCTCTGTAGCCATGAAGCAAGTCCCTCAGACTTTGAGAAATTGCTGAGACACTTGAAACCTCAGTATTGAACCGGGTGACATCTGTTACATAAGCATGAGCTGTCAGTTATTTTAATTTTAGTGATGCAGAAAGCCAAATAATCTCACAGTCCTTTCATGTTTTATGCAGGTAGTGCCAGAATATGCATGGAAAAACTTGAATGTGGGAAGCCATTGTGCAGTCTGTAATGGACAGTGTGCTTCAGGGTGTGATTGGCATTAATTGAAGGAGGAATTTGCCCTTTCTCGATCCCTCCATATGCCTGGGGGATCTTAGCCTGCTGTCATGCTGACAAGGATGCTCCTGCTGAGGGAAGTTCTGTCAGTGACACTGAGCTGCATTGGATGAGCCGCACAGAGCTGCCTCATAATTGTCTTGGGCAGCTATTAAAATGTTAATCACTCCCAGCCTTATAAGCACCTTGATGTTTGAAATACAAAATGTGCCACGCTAATGAGTGCTGTCCTGTACCATTATAATCTGCGTGGAAGCAACCTCAGAATGCCCACAGTGAAGAATGAGTAAATGAGATCAAAGAACACTGACAGAAGTAGGAAGAGCATGTAAGGTTGTGGAAGGGAAAACTGGCATGCCAGGTTGGAATGTGTCTGCTTCAGAGGTGCATCCACAGTGACCAGAAAGGTGAAGCCTGAAGCACTTGGTAGTGTCCCATAGATTTTGTCACATGGTAAAAGCCACACGTGCCACACCACTGGTACTGCATCTTGTGTGCTGTGGTTGTCTGGCATCCAGATACACCTGACATGGCAGCACACACAGGGGCACTGGATGCAGGTTGTCTCCTGAGTGAGCACCTCACTCCAGCCCTCAGCAAGATTTGGCTTTTGTCTGAAAAAGGCTTCATCATGTTTTAAGGGCAAGAGTGCTGAGATTTCTGACCAGAAGCCAAAAAGGTGTTACCTGGGGAACTTGTGTCGTGTGCTTGTGTGGGTGAGAGGATGGAGTGATGCAGAACCCTACAGCTGCCTAATCCACAGCCCACTTGCAGATTTTTGCTTGTACTCCATTCTCTAATTCTTTGCCCAGAATGGATCGTGTCTGCTGCTTCTTAGAAAAAGTTATTTCAGTACAGGGGTTTATGTTGACAGTACTTTCCTTGTGGTACTTACTCTGTAATTCCTCTTTTCTGTGGTGTTTTCTACAAACACTTGCAATGCAGTGCAAAACGCTTCGGTGAGCACAGGTCACCTCATGTGTCTCCATCCTGTATGCGTGGAGCTGGGTCTGGGTAGCTTAGATAACCAGTTTTTAGAAATATAGAGTCGGTTTGGGTGATTGCCTTCATATCTTGTCCTGGAAAAGAAAGATCCTCATTGCTGGCTGGTTTCAGTGCTGTTGTCTCAGTGGATTAAAAATAAGCACCATTTATTTAAATCATCTAAAAGTCTGGGGTCCGTTTTGCTGTTAAAGTCTATGTCTCCTCTGCAAAAATCCTCTCAATAAATGAGGTGACTGACATTGTCCTTCAGATCAGAAATAGCAGCTGTGAAAATATTTTGGCATTTTTCAAAGTCCTGGAAATCTGTATTTTATTTTTTCCTATTCAGTGATGATTTCTGATGAATGATCGGAAACAGATATACTGTTTTCTGGCCTTCTTTCTTTATTTTTTAGTCTCTTGTAATTCTAATTTCAGGCTGTGTCTACATACAGTTTTGGCTAAAATTATCTATAACAGATACAATTTTCGGTAATTTTAAATTTTTTGGATGTTCCATTTTTTTTAAGTAAACTGGCTTCTCTTTTCTAAACATCTTCCAGTCTATCTTGTTAGTATTGATGTGTCCAGGTCAAAATGTGAAGCTTCAGAGGTGCTTTTCACCTGCCATGGAGATGTCCTTCAGATGTTTGCAAGATTGTTATGTTTGGAAATGCAGTCTGAACAACTCTGGCAACTTTTTTTTTTCTCTATTACATAAGAGTCTTGCTACAAGCACACTTATGGAATGTGTTAGAATGCTGAAATTATCCAGCTCTTTCTGCAAAATTGTATGCCTGAAAAGGATATCTCTGGTGTTGCATTAGACACTTAGACAATATTAAGAATATAACATAAGACAGTAAGAACAGCTGTAGCAGGTCAAAACCCCTTTTTTATTTTTTTGTGTTCTTTGCTTTAATGGCCTGTAGCACAACGTAAAGGGAAAAAAAAGGTAATTACCAGGCGATCCTCTGGCCAGTGAAGGGTTGCTAAGCATTGTGATCCAAATGCAACCATAGGCTCAAGTAGTCCCTAAGCTGCTAATTACCAGAAGCTGGAGGGCATACCAATCTCCTAGGAATTTATCTAATCTCCTTTTGAGCTTGTGGCCTCTAAGATGTCCAGTGGAAATTAATTCCACTGTTCTGTTTTCCCCTTTGTTTTGTCTAAATTTGCTCCTCTAGTAATTAGGTGGATCAAGCAGCATAGAATCTAGAAGATTCTATACCACAAAATTTAGAGTATTTATAGTCCTGATTTCCTTTTCTGTACCCCGTTTGTGACTGTAGAGACTCCTTTGTCTCAAAAGGCAGCATTCAAGTCTGAATGACTCCTGGTCTGTGTGTAATACTGGCAGTGCAATGACAAATAAATATGAAATACTAATAATTATTTTTTCGTGAAGTCAGCAGATAAATTGGGTAGAAAAATTCTGTTTGCAGAAGCAAGAGGCTTCTTCATTGCTCTAATACTTGTTGAACTACTCTGCTGTTTAATTTATCTGAATGAGCAGTTGCTCTCTTCGTGCCTCTTGCTTACCCCATTCATCAAACTTGGCATGTTATCTTACCTCTAGTACGGTCATTGGCAGTAACCAATAATATAAATAAATAATAAGGGGATAAAATAAGTAATAAGATACTTTGTAGTGAATAATAACCTAATGACTGTACATTACAGAGCAGGTTTTAATAGTCCTAAAGCATTTCACAGATTCTGCTCCTCATCTTAGCCATGTGGGTCTCTGGCACAAAAAGGTGATGTGATTTAGGAGCTCTCCCAGGCAGCCAGCAGGGTTTCTGTGTCTGCTCTCAAACTCAGTGCAGTGAAACATATTTTTCACTTTGAAATTTTCCCAGCATATCCACAGATGAAAAAAAGGGGAGTGCCTTTCTGGAAAAGAACCAGTGATGGTTTGAAAAACTGGGAAGGCTTGATATGAACACCAGCATGTGATTGTCACAGGAAATTGGGGCTTTGGATAAAGCATTGCCACTTTCAAAAGAGCAATGATTGTTTTCTGTCTCATGGGGGATACTGTAAAACAATTCTTTAATTGTTTGTGCAGAGTTGTATACACAAAGAAGCCAGCAAATGAAAATATACCGTATGCCAATTACAAGCAGGATCCTTTTTAAGACTAGTAAATGTGCTGTCAGGAGAAAATTAGCCTGTGAAACCAAGCCACCTGCTGAGAGATGGCCTGAGGAAATTGATAGCCAAGTTTCAATCTACGAAAATTGCATCTGAGCCTTTTTGGCTGAAACATTTCCAAACAACCTCAACAGTTGGGATGTGGTCCAAACAGGGAATAGGTACCCAAGATTGTCAGGATCTAACTGTTGAGGGCCTTAAGAAGCACCTGTGAAAGATCACAAGATTTTTGAGTATTCATTGAGTACTTGCTCTTGCTTGAGGAGCTTATGGTCCCATTACTGTCATTCTGTTCACTGAAGTAGCACCTTAGTTTCTTCTCTCTGGCAGGATAGGACATGTAATCTGCAGAGTCAGAAGGATTTGACAATGCAGCATCTAATAAAGGGGTTGGGAGGTGAGGAGCAGGCTGCGAGGCATAAGCAAGTACCATCCGGGGAGAGTACGTGTAATTGCAGAGTGTCTGTGTTTGTGCTGCTCTTGCCTGGGGGGAGAGGTACAAGAGCTCGCTCATAAGGCATCTCTGACAGGTGGGAGATGGAAAATGAAAGTGAAGATTGACATGAGAGGTTCTGGGAGAGGGTTCTTTTGACTTGAACATGATCAACAGAAGTGTGGAGCTGGATAATGCCTTGGAAATAAACCCTAAGGGCTTGTGTGGGAGGAGGGACTGAAAGGAGCACGACATTGACAAGCAATTTTTTTCTCTGGGTAAGTGGTATATAGAAGAGACTGCTCCAGAACTGGTGGCAGGAGTTGATCCAAGAAATAATAAAAATTACAATGATCTTATTCAAGGGCAATTACAATGATTTGCAATAAGAGGAAGGGTATAACAGACTATGAGACCTGAAAAAGATGTTAGAGGCTGTAAATTGCATTAGTAGGTGGTTCCGGGCAGTGTAGGTGCTGCAGAGGTTTTCCTACTGCTTCCCATTGCAGTCACTTTTCAGACTGCAGTGTCCTATATTTCTGGCTATCGTGTAGCCAAAGGTAACTACTATGCCATGTGTTTGAGGGAAAGAATACCAAGTACTTGGCTGCAAAAACAGTTTTTCCTACTGTGGTAGAAGCATAGTTTTGTTTTCACTGGCTAAAAGAATGCTTGGGATTGATGCAGACTTCTCTTACATTTGTGCTATAGCTTTGAGGATGACTGGATTTCTGTTCTAGATAAAGTATGTAAGGAAAAATTTCTATGTTTCTCTTTCAGCAATCTCAATCCAGAGAAAAATGCAAATGAAAACGGAATGTCTATGCAGAATGATAACTTTGAAGAGATCATGAACCTGCCTATTGGTTCTAAACCATCCCGGCTGGATGCTATGAACAATGATGGAAGCAATAGTCCCGAAATTCCTCTGAATCCTATTCTAGCCTTTGAAGATAAGGGGACTCTCTTGCCTCAGGTAGATAGTGTTCAAACACATCAAACAGCAGGTAGGTTTGCTGTGGTTCACTATCACTTGTAATGTGTTGTAATTGACAGAGGTCCCAGAGCTCTCAGTTAATATAAGTTGATTCATTTAAGCATTAAACGCCACAATATTTGGGGACAGGAGCACATCTCTTTGTAAAGACATGCATGCCAAACACATATAGATGCAGTGCAAATGGTGGTGAGGCCTTATCTTTTCCTGGATGAGGGCTTCTCAGATATATTTTACTTTCTGCCACTTGAGGTAGCTTGGAAAGGTTTGCCCTGTGCTTTCAAACAGAAGTGATAGGTGACAGCTGCTGTTCTGACCTTCTGATCAGCAACTGGGTTCCAGTTTTGCAAGTGCAGTGCTTGACATGCACATGCAGAAGGGAGGCTACTACTTTTTAAAAACTTCTTTTTGAAATTCTGGATGTGCTTTTCTCATTAAGTTCTTGCAGGCATTGAGGGATGGTTTGCAGGATGCTGGATTTTTCTGAGTTGTATCATAATTTTCAAGAATTTTAGGTAAACAAATACTAATCTAGCAAATTAAATTGGATAGCACTTTATTTTTCTCTGGCCTAAAAATGCAATGAAAATCATCTTACAGTAAAATAATTGCATAAGCATGTAACATTTTGAAGTAAGAATTGCAACTCTTTGCAAACCTGTCATTTTTACCTTCTGTTTTAGAAGTGATCTGATTGTTTCTTCTGAAGAACCAAAGGTGATATGAGCATCTCTGCAGTCAGTGGAGTTTCTTCCATGCAATGAAGGAGTGTTTTATTTTTTCTCTCCAGTTTTTTAAAGATTTCTTGAATATCTTTTTTGGAAGGACTTTAGTAAAACCAGCAGAAGAAATGAGGGGAATAGACTTGGATCACCATTCTAATAGCTTTCATCACTAGAAAAATCATGCTTCACGTGCGTTACTTAATATGGCTATTTCCAACAAGCTTTTTTTGTTAGTAAATGAATATTTCTGCATTCCTTAAGACACAAGACACTGGAATCTGAAAGTAACGGGCTGATTTGGGTGGTGGGACTGATACTTTTTTTTTAAAAAAAGGTGGGTGTTGGTTTAAAAGGCATAATTGTAAAATTGGCAAAGAATCTTTTACACTTTGTGGTTCTAATACTTGAAAAATAAATGCCTCATTGCTCTACAAGTAGAGTTAATGGGGTGTTTTATTTAAACCTGTTGGTTTAAATGTTATTGCAGAGAACTCTAATTATGGGGGCAAACTATAGGCTTCTGTATCAGGTTCTTATAAATGTAATTCCTACAGGGACATTCTGTAAATTGAGACGTCACTATGATCTTCTCACATTTTCTCTAAAAACATAAAACAAGACAGGTTTTAAAATGTGAAAATTTGAAAGCGTTATTTTTTCATGGACAAGAGGAAAACCTATTGTTCTCCTAGATGATGTATTTATGAATTTTGCTCAGTACAGAAATAAATCATTTAATTGAATAAATTAGACAAATGTGGTAAAAAGATACTGCAAACTTGATTTTTTTTAGTTACATCCATGTTCACAGTACTATAAGAGATGTGTATGCATATGTGCACACGTGTGCACACACATACAAGGAAATACCTTGTTCTGAGTCCTGTAAATTGCTGCTGTTCCCAATGATGGAAGACTTTTCCTTTGCCTTATCAGACTACTGAAGACTGTGTGAAGCCTGAGATATTTGAGTTTTGGATGATGATGATGCAGGTTTGGGCATTTTTGGGGTTTGCTCGTTTCAGAGCAAATGGAAAATGGTCATTGTTTGTGCTTTTTATATAGTGTGTGCTTTTTATAAAGCAGTGCAGTTTGAGTGGTAAGAGGAGCGATGCAGGTTGCTTTCTCTTTGGTTTGATGCTGATTTCTACTGTCATTCATTGTTCCATCCCCACACTTTTGGTTGCTGTTGTGCAGAACTGTAAAATCTTGCACGTTTTTGTGCTTTGCTAAACAATGCTGTTGGAGGCAGAGCTCGCTCTGGGTGTTTGAGTTTGAAGCATCGCCGAAGGCTTGAGGCATTGCTCTCTGAATCAGTAAGAAGATCCTTGGGTAGGGGAAATGGAGGTTTATGGGCTCTCAGCTCCTGCTAACAGAGAATGTACTATTAAGATTCCTGCACTTGCCTTTAGTGAGCACTGAGCGAGGCCTCTAGGAAGCTGTGCAGAAAGTCTGTGCTAGCAGAAGAAATCCTCTGAGACAAAAGCCGAAGGATTTTTGAAGAAATTTCTACTGCTGCCAAGTGTTC
The DNA here is from genome assembly GCA_013397115.1 of Edolisoma coerulescens. Taxonomy (NCBI): domain Eukaryota; kingdom Metazoa; phylum Chordata; class Aves; order Passeriformes; family Campephagidae; genus Edolisoma; species Edolisoma coerulescens. Next base: position 1,984,743 of record VWZW01006867.1, read on the forward strand.
ATCTTATAGAGGAGATGGGATAAAAGCAATGGAAAAAAAATGAAAGAGACTTCATCTGCCAGAATATTTATGGAAGGGAAAAAACAGCCATTCAGTCAGAGTGCTTTCAATAGTAACTTGTGACACAGTAAAATGAATTGGGTTCCTTTCTTGCTTTCTTTAGTTTTCCATGTACATAGCCACAATATTTTGAAGTGTCCAAAATATGTAGTTTTTCTTTAAAACTATATAGAGCATGTAAGTACCAAATAAAACTTGTTTGAAATATTTATTTCTACTTATATTTTCATTTTCTTGCATAGTTGAAGCAAGAGTCAATCTCTGATGGAAAACTCTTCTTGCTACTCTTAGTCTGCTTAAAACTCTGCTTCAGGTTTTCTCTAATTTCTTTACTGGAAAATCGGTACAGAGTCACTTGCAACTAGAAACAGAGCAAAGAAACACGCAGTAACATTTAGCTTCAGTCTTAGGATTCATTTAGGATCAGGTTTAAATTGTGTTGATCTTGAGCTATTTAGGATTGGTTATAAATTATGCTGGTCTGTTTTTTGGGAGACTTCAGCACACTTGCTTCACTGTTTGCAGCAAAAATGGGCCTGCTTTATTTCTCATATGTACTTTGTTTTTTGCTTTGAATTGTTTTTTTTTTTTTTAAACATGGCTGGATTAAAACTAGTTTATCATTACAGTCAATCCAGGTTTGCTTCAAATGAGAGAGAATTTCCTGTTTCAGGGGCCTGACATACAAAGTAAAACCAAGGGAATTGAGAGTAGGTGTATGAATTTTTAAGAAAATGATTTAATATTGAATTTTTAAATCTTTTGGTTAAGCCTCTTTTAATGCAGGGAAAATAGCTTCTCTTCTGTTGAGCGTTGTTCTTGACAGTAAAATATGGTCTGGGAGGAAGGCCAGCTCCTCTGCCTGCTGTTGCAACTGGTTGTATTGTTTGTACTATGAGGGGCAAGGTGGAACTACTCTGTGAGGTAGAAGTAGCCAGTGCAGCAGGTGCAGACAGCTGTTCTGAGGGCTGGGAGCAGTGACCTTCCCCAGCAGAGAGCTGTGTGCTCTGGGAAGGCTCAGCTCCGTTCCCATGTCTCCACAGCAGAGCATGGATGCTCCCAGGGATGAGGCTCAATGAGTTATTTCAGTACATCACAACTGCTGCATTGCTCACCATTAGCTCTGCTTGCTTCATGCCTTTTATCTCCTCATTCCTGATGAAGAATGTTTTGTTATTTTCTTTCTTGCTAAGACCTTGAAATAATGTTTGCGATTAAATACCTAAGAATACAGATACAGGACACATTCTAATATCATTACTTAATATTGCACTGTTTCTTTTTGGAAACTGATCTAAAAATACCCACAGAGGTGACTTGAAATTTGAGATTTTTTTGTTCCTAGGTGTGGCATTCAGTCAGTCCTCTGTTTTAGTAAGAACATCTGCCCAAAGCTGAGCACATGGTTTGTCACATGAGATTTCAAAACAAAGTTCCTGTCACACATGAATATTGAAAATGCCATATTGTTTTATCCCAAGTTTCTGTCTACCCTGTACTTTAATAGGCCTTTTTACTGCACTGAGTGTGGTTTTTGTTGGTTTTGCATGTTTTTGTTTGGTTTTTTTTTTTTGGCGGGGGTGTTTGTTTTTTCCCAAACAGTACCATTGGAAAGAACTTGCTGATATTAAAAGAAATCATTATCAAAAATGCTTCCCCCAAGCACCAAAATTAAGCTTAGAGATTTGAGCCACAATAAAATGGAACATTGAACTCTTAAATGACAGAATAACTTTTTAAAACCATTTTTTAATCTCACTTTTTTTCCATGTTTGTTACCAGTATCAGCTCTAAAGTTCTACATGCACATTAAGAGTTATAAGACGGTCAGAAGCACCTCAAAAGAGTGCTTCTTTTGACTGGGGTACAGTTAATTTTCTTCACAGTAGCTCAAAGGGGGCTGTGTTTTGGGTTTGTGCTGAACACAGGGTTGGTAACACAGGGATGTTTTAGTTGCTGCTCAGCAGCGCTTGCACAGTCTGCCTCACATCACCCCACCAGCCTGGGGTTGGCACAAGGAGTTGGGAGAGGACACAGCTGGGACACGTGACCCCAGCTGACCACAAAGACATTCCATACCTTACATTGTCATGCTCAGCATATAAAGCTGGGGGAAGGAGGAGGAAAGGGGGGATGTTTGAAGTTACAGTGTGTGTCTTCCCAAGTAACCACTACATGATGGAACCTGGCTTTCCTGGAGATGGCTGAACATCTGCCTGCCCATGGGAAGTATATATGTAAGAAAATTAGTTGAATTTAAACACATGACTACCTTTATTGTTCTTTATCTCCTTTTAAAATGAAGTATCAATATCAAAATACAACAAAAATTCCTAATTTTGCCAAATATTTTCACTTTTCCCTTGTGGCAAATAGCTTTGGAAATAATTTAACACTTGCAGAACACAGAGTTCTGTACTTAAACACATCTCACCCAAATCATTTGTGGTTCCTGCTGTGTTCTATACTTGCTCTGTGCAACACTTCCTTGCCTTAATGTGCCTTTGCTCTTCTGCTGGACAGTAGTGCCTATAGTGTGGACAAGCATCAGCTGTAAGGCTTCACCAATTCTTGTTTCTTACAAATTTCTTGCACTTTCTGAATTTTCCCTCAGCAGTTACTTTCTGTAGTAACCTGTTCGTAGTTTTCTACCTTTATAGTACGGATTGATTAAATTCTTTTCTAAAGCCCCTGGAACGTGCTCTGAAATACAGGACATGGAACAGAAACAGGATAAAGATGAATGCAGAAACACCTGCATTCTTAAGAGATGCCTCTTCAGTGGAATCAGCCTGTTGCGTGAATAAAACCTCATTAATACAATGCTGGTTTTTCTGAAGCGGGGGTGAGGAAACCAAAAACAAACCATGGAAGGTTAACCAAGCATAGTGGGTGTTTTTCAGCGTAGCCATGTCCTCAAGCACACTTAAGCAGCCAGCCAAACGGTCCAAGGAATTGTGTTTTGACCTGCTCCAATTCTTGTTATCAGGACATCTCTCTTGTATGATGCAACTGCAAATAGCACAAAAATTACAGGAACCAATGAAAAGAGTTGTTTCCTCCTAAAGTTCAGGCCCTTGGATCTGGTAAGTTTTCATAAGCCATTTGGCTTAAATATTAACTGTCTTCATGGCACATAGCTGCCCTAAGGAGCTCTTGAGTTTCTTCTGTTTGTTGATGGACTTGCTCAAGGAGTTTGGCCATTTGGCTTTTTCTGAATGCTAATGAAAAGTCTGGATCTGAAGAGGAATAACAAATGTTAGGCAACCTGCTGTCTTTCCCTGCGTTCTAATGCAGATGCATAGAAAGCTTATTTTTCAGGCTAGATACAGTTGGTTGGTGGTTCTTACTACAGGGAAAGCAGAACAATAATCTTCTACCACACAAAGCAGATACAAATTCAGTTTTCATCCCTACAACCATTCAAGATTGCTGCTAAATTCTCCTGATCCAGATGCATAAATCTCAGTTGCCGAATTCAGCCTTATGCAGCAGCTGCCTATCAAGACAGAGCAGGGTTTTGGCTCTGGCGCTACATACATAAAGATATGTGCTGTATACAGTTATTAGCACATTATAACTCTCGTAAGTACTCAACTTTTATCCAAAGACAAGAAGACTAACCAAAACCGGAAAAATATTAAGGAATAGACTTTTAAGTACGAAGATGTGAGAATTCCCAGCTTTAATATCAGCTAATCATGCAATTTCGTTATTTGCTTGCTTTATCAAAATAAACTAAAATCACATTTGAAGAACTTTTAGGTTCATCTAGTGCCAAAATTTCTTATATTGGATAGAAGCATCTGTACCTGAAGTCCTGTTTCCCTGCTGTTCAGAAAGCCTTTAGTTTTAAAGCAAACAAACAAAATCTTCCTGCCTTTATTGGGAGACACTCTTAAACACCTGCTTTAAAACAGGTGAGGTAACAGCTACCCTTGAGATTATTCTGTTTGCTCAAGGGAGCAGAGCTAGTCCCCTAGCTAGGAGGAGTTTGCACTGTCAGTGGTTGGACTCGATGATCTTAGAGGTCTTTTCCAACCCTAATGATTCTGTGATCTTTGTTACAAAGCAGCGCCTGTTTGCTGCTGATGGGTGCAGGCAGCTTTGGCAACACCCTGGGAGCCCAGCCCAGCAGGAAGGATGTACCTGCTCGTAGTCTGCAGAATGTGGAGATGCCCAGCTGCTGAAAGCGGACCTCTTGGTGGGTAAGAAAATTCTTGAGGTAGGCTTGAATCTCTCCAATGTGATGCTTCCACAAAAGCATCATTTTTTCTGCAGAAATGGGAGAACCACTGGAGATCAATACAAGCCTTTAAAACACGTTGAAAACTGATTTTTGTGACAACATTTATGAGATCAATAATGACTCATCCACCTTCAGCTAAAACCAACATTACTGCAAAGACTGGCAAGGGACTCCCCTGTACTACAGCTTCTGACAATACCACTGATACTTCAGGTAAATAAAAAGTTGCATGGGCTGCTGTGCTGGGAATCTGATCCCTGTGCAAGGGGCCTGCTGATTCACAGACGGGTCAGCCTGTTATGCAAACGTGTCCATGAGGTGATTGTGCTGTTAGACTCTGTTCACTACCAGAGGGAGAGTCTGCTCTGTTGCAAATCCTCAATGCTAGAATGAAAGAGATTTGCATTTTCCCTTATGGGGACTCACTACAGATTTCAGTTTTTCTTACATCTAAGGTCTAAAATCTAACCATACCTTTCTAGAGAGTGTGGCAAGTATCATCTGAACACCCTTTTCTTGCAAGTCTTAAAGGCCCTCAAGCTGCATGGGACATGTATATTAAGCATTAAGCTGTTTGTTTTCTCCAGGTAAAAATAATGCTCTTCTTATTCTCTCTCATTGAAACTTTACAAGTTTTGGCTACATTCTTAAAAGCCACTTTACCTCACTGCTCCTGCTAATTTAGTCTAGAATTATAACAGCAGGATTTCGTTCAGTAAGAGTTTTTCTCTTGCTGGTCAGGGAGCAGAGTTAATCTAAAATTTTGGAACATAACCTCTGTTGTCTGTGGGGAATGCCATCACATTTTACACAGTGAGAAAGATGGTCAAACAGCAAGATGTAACCTTATCTGAAGTGACCCTTGTCTGCAAGGTTCTGCAACAGGTTCTCATCTCTCCCATGGTGAGGAGTATCTTGATGGTCTCCCACCTTCCTATTTAAGTTGTTTTTAAGGACCTCAGCACTGGCTATGGACCAGCCCTGCAGAATGGCAGTGCTTGAAGAATCGGACCTTTATCCATGGTCCACTTTCATCCCTGGATTTTTTCATGCACTCAAGGACTGTTTTATTTCAAGGGTGACTGTAGGCACTTTTACTCTAATAAATGTGTAGAGACCAGAGTGGGGGGGTGATACAGGAATATTAAAGGTTGTTCAGTGCCTGACAGTTAACTCCTTTGGGAAAAGGCTAATTTCACTCCAGACAGCCGTAAGTCTCTTTCAAAGCACCGTTAATCCTGTGTGAGTTACCGTGACCGGTCATGTGCTGGATGATGGAGGCAGCATGAAAGGATGGCTCAGGATGTTCCAGTTGGCCAGCCAGTCTCACCAAGCAGTTTGTCAAAGGCTCATCCATCCACTGGACCATGTGTAACATGGCTTCTTCTGGAAGGCAGAAAGGTAAGAGAATAGCCAGTAAACAGGAACTGCAGCGTCAAAGAAATAAAGGTGAGAGGTCTGCCAGAAACTGCTGAAAGAGGGAATCCTTTACGGAACTGGAGAAGCAAAAGAAGTGCTGAACTTGGTTAATAAGTATGTTCAGGATGTAAAAAAGGGTCCTGTTCTGAGGTTATGCTCTCAATAAGGTAAGGCCATGGATTTGATTCATATTTTGTTGGCTTTATGTTCTGCAAGAATGAATCACTTTATGTGCAAGATCCACTCTTGGCCTTTTGGGCTCAGTCTGTCCAGCAGCTACTGGGCACCACTTGCAAAATGAAATGTGACATGTTGCCAGCTGCATGGCCATTACACCAGATACAAGAGATGACTTGTTTGACAGACAATATCCAATACTGGGGCATGCTGGGAAAATTTAAACTCATCCTTTCTGCCGTGAAGAGCGGTGTACCTTTCATGAGTGCCAATTTGGTATCTCTGATAAAATTCATGTGCAAAAAATTTCAAGATAAAGAGTCACTTTGTATTTTAGTCTTTTTCTTTAAATTAGTTTCTGCTATGGCAAAATTATTTCACCCCAAGAAACTGGGAAATGCTACAAATAGAAATAAACAGGCCATGTACAGCAGTAAAGTTCAGCACAAAAAAATTTAGAATAAAAAAATTTTAAGCAGTTGAACAAAAGCGCAGACAACGGAGCCCACATGTCCTGCCAGCAAATTGTATTTTGTTCCTGAAGCTTACAACTAAACTCACAATGAATTTAAAGGGAAAGACTTGGGTTGTGTGTCCAGCTCTGCTCCATCTCCTATTAGAGTTAATAAAGGACATGTGCACTTCTCTGATTCAGCCATTCATGGAGGCTTGCTGCCCTACCTTGCTTTGCTAGCTCAGCAAGGCAGGATGTCACGTAACGAAGGGAGTCTTCCTGAGTGTCAGTCAAAAGCATGGTCTGGAGGAGACCTTCGACACAGCGGCTCTCAGTGATTCTCTGCCACAAGAGAGAGATTCATGTTTAGCACTTCCATTATGGTTTAGTGGTGTCCGGGGGCTTCAGAAGTACACCTACAGTACTGAGGGCTAGACCATCAATAATGGAAATGTATCCTTGCAGATCTACCACAACCAGCTGACAACACCTTGGATTGTTCAGAGATCACCTGTACTGAGATAAATATTTTATAGACTGAGTTGAAAACAGATAGGAGACTTAGCCTGTGCTGACCTGGATTAAAAGCATATGAGACTAAGAAATGAGTTCTGAATGAGCTGGCTGGAGGTGGCTGGTTGCTAGTGAAGTTGAATCACAAAGTCATCAGCTCTCTGGGAGGCCCTAACCATGGAAGCTGCTCATGGCTCCCTAAGTGAGCTCAGGTGTCTATCAACAAAAGGGAGTATCTTTTTTTGTGTTCGCTCATTTTATGCTGCAGTTTTTGAACTCGCTGCTTAGAGGTCCAAAATGGATTTGAGACTGCTACCTTTCAAGCTCCCACACTCTCTTTGTGTCCTGCTGGCATAAAAACAGCACTGTTTTTTCCTCTTGTGCCAAGGACTCTTAAGTGTTTCAGGGAGCGTTCCTTAGGGTTGACCCTGGAAACCTGGCACTCCCACTCATGTCTGTGTATTCACTTATGCAGTGAGAGCTAGATACTCTCTATATTATAAAGATTTATAAAGATGAAGCAGCTCTCAGCTGATAACAGGATAAAGTCACAGAATTTAAATACTTCAGAAAAACAACCATATTTGTCAAACTTTGAATGGATGGTCCGTTTTTACTCCTACTGTGGGCCTTGAGTTTGAGGGAATCTAGTTCCCTGCGAAGCTTGATTTCACAGCTATTAGAATTTTATATAATTCTCATCTTAGTGGAAAAACCCATACTTTTCCTTCTGGCTGGTTTAAATCTCTGGAACTAGTAGCAACTGGATCATGAACAAAGAGGGGAAAAAAAAGAACTGAGTCTTGAAAGGTGTGTACTAGGAAGTGGGACAAAGCAGAAATGAGGATTTAGGTGGCGTTTTTTCCTCAATATTGATTGCTACTAGTGGTACTGTTTGATCAAGGTACTCTTAAAAGGCAAGGAGAAAAGAAGTGCATCTGTGCATATGGATTCCGAAGCAAAGACAGCAAGAGAGATCTTTACATCATTTTGGCACAACTAGTATCTTCCCAAAGAGGCAAAATGTACATCAATAGCTAGGGTTCTATTTCACAATGAACAGCAGCTGAAGCATGAGAGCCAGGAAATAACAATTCAGTTCATAACAGACCTCAGATTTTCCTGAATGATTCCTTTAATTAGTATGAAATGTTCTTGGTAGAAGAACTTTTTATACCTATGATGAAGTCAAATTAGGTAACCACATCACTCATAGCAAAAATTAGATATTTCTTATTTTAATTAGCTTTTATTGTATTGGGAAAATATGAATAAAACTGCCTTTTATTATGGTCCTTTTATTGATACATGCAATTTTGTGTAAAGTATATAGCAAATTGGCATACGTTTAATTACCCACAGAATTTTTTTTTTTTCAATGCTGATTTGACATAAACACAATGGCAACCTCCCAGGGCATACAGTTCAGTGACAAACACTGGGGACCTACCTGACTATTTTTGGAAAGGCTCAGGTTTTTGATGATGCAAGCAGTATGTCCGACAATCACAGGGTCTGTTTTATGTGCTGCCAGTAGCGTCCCCAGGCTCTGCAGTAGCTCAGCACATGCCAGAGTGTCCTAAGAGCAACCAGTATCTCAATTACATCCAACACGGACAACACAACGTGACTTTGCAGTGAGCTATGGAGAGATCGAACTTAGCTCTGCAAGAAGAGCATTAGTTTGTTTATTTAAACTAAGGATGTGGCTGGGTCCAGTGCTGCTTCTCGAAAGTATGGTCAGACTGGCACTGACTATAGAGCACTTGCTATGAAAGGTTGGAGTCTTTAAGTTCCTGTAGTTTATTTCTGTTTCTATCAAATGCCTCACTGGGGTCGTTGCTAGTCAGGGGAAGGATGTGTGATCCCGATGGGAAGGAGAAGTGGTCAGGGTAGGTGTGAAAGGCAGAGGTACACAGTGAAATAGCAGCAGCAGTGTGTCCTTGAGTACCTCAGCTATTTACCTGGCTACAATAATGGGTTGTATGTTTAGATCAGTTTGTGACCAGGCACCTCTTTAGTAAACACGTTCTGAGCAACATCTTCTTTACACACATATCCCTGCTGTCTGATGATATATTAGAGGTACTTTACTAGGTATGTCTCTCTGAATGTAGTCTTTCCCCAGTTACCATTAATATTAATTGAATCACAGAATGGCCTGGGTTTGAAGGGACCTTAAACATCATCTAGTTCCAACCCCCCTGCTGTGGGCAGGAACACCTTCCACTAGGCCAGGTTGCTCAGAGCCTCATCCAACCTGGCCTTAAACGCCTCCAGGGATGGGGCATCTACAACTTCTCTGGGCAACCTGTTCCAGTGCCTCACCACCCCCACAGTAAGGAATTGTTTTCCTAATATCAAATCCAACCTACTCTCTTTCAGTTTGAAGCCATTACCTCTTGTTCTGTAGTATCAGATGTGAGTCTGGATTACTGCGCAGATGGTTACCTCAATAACAATACAGATTAAGGGGGCATTGCTGTGTGTAAGAGAAACCTTCAACAGACTTTGGGTTAGGTCTACAGGTAAAAGCAAAAGATTTCCTTTTGGGAGGAAAGTGTTTTTTCTTTCAGTCTTCTTCTCTTAGGAATTTAGGCATTTTTTATGCAGTTCTTCTGTTTGTTCACAATGAACTATATTATTTGCGCTACTTGGAAACCAAGACGCATTAGCAAGGGAGTTCAATATAAAACAAATCATTGGTCCTATACACAGTTGCAAAAAATCACATAATTCTGAAACCTGTGAAATGTCAGGATCACTAAAGCAGTGCTGAAAGGCAGATGTCTTTAAAAGTTAGTTTAACTTGAATCTTTCTTTTACTTAGGTTAAATTGCAAAATTGTATCTTATTTTCCTTTAATATCAGCTGACATCTTCACTTAGTTCATTTTAAGCACTGTCACAACCAGCAATCCTAAAATAAAACATGAAAGTAAGTGGAAAGGGCAGTGCTACGCCTAAACACAGGGCATTTAAAGAATCCTACATGCAGACGTGACAGTAAATTTTCCTTAGGCTTACTTTTCCTTCTCTTTAAAGGAAGAAATAATATAGTTTCAGATAATCCAATTAAATTACCATTGATGACTGTTTTCTATGCTTTTGGGCCAAATGTCCTCTTTTCTATGTAATCCCATCAACTACGATACTCATATTTGATTTGCTACAGCCTGGGAGGAGGAAATTTTCTATGCATTATAAAGGAACTTTCAAATATATAATGACTTCCCTGCCAAGATCTTTATTTAGGACCTACATTAGTAAGTGACAGTACTTGAATTTTGCTGGACATTTTTTTTTGGCTGGAATATGGCTGAGATCCAGATTTTGTTTTCTGGCTCAATCTCTTTGCACAGTGCAAGAGAATCACGAGAAAACTGTAAGTAAAAATAGATTGAGTGGTTCAGATGGATATTGATCTAACTTCTCCCGAGCCCAGAATATTAAAAAAACCAACAAAAAACCAAAAAAGGCAAGGAAAAGCATTCCAGCAGAAAGTGTGCTTACAGTTGCAATGCTGAACTCACAGTCCTTACACAGGGATTTCTTGACAAGGTAAATATTATCCCCTTTACCAGTTAGCAAGATGGGAAGGTAAAGTTATTTTGTACCTGGAGTGGAGAGTCAGTGGCACCATCTGGAATAGACAGACCCTGACTTCCACGTCTTGTGCTCAAAGGAATTTGATTCAAAAGACTGTTTTCTCACAAAGCCTGATTCTTTAGTGTTTCAGGGTTGGGCTGTCCTTGGGAAATCTGAATAAAATTCTCCCTGCAAGAGGGAAGTTTTCCAGCTCTTGCTGGGAATCCCTGTCAACAGCCTGACCAGGAAATCACAAAAAGGGGGCTGAAGCGGGGCGAGGAGCTCCTGTGAAGCATTCCTGGGGGTTGCTTCATGGTAACAAAAGGGCAGACGGATTCTGCCCCATTGTATCCTGGGTAGTATTTGTAATAATTCAAGCATCACTTGACTTGGTTGTAAAGGTTAGCTTTGTTCAGTGGTTTGTTTTCCAACAGTTGTTCCCATGGAAAAGTCCCTCTTTCACTCACAGAGAATTCAGCCTGAGTGAGAGAAAGAAACCTTGAAAAGACTTGAAAAACAGGCCAGAAAAGGCATGGAGATGGAGAGGCAGGATATGAATACAGAGAGGTCAGCCTCTTCTCAGAGTACCCAGGGCTTGCTTGCACAAAGCAGCAACATTCAGTAGTTAGGGACAGCCATGTTTGCTCACTAAAACAAATTCAGAGATGTAGATACTTCTCACTGGAGAATAAAGTCTCGAGGGTGATGTGTTGCTTTCCAGCCTCCTGCTGCTGACCCTTTTTCCCTCATGAAGGATGGGCTGTTTCACAACTGGTGTACCAAGGCCAAGCTCCCAGTGCCTTTGTTCCCACTGACTCTGACCACATCTCTTTGTGGCCGGGGGTTTGAAACACTGGGGTAAAGACAAGTTTCAGGACCAGGAAGAAAAGGATTTGTGGGTAATCTTTGCTGGGAGAACAAAAAGTGTAAATTGTGTTTGGAGACCAGAAAAGCAAAAGTGAGTGAGGACCATATTCCAGCAAAATGTCTCATACTGAATAATGTATTTACTGCGCAAATGGCCTTCAACTAACTTAATGCATTTCAGTTGTAAGCTTGTTGAGAGCAAATTGTGTTTTGATTGTATGAGGCAGTTTGACAAGCAATGAGGATGTTTGGTGCTCACACAGCTACTGTGGCTTGAATAGCTCTGTGCTCTAGTTGCTGCTACCCAGGCATTGAGCTCACCCATTTTCTCAGTCACGTCCCAGAGGTACGGGAGGTGCAATTTTGGTTTGTGTGCAGGCAACTGAACTGTAATGCACCAAGCTTTCCATACCCAGAGTAAATTTCCAATCAGGCTGAGTGTAATTCAGGCACCAGAAGCATCTAAGGCCACCTGAGGCTACTCAGACCCTGTCACTAGTGCTTGAAGCAATGTGGAAACGTTCTCACATATTTTTGCTCTATGTACCCAACCTCTGACTACCTTCAAATAGTGTTGTTAGCTTAAAACACTTACCAAAAACCTTTCACATTTATGTTCTTAAGGATGTCTTTAATTACTGTAAAGAAAAAGTTTGTTTAAAAACAAGAGTAATTTGTCAGCGCTTCCTGTAATTTATTTCTAGTCAGACTTCTTCATGTATTTGCTAGTGTTGCACTATTAATGGTGGTGTTTACCCTGAACATGGGCAAAAGAATCATTCTGTAACTTAGGACATGAGGATACACAGTCCTAGTGAAAGTCCTAATGCATTAACTAAAGATAGACAGGATTTTGGATTCTGTTAGTCCCCCTTTTTGTTTTGATCCTAATTCAAAATATGTTAGTATTTTTCAAACGCACTTTTGAATAAAGCTGTCCATATGGGGAAGTAATGTATATTTGCCCTTTATTCTGCACTTATGCACTTTAAATGTGTGCTCTAAATTAGTTTCTCTGCTTTTCAGTGTGTGGGGAAGCTCTGTAGACAAGAAGTAACTTCCTTGGTTGCTCCCACGGTGGCAGTCTCTCATGGTGCTATGTATGTCCTCCCCCTCGTACACCCATCCGGAGACCTGTGGTCTGGGGACTGAGGGGACTAGACGGAGTTGCAGGGAGTGCAAGGCAGTATCCACCTATCCAACGAATCTGACACCCAGCTCCCCCTCTACTCTCTCACTGGTCTCTCCTTTGGATCCCACTCAGCACAACAGATGGATCCTCAAGTAGTTAGTGACAGTGCAGATACAGTAAACAAAGCCTTGTTGTTTTGGGTGGGACAGAGAAAGGTTGGGAATTCTCCCAGAGTCTATTGGTCATTCTCACAATGCATTTCATAGGCAGTTTTGCTGTAACAGAGTGTTACCCCAGGTGGTGGCCAGAACTACTCTTTCCCCTCTGTTTTTGGGAAATGACCTCCCCTACCTGGTTGGGAGGGTGCTGGGACAGTATCCAGAGCAGAGCAACTGAGGCACGACGCACGTCCTCGCTGCCAGAGGCCAGGAGAGAGCACAGCTTGGGCAGGACGTTCTCGGCAACCGTCTCGGCCTGGATGTCCGCTGGTGTGGGAAAACAACTGAGGTCAGGGAGGTTCAGATCACTGAAGGGAGGCATTCAGGCTCTGACTCAAACAGTTGACTGTTGCCTCAGTGATCTAATTAAAGGGGACCTCCCCATCTCCATGGGATGGGGCAATGCCAGATGTTTGGTCATAAGAATAAACCCTCATTTGTTGTGGTTCCTTTTGGTGAGGGATTAATACAAGCTTGATGGCAGAATGTAGGTTTGGGCACCCTCAGTCTGCATCTGAACCTCAAAAAAAAGAATGAGGGGAATTTTCTGAGTCCATCGCTGGCATAAGACCAGGCAAGAAGGTGGCAGCTTCTGCTGCACAAACAGAAAGACCTCCCAAGCACCACCTAGCTCGCAGAGTTAGGGTTAGCCAGGAGAGAGACCAGCCATCCCACTGAGCTGTTACACCCCACTTGCCCTGCAACCTCATTGAGTGCACTAAAAGGCAATGCCAGGGCAGCCAGCAGATGGAGAGGCAGATCTAAAAGGTCAAGCAGACCAGGGGGTTTCAAACATGCCAAGGAGCAGCACAGCACTTCCTTCACTCCCAGCTCCTCTATAATTGTGACTCCTTGAAAATAAAGCACCTCTACATTTTCTAGATTAATAACTCTACCCTGGAGTCTAGGGCTTTAGCATTGAGTGTGCCAGTCCTCTGCCACCATCTCCTGAATATGTCATAGAAATTAATCTTGGACATTTAATAGGATAGGGCTTTTAAGAGGATGACAAATGCATGGGAGAAAATTACATCTAATGATAGACAGAATCATGCCTTGGAGAAGACAGGTCCCCACTCAATAAGCAATTTCAGGAGACAGTCTGTCCTAATTGGGTTTAATGCTTAGGAAACACGGAAAGGAGGAAAACTTAGCAACTCTCTAAGGCTCTGTGCATAAGAACACCTCTTCTGCCTCTCTCACCTTCTCCAGATACTCCCCTTGCTACCTGGGAGCTCTAAGACAGATTTAGTTAGGATATGCACTACACCTTCCTCTTCCCTTAACATCCAGTTAAAATGTAGAAAAAGAGGGTTTCTCTTTGCTTTTAATAGGAAAGGTTCCCAGCCCACTGTGCTCACTCTGAAAGGCAGAGAACAAAAGAAATAGTGTGGTTTCTTTATCTCCAAGACATTGCTTACCACTGGTAGCCAAATTTCTTAGGCAAACACATGCCTGGCTTGAAACCTGCTTGTGCCAAAGAGGGAAAAAAAAAAAAGGAGAGAGAGGAGGAAAAAGAGCGGTTTCAGTAATGCATGTTCTTGCCTATTGCACACAAAATAAATATGACAACACTAGCAAGCTATTACATTATCTTCAAGAATAAATTTTGGCACATGATTTTTTTTCAAAGTTGTGATGAATTTTTTTCAGCCTTCTATTATCAGTCATCCTATTGTTGATGAAGAATGGGGTTCAGATGTCGGCTTTATTTTAGACCATCTGATAAGTTATAGGCAAAGGAAGGGAAAGAAATTGTCCCATTTGATTTGCCTTTTTTTCACCTCCCTTCTACACAGAATTTCAGGTTCCACCCCGAACTGCGGTTTCTTGAAGTTTCTTTGATGTGGCTTCCAACAAAGCAAAATTTTCAAGACACTATTCCTCAAAGCCATACAATAAAAGTTCCAGATACCAAAAAGAAAAAAAAAAAGTAGCATAACAGATGTGTCAGACACCTTCTGTCACACACACAATGATCAAAGACAGAGCCTGGACAGGGCACTTCTCACATGATGTTTCAAGTTAATAGCATACAGGCCATCCCAGTCTAAAGGAAGTGTCCAGGGCTGTAGAACAACTTTAATAATTTCCCTCTGCCTTCTTCATACATTGACCTTGTAGAACCCACATGTTTTCTATTATAGGTGTCTTTTCTCATGGGAAAGATGCTGCATAGGTACCTGTACAGTAGATGAACAGAATGAAGTGAGGCTGAAACTGGAAGTCCAAGTTCATAGCTCTATTTGGATGCTAAGTCTTTTCACAAAGGGAAAGCTACAGCTTTACCTTGTCCACAGGAGAGGATAAGAGAGAGATCAGTGTCCGCAGCAGGAATCTGTCACTGGGTCTCAGCAAGGCTTTGTGGTGCTGAACATTGGCTGCCACGTTGCTTAGGGCAGCACAACTGTAATACTGCAAAGAACCAAGAAAAAATGTAGAGAGATAGGTCAGAGTGGTGAGACGTTGAAGAGAATATAAATAAATTGGAGAAATGCTCAGATTTAAAATTGATGAAAATAAAGTGCTTTTTCACCTTAACGGTGTTTATGGGGTGGACACAACATGCTGTAGCTACTACAGCAATCCTGCTGGGGCGTGTTGTACAAACTCATTAGGACCCTGGCTGTTTGGGAATGTGCTGTGCTGCTGCAATGACATTGCTGCTGGCACCTAAGTTAGGTCATCTGCTTCTACTGTGTTATATGTTTACATTGATTTACTCAAGCTGGATGTAGCTATTGCGCCAGCATGCCAGGAGATAATTTCCAAAAGATCTAAACATTAACGCTAGGGAGGATTACACATATAAGAGTATCTATTACTAGGGAGGTATAATTAGAAGAAACAGGTTGAGCTACAGAGATGGAAATTTTAAGGTGAATCCCAGAGAAATCTAAAAATGCTGAAACAGTTTGCAGAAAGCTATTCCAGAGGGTCCATCCCGTCAGACATTTAAAAAAAAATCTGAATGGAGATAATTAAACTGATGGAGAAAACAATTCTGTGCTACTCAAAGGACTGAATGAACAAACTAGCAGAGTGTAAGGCTTACAACTTTGATTCATAGTTTATTTATCAGCATACTTTTGCATTAAGATGAGCTCTCTGCTGCGTGTGCAGAATCACAAAGAGGTGTCTGTGATAGGCATAAAATAGGAAGATTTACAGATATTTACAACTGCAAGAAAAATATCTCTTCAAGTTATGTCTTCTCAGAATACTTAGTAACATTGCTTAGAGTGGAAGATCAAAGTTAGGATGCAAAACAATCCCCCAAAACCAACCAAAAAACCAAAACGCAGAGGAAGAGACTTATCTGCAACTTGTCTTGATCTGAAAGACAGAAGAAGGTAGCCACATAACAACCCTGTGCATGCATTAATGTGTACTGGCAGAAAAAGTTTTGTGTCAAAAACTTTCTCCTGTGGAGTTAGACAAATTGAGTCTTTTAATATACATTATCTGAATGAGCTGAGTTTCACCAAGATGCTCTCACATGTTCCGCCACTTCCCTTGAGAAACCTTTCCTCCTCTCCCCATTTCATTTCTGCATACTGTGGTTTGTGTTCTCCTTACACTCACAATGT
The DNA here is from genome assembly GCA_013397115.1 of Edolisoma coerulescens. Classification (NCBI taxonomy): domain Eukaryota; kingdom Metazoa; phylum Chordata; class Aves; order Passeriformes; family Campephagidae; genus Edolisoma; species Edolisoma coerulescens. The sequence goes on from VWZW01006867.1 coordinate 2,001,009, forward strand.
TACTGTTTTAAAATCTGACCTATTTTAGTCATACCTGGACTTCTGAGTCAGGAGATTCCAGCAGCAAGGCAAGAACTGGTAGGGCTCCTTCCTTGCATAGGACTTGTTGGATTTTCTCTGCCATTAAAAAGAAAAAGTAAAAGTGTCTTCCTCCTTCCCTCCATCTCATCTGGAAGCCCCATTCAAAAGGGATGTGCACAGTCCTTGGGTTCTAAAGAGTGCTGATGTTGTCAAAATATATGCCAGTCAGTGTGACTGGAGAGTATATAATTTAGAGCTTGTGTAATGCAGCAGTATGCAGACATTTTAGCAAAAAGACTAGCAGGCTTTCTGATTAAGCTTTTGATGGTTTTATGCTAAAAACTGCTCTGAGAATCTGAATTGCTGGAGAAGCTGAAAAGCCTCAGGTATGATCTTCACTATGATTTCTGTGTTTCAAAAAAAAATTATTTAAAATATTCTGAATAATACCAGAAATGAAATAGCCAATCATATAAGTTCTTGCTAACTATTTCCTTCCACAATACAGAGTTCAGAGATGTTACTCATGACTTTATCATTTATCTCTGTGGAATAATGGCATCGTCTTGGTAGGTGAGGTTTAATGCTGGCTTGTTTCAGAGTTAACTATGGTAGTCTACAGATAATTGCAGAGGACCAAGTATTGCTTTTGATAAAGCTGTTGGCAGATATTCCAGGAGCCTATAATGTCAGACCCATGATAGTTAAATTTAGCATATTCCAGCACTGAGTTAGTCAGAACAAGCAAAAAGTTCCTAAAGCTCAACTTTGTTGAATAACCTTCTGAGATTGCTTTAAAGTACACCAAGTGGGCTGCTAACTTTTTAGGCCAAGTTATTTCTTTAACAAATGTTTGGATTTTTTTCTATTTCTTTGACTGATTATTTAAATATTCATACACCAGCCCATTGGACTGGAAAATCAAGCCTTTCTGTTTTGCTACTAGGCAAAAAAGGGCCTGTATCAGCTGAACTTAAATCACCAACCTGTAGTACCAACATTAATGCCATATGCAGAGGAAATAACTTGTTGCTCAGATATGCTTTTATTCTTGCCTTAACCCTTTTGGATTATTTTTGTATCAGTGAGTTTTCTTTTGGCAATTTAGGTAAACCATTAGTCTGAAAGTACCTGATTGTGTGAGGTTCAGAATAGCACCAACTGCATTTTGTTGGACTCTGGGATCATAGGACTTGGCAAGAGACAGTAGGGGTGTAACTCCTCTAGCAGCACCAATAGCCTCTCGGTTGGACTCTAGAGAAAAGAATCAGAGAAAGAAAGAAATACTTACTGCCATCTTACTGTGAGCCACAAGCAGGACAACTAGCAGGACTAGCTCTTTGGTGTTCCCTTTTCTGATTTCTCTGCATGCTCAAAGGAAACTGCTAAAAATTCAGAGAGTTTAATAGGAAAGAAACCAACTCATGACTTCTGGATTAGCCATAAATCACAGCTGGTTCAACACTTCTGGATTGTGACTCGGATAATTAAAATATCCTTAAGTCCCTTTAAACAGGTTAACCAAGTGTTGTACTTGCTTCATACCCTTTGTATGTCCGACCAAGCTATTCACAGTGTGATGACCAAAAGCTACATCATTAACTGCAGGTAAAGTTTAATTACTTTAGTAGGGTATATTCAGGACCAGTTTCTCTTTTGGAATAGCCCTGCGTCACTCACTTCACAGCTATAAACAATGCAGAAGTTTCTAAAGATAGAATTTGATTTAAATATTGGAATTTGAAAAGATGATGCTTCTCTGATTCGGTGGTGATTCCTTGCACGGCAATGTATTAGGTTGTACAGTTGTAATCAACATCCTGGTGTTCAAGGAGAACTCAAAAAAGATCTGCAGAATCCCTTAAGACTCTTGGATGAAAAACTGGTGGAAAGAAAGAAAAACTATAATACTTAATGCTGCAAAATTAACAATATTTAGAGACAGTTTAAACAATGGCCAGTCTGTGGAAGTTTGCTGAGAGAAACATGAAGAAGACAGAGCAAAAAAAATAAAGGTATTCAGATGACATCAAGTCTTCAGGTGCTAACTAACTTAGAGAGTTATGAGAACAAAGCTGTTAGTTTTATACCTGGAGCCTATCTAGTGGGAAATTGACATAAACAGGTTACTCAGGATATTTCTTCAAGTATAGTTCAGATAGTATCAGTTTAATATTCCAGGGCGAGTATTTTTCTGTCTCCCTCTGAGTATATACTCAAGTAAGTAACTTATGCCGGAAAAAAAAATTGAGAAAAAGAATTGTTCTGGGAAGAACAATGTATTTAAAAATAGCTTTTCCATGTGGAAAGCTATTATTCTGGTGAAATATTTGGGTCCCTTTTGTAGACAAGCCTTTCTCTAATCTAATCTGCCTACATATCGTTCTTTTGTTTCTCTCAATAGAAGTAGAAAGCCTTTTGTATGGCTCCAACTGATGGAAACCAGTCTGGTGTGATGCAAACTACTCTGCTGAGTAAAAAAGAGAGGTAAAAAGATTAAGAATTCAGATATCGCTGCTTTCTTTATTCTTGTACACAATACACTCCATAAATGTGAATGTGGAAAAGAACCTTACATTTGAGAAAAGAGATCACAAACATTTGGACAAAACTTGGGCAAATTCTTTCTTCTATCAGATATTGAGGCAGAACACTTGTTTTGCCAGTTTATGATGACAGACTGGATGGGGAAATCTATCTCACCAAGATGTGTAACTATATTACTATCTCTGTAAGAGATGTGGCAGGATAGATCATGTTTCACTCCTGGACCACCTGTTTATCTTAAATAATGCAGTCCCTCCACTGATGCCACTGCAACCACTGATGCCCCTTGGAATGCTTTTAGAAGAAAACCATGTGTTCAGATGATACTCTAAAGTGGGAAAATCAACAACATCTACTCAAGCTGTGTTTGAATAACCCACTAATTTATAAATTCTTTCTTTCCACTCTCTGACATTTGTGTGCTTAAAAATTTCCCTTTCAGAACAACTTTGAATGTGCTTTACAGTCAGTGCATCCTCCTTGCTTTAGCTTCAAGCAGATGTTCAGGCTCCCCTAAATCCTGAAGCTGTGAATATTTAGCTCTGTTCTGAAGTACTCTGAGCTCTTATCCTAGAACTGATTACTTTCACTCACTGATTGAAAAGCTGCAGATAATTGCAAATATGCATGTGTCCTTTTGCTGCGTGGACAAATGCTGGTGTTGGAACAAACTAACCTTCAAATAATTTTCATCTGAATGGGTTGCTTTGCTCTTCTTATTTTCGGCTCCCTATTGCAGCAGGGAGACAGCCCAGTTTTCACATGACCTGCAATAACGCTGCTAAACAGTTTCACTCTGTACATAGTCTTGCATGCTCATTGCAGCAGAATTGAGACCATTCTCAGATGCAGAATTTTAGTCACCTTAAAGCTATCTAAGGATCTTCCTAATTTGGTTGTGCTTCCATATTTATCTTTTCTGAATAAATGGCTATCTTGAAGGATATGACTGAACAGGACACTTTTCTCAAGACACTTAAAAATATCAGAGTCTGTGAGTTAAAATTAAAATAAACCCTGGAGAATTGCCTCTTGCTTTAGTCTCATTGCTGTGGTAGCTAAATATAGTCTGAAAAACAAATAAATGGATCCAGCCCATTTAAATCCTGGTTAAACTGGGACAGAGATCCTCAACACTGATTTCCAGGCAGCAACCCAGCCTATGCAGGACCGCCTACCTCTATGTTCAGCTTTGAAAGCTCCTTGAGTGCTTAATTTGGAGTACTTATGCTCAGAAGGACATTGGCACTTAAGGGAGTGTGCTAAGGCATTGGAAGACCACAGGGAATGAAAGTGGACTGGATCTGGAGTAGCTGAGGGCTCCCTATATTCCAGGTTAAAGACATCTGGAAGGGCAAGAGTGTCTTCAGACTAAGTAACATCCTTAGGTGCCCAAACAAGTCGCTTTCTCCTTGGACTGTTCAAAACAGGTGAAAGGACATCTCTCTATAAATCTTCAGGGGCTTAACCTCACTGACCCTACACAAAAAAGGTCCTTTTAGTGCCAGGTATCTAAAATTTTAGTGATGCCATGCCTAATTAAGACATTTAAATGAGGCAACTTGCATTCCACATAAAGTAATGTAGTATGTAGAATTCTTAACCTGACTGTAATAATATACAATGCTTAAATATAAGCTCCTAAGGGAAAAGTGTTTAAAAATCTGAAAACAAAACAAAAAGGTGGGATAAAATGCAAATCAGCACTTTCATGTGGTTGGATCCTGCTTATCCACTCCCCCTTTGCAACATAAATACTTAAATGAGAAATTAACACTTTCATCATGCTTCCCTCAGCCTTCTGGGACATCAGACTGCAACTTCCCATGTTGGAGAGGGAAGCTGGAAGAATAAATGCTACAGGGAGGGAATTAAATGCTATTCATGGCTTTTATACAGACTTGTACACAATTTGTACTGTAGAACTACGAGTTTGCACAAGGCAGAATAAGACAGACTAACATGATAACCTTTCTTTTGGTAACTGTGGCTGAACTAACCTGTCTGGATACCAGGAAAATATTAATATCGTTACATGAAACATGCATAGTTACTCAGAAGTTGATGACAAATACAAGTAGTACATGATGGGTAACAAACTGACTGAAAGCAAGCTGGTAGCAAGTTTTGATGAATGGGAAGAGACCACCTGGGAAGAGACTACAAATGAAATTCCATGAGGGCTGGTCTGTACTTGTTTTGAACCAGAAAGTTAATACAAAGATGTGAATGTAGTACTGTCAATGCAGTGGAAGACCAGAATATTTTACAAATTACAGATAAGTTAGATGACTGAAGCAACAGAAGTAGAATGAAACCTGTACAAAATGTAGGGGTATGCACTTGGAAACATTTGTGGCAGAGCCTTGATTACTTGGTGTCTGCTGGAAATAGCATCAGAGGAGCAAGACTAAGTGATTAAGTCAGCTGTAACATCACCATGGCAGAATCACCAAATCTGCAAGTGTTACCATGAGATGTACCAAAAAACGTATTTCCCTACGTGCCACAATAAAAGGCACAGGTGAGACCCCAGCTGAAATACTGCACATTTCTGGTGACTTCTCTTTCAGAAGAGATTAATCCAAAACGGAATTCCTGCAGCATTTATCTATATCTCGGGACTGTAACAATGCCTGAGGCCTGTGGTATCATGATACAGCACATGCAAATGCGATGTTCCATTCCTGGAACATATCATTTACACCCAGAAGGACACTGAAGATGGAGAGCCTCACTTACAACAGGAGTCTTAAAAGAGCTTGGCTTTCTCAGTCTAGTAAAATGAAGGAACCTCATCAGCGTAGACATCAGAGAGAGAGAACTACTGAAGCAAAAGCCAATGTAGAAATTAAGATAAGCCAGTCATGAATACATTTAGGATGTAAATCAGAAAAAGGTTTGTAATTATAAGAACATGAAGGTCAGAAACACTGAGAAAAATAACTGGAATGTCAAGAGGTTGAATTTATGATGTGGGAATACCAAAACTTGCTGCTGAGCCTTAGGACTCTTAAACCAACTGCAAAAAGGTTGTTTAATCTTAAAATATGATGAAAGAGTTGAACGAATTCACTGCAGAGGTTAAAGACAAAGAGAACACTCACCTGAAACAGCCAAAGTCATGACGCAGGCACAGGAATTACACTGGACAGTGGGATCCTCTGACTCAAGCAGATCCAGAATTGGCTCAAGTAAACCCATTTGGACAACTAATTCTTTGTCAACTATTCATAAATTCAAGAAAAAATGGGACAAATAAAAAAGTAAACAGTTAGCGATTTTGTGGAAAGAATATATCATCTGTTGATTGCTTTTGAGATCTACATTATAGTAATACAAAACAGACCTAAGATGGAAACAGCCTGAAAGCCACTCTCAGTCCCCAGCTTGGTTTGCTTCATTCCTCTTCAGACACATGAAAGAGTGTAAGAGATGTTTGGAGGTTTTAGGCCAGAAGGTACCAAATAAAGTTAATTTTGGAAAGAGCAACTTGCAGCTTTCCAATAGGTTCACAATTCACTCAGCACTCCCCCTGCTTTTTCTTTTTCTTCTGAGGTCTACCCTTTAAATACTATTTTTTCTTTGTAAACAGTGACATGATATTATTTGCAGCAAAAATCCTTAAAAAAAGAAAGAAATGAAAAAGGCCAGCTTTGCTGAAGACTGACCCTGTCTTCTGCTGTTACAGGACTGCAGGATGGATTACTTGTTGTGGCCCGGGTGCCAAGGAGTGCAGTAGTAGATGCAACAAGGATTCCATTGATGAGGTGTGGCATGTTCATGCCCTGTCTATCAACATAAACTTTATTGGGAAGTTTTTCTTCCACATCTCCCAGATTCTATCTCAAATCTATTTTCCCCTTTAGTTACAGAAGCAAGTGAATCTACTAAGGATTTAAACTTCTTCTTTTTTTCTCTGCAAGCAATTTAAGACTAAGGTCCAGTTCATAAATAACCAGAAAATGAGCACTCTCTCATACATAGAGTTTATTTCTAAGAGCTGTATCTGTTGTTTGAAAGGGAAACTGTTGGCTGTAGATCCAAGAATGAGAATAGAATTCCCACACTGATCTGGGAATAATTTATCAGCCTTTGCACACAGATCCAAGAACTCTTGCCACATGATATAATCTAGCTGGAGGGACCTGATATATCTTGGTGCCACCAGAAGCTATGTAGCTTGCAGTTGGAAACAGACTCACACTTGTCCTATCAGAAACAAAAGAACCGGAATCTGGATTTGTGTAGACGTGTCCTCCTCCTGTCTGAGTCTGGCTGAAGAGATACTTCTTCACCTGAAGAGAGATGTGTTGTTAATTACTCACTATGTCCTTCCAGCAAGAAGTTGACAAGGGACAAGGAAGACATCTGCTGCACCTCCAGGTCAGCAGAACGTAGTAAGGCATAGAAGGGCTCCAGATGCTCCACAGGCAGGGGGATGTTCACTGCAAGAATGAGAGGAAATATTCATGAGTCCCATAGCTCACCACAGTCACATTTTTCTCTTGATGGACTTAAGCTTCAGGTGCTCCCATAGACAGGCTGACTGGTATTCACCTTCATTAAAATTCCAATTCTACTAGCAAACAGGGCAAGTTTCCTGAAGAGATTTTGAATAATCAATTACTTCAAAAACATCATGGGAAGGGAAGCAGTGTGCCTTGCTACCAAACAAGTCATTCCACCTCACAGCAGGTCCTTGTATTGTGGCTACTTGCACTTTTAATCCAGCAAAAAATACACGGGATAAAGCTATCATGCCAAGTGACAGAATATTCTCTTTGAAGTAAAATTAAAATAAACAAATATATAAATAAATTGCAACCTGCTTGCTGCTAGTATTTCTACCTTTTTGTATAATCCAAACTCTTGCTGGTATTTTATTTGGGATATTTAGGCTGACTCCTAACCATTAACAAATTACCTCAAGAGCCAAGTGCTCCCACAGAATAGCTGCAACAAAGAAGAAGGTTTCCTTCATAAATCTTCACTACAATCTGGCCTCTAGAGCTTTGTCCTCTTTCAAAAAGAGTATAATATAAAACATTAACTGGTCACTATGTCCATTTCCTTTCACCATATTTGACTGTGTTACTTTCAGGAGATTCAGTACACACTGACTCTAAATACTTTGGGTTCTGCTGAGTTTTACAGAAGTATAACAATTTCATAAATACTTCATAAATACAGTCTTTTACAATAAGTGAAGATATCTCCTTATAGCAGAACCCAGAACTGACTCTGCCTACATGGCAATGACAGTTTTCCATCTTCCTTGGCAAACAACATAGCATGAAGGCAAAACAAGACTCGCTTAATCAATCAAAAGGAGTTTCACAGTTTGAAACAATACTTTTATTTATAATTACATGGAAATTTTCTAATGCACTGAGATAACTTACTGTGCTGACTCATATGCAAGTAATAGAGGGCAGCTGACTGCTGTAAACCTGGGTTTTCTGAAAAGGATAAGGTCCTCAAGGCTTCCAGAGGGTCCTTTCCAAGTGGAGACATTTCAAAATCTAAAGATGTAAAATGACAGCACAGGCTCAATTACATCTGAAAAGGGTTAGTTTACAAAAAGAAATTAAAATTTACAGCCAACCAAACACATAAGGATTTTTGTACTACAACAACTCTATAAAGCCCATCTATCTTTATTCATGTTTCCATGGGCAGAAGCAATAGATGAACTGGGAATAACCTGTCCATGGCAATGCCTCTTGTAAAGCTCACAAAGCTAGTGATTGGGAACAAGGTAAATTACAACCTTTAGACACTTTTATGCTATCTAATATAAATGCAGGTGTTCTTGTTCTCCATAAAAATTTTTATCTTTTTCTGAATCTTCGTTAAAATAAATCTACTGAACATGTTGTTCTTAGTTAAGAACTATAGAAAGAGTATATCTTTCTAATTTACCACATCTGAAGTTCACTGTGTTTCCAGTCTTGGGCATTGAAATAAAGGAAAATAAGGGAATAGCAACAGGGACTGCAAATGGGCTTGCCTCAGGCTCAAACTTCTAGCATGAGTCTACCTGTTCTCGAGTATGATAGCTCCCCTATGAATAAACCAGATGTTCAACAACAGTCATCAAGCAATAGCAGTCATGCATGACTTCTGTAAGTCACTGTATAATATAATATGTGGAATGGAGCAGCAGAGAGGAAAATGAAAGGGACATTGAACCAATGAACAGAGTTAAAAAGGTAATGTGTGATTGAGTGGTGGAACACACAATCATAAGATATATTTTGGGGCAATAGATTACAGCTGCGCATTAATGATTGAAATATCTCTATGAAAAATATCTAGCTATTTTACCTCCCATGAGGCAAAGAAATGTGACGGATGTGAGGGGCATGAGCTTTCATGCCTCAGCGCAAAACACAGCCAATACCTCAAGCCATTAGAAGCTGCTGACATGTCAAGACTAGCAAACTCCTACCTTCAGGATTAGGTAAGTGAGCTTCACAGAACTGCTTCATATAAAGATCAATTTTGTTTAATAGTTAGTAATACACACAAAGAGAGGGACTTGCCTGTGTGTGCAAGGTTTTAGAGAAAACAAACAAAAATCTCTTCATGTGGTTTAATTCTGTTCCTTTCACTATCTGAACCTGAAACTGACTATCTCATTCTTCGACATATCTGTGGTTTTGTTTGTAGAGTGATAAAGCTGAAACCACTCAAAATCTTCACTTGCTTAAAATATCAAAATTTGTTGCCCTTCCTAACAGATGAGTGTGATGATCAGCCATGAAGTCTCTCGTTGCACCAAAATTGTCCAAACGCTGTCTTCTTGCTTATTATATTTCGTTCAGAATTGAGGATAGGCTTGCTCCCTCTTGGAATAAAATACACAGGTGAGTGTTAAAGTAAGAGGGATGTGTCTTGGTTCTCTTTTTGAGGCTTCCCTGCCTCCATTTGCCTAGGCAGTAAGATTTGGCCACTTGGGGAATTAACCTTGGTTCTGCTTCCTGGGTGCTGTATGTGTCCTGTTGTGGACAGTGGGACCTCCCTGAAAGCCCACATTGTCATCTGTGTACTGCTGTCAGAGAAGCTCTAGGCTTCTTGCTGCTGTACCCCAACTCTCAAGGATCCAAGACAGACCAGACTTTTGAAGAATGATCTCAGAGAGGAAAGGATCTCTCAAGAAAACATCCACATAGTCTTTTCAGGGAGCACCAGCGGCTACTACAAGGGGCCATTCTGGCTTCATTACACCTCATCTATCAACTGAGCTGGGATACTGCCAAGACAGTCTCCTATAGAGTCAGGAGCATGCTAGCCTTCGGAAGAAAAAGTTCAGCTCTGGAAGATCTCCACTGTATAACAAGCTGAAAGATCTGTCCCTATTCTGGATACGAATGACAGGATTTAACCAGTACTAAAGGTGCAACAATCAGCAAACCTTATCAGCAGCACAGGACCCACCACATTCATTGGATAATGACACCAGCTAACACCAGCTGAGGTTAATTCACACACGTTCCCAACAACCAGTATCACAGCAATTAGTCCAAAGGTTGTTCCATGACAGATAATTTCAAACAGCATTAACCATGTCACACCAAGGAAAAATGCCTCTTCTGGTTCCCCTCACAAGATTTGTTTCATATTCCCAAAGAGGCAAGTAAAGAAATAGTAGTTCCACACCCTTCACACAAATGAAAGTAGGAGCCTACGTAATTTTGTGTAGTAGTTTTAGCCCAAAGCTGCTAAATATAAAGCAATATACCCAATTAGTTGTGGGACAAAGCAAAACCAAGCAAGCAATGACCCCTTATCTTGAGATGAGGACTGGTTTTAGATTGGACAACCAACAAAATACACTCATCCAAGATGACCGCAGGAGTGAAATAAAAAAATAAGTTTTCCTATTGAAGCCGTATCCTAGAACAGGGCAAAGAGGACACCACAAAGAGATAAACAGGGGAATTAGGCAGATAACCTGTAAAGCAAAGGAGACAGATGAAGAGTTATGGATCTGCTTTAATTCAAGCAGAATCCCATGACTGTGATTAAGCCTGAGGTCTAAAATATTTGCACAAAAGCACAGTTGCTTGGAATCCTGAGAGCTCAGTGATGCTTGTCCCAAGGTGACTTTGATCTTCCCCATGTACAGCCCAGACATTCCTAGCATAAGTCCAAGCGCTCAGCCAACACAGAGGTGCGCACAACTGTGCGCATCACACTGTGAGCTGCCCACTCACAGCTCATCATCCAGTCTTAGCAAAGCCTCTGTCCAGCTTGGTCAGTTCCTTTTGACTGACTTCAAAAAAGTAACTTTAATTTCTAGAAGGACTCACTTTTATGAAACACATTTACATGGGTTACGTATTAACAGTGGCGGCAGAGCAAGAGAGTGACTGACCATTTCTATCTAGATCCAACTGTTGCACCACTAGAGCCCTTGATGTCCTGCACACAAAGAAAATGCTCTGTAGCTCTGGCCATTCCTCATCATCACCAAGCTGCTCAATACCATGCCAGAGTATATCAACCAGCAATCTGCTTTCAACTCACAAAATCAATCTTCTTGCTCTTTCACAATGTTTTAGAAAAAGACAAGTCCTCTTACCTGTTTCTATATGCTGCAGAAACTCCTGTGCTGTCACCCTCTCATGAGGCTGTAGGATGGGCTTGTACAGCTGTCTGGTTTTAGAGCTGTTTTGTTTTAAGCAGGAGCACTTGCTTATCAAAGTTAAGCATTCCTTGATGCCTTGCACCAAGTCAGAGGACATCCTCTGAACGAAGCCTACGAAGTCTCGCAGGAGCTGCATGCATCGTCCACATAGCTGACCCATTCTTGTTCCAACAACAGCACAAAGCAAGAAGAAAAGGAAGGAGATGGAAGAAAAAGTTTCTTCTCAATTTGTCTGCTTTTTGCACTAGCTTGCCTCCTCACTGTTTGTTCTGTCTTACAGATGCTAGCACCACACTATGTGCAGCTGCTGTAAGGCAGACAAGCTTCTGTGCTCAAAAAGCTACATTTCACAAGGCTGGTTTCTGCAGATCTCCTAGAATTCATAAATTATTATTTAAAAGGAGTGCACTGGAGACACACTCAAACACCTTCCCTTTGCTTGAAGAAAAATAAAATAATGACCTAAACACATTTCATGAAGAACAAACGGAGTTTAGGTCATGGAGCATCCACCAAAGCCTATATGAGGCTAGAAAAACTCTGGGATAATGGAAAATGCAACCTCAGTTTTTGTAAGGCAGCCTCCCACATGAAAGGTAGGCACCACCTTGTCTGCATGCGTACAAGCTGCAGCTACCAATTGGAGAGAGGAAGATTAAAAAAAAAAAAAGAGTAAGTGAACAGGTTTTTCCAGTTTTTGCTGAAGCATAGATCAGAACAAAGGAGCTGTTGGACAAACAACTCATAACTCAGTCACCTGAGGCTTTGCAAATCAGCAAGAATAGAAAACAGGAAAAAAAAAAAAACAGACAGTGGCCAAATGAATTTAGCACTGTTTTCCTCCTGTCAAGCAAGTCCTGCAGAGTGGGCTGGATAAGCTAGCAATGGGAGGATGCAAAAATTATCTGTGGTTTTCATGCAGAAAAAGGTAGCAAAAGGAAAATGATCAGTTCTCCTTTTGCTTAATTCACCAGTCTGGTGCATGTGCACACCCTTGGCTGAACATTTTTACAAATGACCCTGGTTTAATTCTTGTAGCATGAAGTGATATTTGTAATATTGAGGATTCCAGCGATAACTGTTTTGATTCACGGTCACCTTAATTAGGGATCCTGTAGGTACAGGTCTGCTGAATGTTGATCACTTTTATTAACTTTTTATTCATAGATTTGGTGGATTTATTCAAACGACTGCATTTGATACATTTATTGGTAAGTTTTAGCCTCTGTCCTTTAATAAATCTTTATTTTCTAAATAAATCATGTTTGAAAATCAACCCTTTGTTCTGCACCCATCTCCAAACACTCATGAACAGGCTGACCCAAATCTCTCTGGTCTGTCCAACAACTGCTGTTTTTTCTCTTGATGCAATTTTCCTAAACACAAATACCACTTGTCACAAATAAGCCTACCTACACTGGTAAACCAAAAGATATGAGACCTCTAATACATAATGCAATTCATTACAAAGAATGGAGACTTTGATTTTTCTGGCTACTTACTTCCCTGACCAGCTCTGCAAACCCATTGAGTTCTGATCTCTGTTCAGCTTCTTAACATTATCAAAAGTGGGGCTAGTATTTCTGTTTTCTCAACATGTTTTCTGGATCCTTTCAGTAGGGGTCTTCTGAAGCATAGGGAACCCATGTGATTGCCAGGTCCTACTTCTGCCACCACTTGCTCTTCACCTTTTGCTCATCATCTTCCACCCTTCAGCTTTCATCCTAAAAGCCTGTTATCCATCACATGCTCCTTCTGTCTCTTGCTCTAGTCTCTCTAATGAACTGTAATGTTTAATTGTGAGATTCTTTAAATGTACTTGAAAAAGTAAAAGTACTTGAACTGTACTGCATTGAGATGAGAAAACAACAAGACTGTTTCAATGAAACATTTGCTAGTAATGACTGCATTTCTGTAATGTTCTTACTAAACATTCCAAAATTTATTATGAACACTAAAACAGCTTTCCAACACATCCGTAAAGAAGATATTCCCAAAATGGTTTAAAAACAAGTTTCAGAGGTGCTGAGCTCTTGCTCTTGTTTTAGATAAGTGGGAGTTAAAGAAGTGCACGACACCTAAACATTAGGCTATAATTTCCCTGAAGGCATAAAACTCAGGTGTCCTGATACCTAGTTTGATGACTCAGTCAGGAAATTATTCTTTGATTTGAAACAACTAATTGAAAGTTAGTGTAGAAGGCTGGTTTGTGGATCTTCAAACATACTCTGAAATCAAAACAGCTGCTGTAAAGGTAAAGGTTGAAACTATAAATCCAATGTTTTTGATTGGTTTCATGAACTTGATAAGTTTCCTTATCTAATTGAATAAAACGTCAGCTTAAGTCTGCAGAAGAGGAAAAAAATAGTAGTACCGTAATAACGTTACAATATTTTTGGTTTTATTCTTGCACAGAACATGTTTCAAATAGTCAACGTCCCACAGCCCACATCTTGATTTTTGTCTCCAAAGGAAAAAAGAATCTGTTCCTTTGTACAGTGTTAAAAAAAGCCTCTCCAAACCACTTCCATTCTGTTTGTGTGCAAAAGAGACTTCCAAGCAGTAACCTTCCTATGTGAAGGCTGTTTGGAATTGTGTAGAAAATGCAATGGAAGTTTAAATCTATTTGCCAAAAACTAGATGAATGCTGTAGCTAAATAGTACTTTCAACAGAAAGCTTCCACTGGTCCAGCATTTAATCTGCTGTGTAGCTTCTCCGCAAATGACAGAAAATCCTGCTTTTGGGCACAGTCCCTTAAGCATCTAACACTCACAGTAGGTTTATTTTGTTATGAATCAAAACCAGAAAATGTAAAAAATACACTCATTCATTTACCATTTTGCTCATGAAACATGCCACTGTTTGAACTGCTTCTTGCAACAGAAATTCCTTTATCCAGTTTAAAATGGTGCACAACTTTCGGTCGCTCAAAAGTTGACTGGCACTGGAGACATATACGCAAATACGCTTTCTACTCCTCTTTCACAGATGACCTAGGGCCTCTTCATGCTAGGAGGCCCCCAAGCACCCTCAGGCTCTGACATAAAAGGTATTTTAGGGGGAAAAAAAAGGTATTTGAGCTATGGTAGCAAAATTTTAGCTCCGGGTTCTGGATTTTAGAAATACTGTTATCCCTGTGGTTTTAATCACTGGAAAAAGGATTTTTGCAAAGTGTAGGGGAGAGGCAGTGATCGAGAACTTATGTAGTCTTACTTGACTTGTGTGCCAGTCAAATAAGAAAACAGAAACTTAAATGCTTAAAAAGCAGTAAATGGAAAGAATATACACAACACCGGTTACTCAAGAATCCAAAACTCTAAGAAATTGAACTAATTAAATTTGCATTTTACAAATTTGTCCCACATAATTTTTTTATTGCAACTTTGTCTTATACACATTTCTTTCACTCTCTTCTCTCAACTTCCTGTTCAAGGGTGAGGAAAGCACTGTACAGTTTAGAAATATGTACGATGGCTGTGCATTACTGTTTGTTTAGCAACAGACGTGATTTAAAAGGTTGTAGCTTCCCTAATGCCTAGCAGGTCTTTATTGTCCTCATACCTGCAGTTGAGGCCTCCTCACTTGTACTAATTCAGTGCTCTTTAAACTGGATCTATAAAATCTTGCGACTATAAAATACCAACAGAAAACTATCAACAAACTGAAGGACTTATGTTCTCAAAATGGACCTACCATTAACAGAATAGTAGAACAAAATATAGAATTTGAAAAAAATGATTGGGAAATCAGAACAATTGTAAACTCTGAGTATAACGTGTGCAACTTACATTATTACTGAGCTCTTTTATATATATATATGTATACACGCATACACACACATACATATATGTGTATATATACACAAAATACATACAATAGCTATTAAAAAACACACAAAAGTGCGTGCGTACGTGTGTGTGTGTGTGTGTGCGTGTGTGTGTGTGTGTACATATTTATTGTTATGAATTCAGGAGGAATTCAGCTGAACATAAACAGACTACAGTCATTCAAGCAGGGAGGAAGCCAGATGTGAGGACTTCATAGATCCAGATTTGTGAAAATCTGCCAGGGGTTACTTCATTGCAGAGCTTTGTGGGCATTCACTGCAATTTCTGTAGAGTGAAAAGGAAGGTGTTCTCACTGCATCTAATTCCTTGGCTGAGGTATTTGCCCATCCTCCTTCAGAGAGAGAGTGCCACCTACTGAAGCATTCCTTTGCACAGCTCCCTTGAGCCTTGTCCCACTCATGGACTGACAAAATCCATTCAAAGGGGTTGTAAAACTGAACAAGGTTTTAAAAGGAAAAGCGGCTGCTATAGATGTGAATCTCTGTTATAAAGCGCCAGCTGCATGTAAAGAACCAGGCCAAAGATGGTAAATACAACTACTGACTTGTGCAAGCCTGTGCTCCAGCTTTTGAAGAGATTAAAGACAACCTCACTCTGGGTTTCTTCATTCCTAATAAATCCTTGGAACTGAGATTACATTACCATTTTGTAACTCTTAGGAGTGGCATTCCCTGAAGGGACAATCCAATTTCACTGCTGACTATCAACCATGGACTTTCCTACTGATTCCTCCTTTCTGTATTAGTGCTCACAAGATGCACAACTACTCAGCCGACTCACTGACTAGTGACAACACCTGATAACAGTCACCAGGAGTCTGGCTCCGGCCAGTGATGACCCAGTATTATTGTGCTGCTTTGTCTTTATGCATTTTCCCATTATCTTGAGCTTCATACTTTAAATTTTCTGGATTGTTGCTGTACTCAAATAAAGCAGCAGTTTGTGTCATGCTCAGAGCTACTGTCTCCTATGATAGTAATAAGTACATAAATTGATTTAATTTTGGTATTTTTTATTGCTTTGTAGCAAAAGATAGTGTCTCTCACAGCTCAGAGGTGCCCACATACCTCAGAGGTTTGAACAAATTGTATAAAAAGAAAGTTAAATTTTACAAGGTAAATCACCACACAAAGTCATGGAATCAGAGGAGAGGGAGACCTGCCAGGTTGTGTTTCGTATGAATACCCTTAGAAAACCACTGGTTTGATGTGTTTCAAAGCACAGGTGCATGTCCTGATGCTTTTGCTACCAAGGGGCTCCATTGAAGAATCACACAGCCCATAGCTCAAACGTCACATTTGGCAAGACAAGGAGTGAACAAAACCTTGAAAGAACTTGCATTATTTGTCATTAGGCAAATATATTTGCCAAAACCTTACAATATATTTTCAAAAAGTTTCACATTGTAGTTCGTTTTTTTCCATCTGAGCACATAGTATGTTGTGTTAAATACAAAAGAGAACTGAGAGTAGAAGTCTTTCTGTAAGATACATCCCCATGTATCCTATTTTGGCTTATATCCAACAAATCTTTGTTGGTGCCAATGGGATTGAGTGCACCCTCAACAAGTTTGCCAACAACACAGAGTTGAGCGGTGTTGTCAACACACTGGAGGGAAGGGATGCCATCCAGAGGGACCAGGATAGGCTTGAGATGGGCCTGTATGAACCTTGTGAAGTTCAACAGGGCCAAGTGCAGGGTTCTACACCTGGATCGGGACAATCCCAAGCACTAGCACAGGCTGGCAGAGAATGGATTGAGAGCAGCCCTGAGGAGAAGAACTTGGGGGTGCTGATGGATGAGAGGCTGGACATGAGCCAGCAATGTGAGCTCACAGTACAGAAAGCTGATTGTATCCTGGGCTGCATCCAAAGCAGTGTGGCCAGCAGGGCGAGGGAGGGGATTCTGCCCCTCTGCTCTGCTCTGGTGAGACCCCACCTGCAGTGCTGCAGTCAGCACTGAGGCCCCAACACAACAAGGACACAGACCTGTTTGAGCAAGTCCAGAGGCACATCACAAAGAGGACAGGAGGGCTGGAGCACCTCTCCTATGAACACAGGCTGAGAGAGCTGGGGTAGTTCACTCAGGAGATGAGAGAGCTCTGAGGAAGAGACTGTACAGCAGTCTTCTGGTACCTATGGGTGGGGGGCTACAAGAGGGCCAGAAAGTGACCTTTCACAAGGGCATGTAGTGACAGGACAAGGGGCAATGGCTTTAAACTGAAAGAGGGTAGGTTTAGTTTAGGTATATGAAGAAATTCTTACTGTGAGAGTGGTGAGTCATTGGCACAGGTTGCCCAGATAAGCTGTGAATGCACCATCTCTGGTAGTGTTCAAGGCCAGACTGGATGGGGTTTTGAGCAACCTAGTCTAGTGGAAGGTGTTCCTGCATGAGCAATTCTCAGAACCATTAAGAAATAGAAGGAGGTGTACTGAATGCAGCCAAATCCCATGATGGTTCTGAAAACCTTGTATGTCCTGGCAAATTGTCTTCTCTCACAGGTTCATTATCATAGATCAAGGAGCCTCTTCATTAATAGTGCCTTACTGTTGGTTACAGCAAAAGTTGCAGCACGTGTGTTGCACTTGAGGTACACATCCGTTACCCCTATCCCTGCAGAAAGGAAAACCTTAAAAGGAGAGGGATTTGTTTCTCTCTAGGCTGGACTGTTCATCAGTTAACCACACTTTTTATTTCAGCACCAACTACTCGTTGGTTGCTGCCTCCATAGAATGCTACACTTCAAAAAACTTAATAGCCAAAATAAATAGATCTAACCAGTACATCACTTTCCCTACACATGAAACAGCAAACCAGCATTTGGGGATTATGTCTGCTTCTCAACTTCCATGTCTTTTTCCTTTCATCAGTTGCTTTTGGCTGCCTCCCAGTCATTGTCCCCAGAATTTAAAAAACTCACGTCAAAATGGCATATGTGTGTCCCTTCCAATTTTTTTGCAGTGGGTTGGTTTTTGTTTCTTGCCTCAAAAATAAGAGGCAATAGCCTTTTAAAAAATAAATCTGCTGTGGAGATTCAAGCAGCGTGAATTGCTCATCAATGCTCTCAAGTAGAAGGCGTGATTCTTGGGGCTGTCCTGTGCGCGGCGAAGAGTTGGATTCGATATGGGTCCCCTCCAACTCCGAATACTCTGTGATTCTGTCAATTTTAGGACTTGGCCAGCCTACATACACCTCTTCGTGCATCAGTCAATGGCTGTTCACTCGCAGCCCTCGGTTGCACCTTTTTGGTGGCACAGAAACCTCCCGGGCGCGCTTGCCCCGAACGGGGCGCTGCTGTATAGCGACGGCCGCCCGCCTGCTGCAAAAGGTGCTGCAGTAAAGCGCCGCGGCACCGGCTGCCAATGCCACTGGATGCCGAGCCGCTGCCTGCGCTGCGCTACGCATACAGCCCCTTCCAAGCGACTCCTGTGCATGGATGCGCATCCCGCCCCACAGGTAACCAGGCAACGGCCGGAGGGGCCCTGCGCCTCGCATCTCTTCGGGGAACGAGAGGATACGAGGCGGCAGCTTTTAGCCGCGGTGGTGCGGGGGGGAGCCGGGGGCCGCGGCGGTCGGGACACAGAGCTCGCGGGCGGGGGGGCAGGGACACAGCCCGGCGGGGGCGGGTGGCCGCCAGCCGCCATCTTGCTTGCGGACGGGTACCCGAAACGAAGATGGCGCTCAGGCGTTGAGCGCGGGGCTGGCACTTCCCCGCCCACAGCGGAAGTGACGGTTCAGCGGCGGCAGCAGCCCCCGCCTCTCCCGACCCCCACCCCCCGGTGGTTTTTGCTTTTCCCCGCGGGCTTCGCGTCTCTTCCTCCGGCGAAACGGAAAATGGCCGGCCGGTTGTCCTAAAGGAGCGGGGCCGCCGGGAGTTCCGCCCGCCAGGTGAGGGAAGGGCGGAGGTAAAGGGATTGCGTGGAGGTTTGGCGGGGCGGTGGCCCCGGGTTGAGGGGAAGATGGCGGGGGGAGTCTGAGGGGGTGCAGTTCGGCCCCGCCCCTCCGACCGCGCGGTGCTCGCGCGCCGCGCCGTCCCGCCTTCCCCCGCCGCGTGACCTCGGCCCTCCGCAGCCATTATCCCGTTTATCCCGATTATCCCGCACCAGCCGACGGGAACGGGACGGGAAAGGGACGGGAACGGGCGGTCACCGTCGCCGCCTTGACGCGGGCCACCGCTTCCCGCGGGAGCCGGACTGAGCCGGTGTCGTTCCTCCCTGCGCCTGGACGGCACCCCGGGAAGCGAAGGTAGAAGGGGAAGGGGCAGTGGGAGGCGGCAGCGGAGTTGACTTGGAGCTGTTCCGCGGCTCCTGTGGAAACCTGGCGGGATGGGGGTGTGGGAGTGCGTGGGGAATGGGCGGGCCCTCGACCCCGTTGGGCCTCCGCCCCGAGTGTGCGGCCTTTTGCTTTGGGCCTCCCTGAGGGAAGCAGGAAGGCCCGAGGGGATGTGGCTGTACAACGCCGGTTACGGGAATGTTAAATTTCCCCGTTATCCTTGTGGGTGTGACGCTGAAGAGGGAGACGGTGCCGGAGAGAAAGGATGCTTCCCGGTATTGGATCAGCCTTTACGGTCGTTGGAGGAACTTCCCTTCGGGCATGGCTGTGGTTCAGGCGCTTGTGCCTGAAGTACCCCACGCCTCCCTGCGCCTTTCTTGCCCTGATTGCAGATGCCCGCAAAACCCCGTGAGGGGCCGCCGTGGGTTTTATGCCCCTTGCTGAAAGGGGCTATTGTGTTCCCAATGTTGATCATACTGTACTATGCAACCATTGCAGGATCATTCCCGTTATTTCCCCTTTGCTTTGTAAACCCCCTACTTTTCCCCTTTAATTCTATGAAAATCAGATTCTTGCTTTGTGTGTCGTGTTGATCCTTTACGAAGTCAGTACAGCCCATCACTTACTTATCTCGGAGATCAAAGTTTTGTCTTCAAAGGAGCAGTTAAATTTTACTACAGAAAGACGTGAGGGCATGCAAAACAAAGATGCTCCTGACGCTGCACGTAGTCACTGCTTGAGCAATGCAAATGTATAAAAATATCACTTAGAATAGTTGTTCTTGGTGTGGGAGGGATTGGTTAAACAGCGTGGAGTTGCAGGAAGATGCTGTCTAGCTGTTGTCTTTCTCCTCCCTCCTCCTCGCTCTCCTCTCTGATAATCACGTTATTTTGGACAAAAGCGAGGCAAATGAAAACAGGGTAGAGGCTCTGGCACTGAGGTGTGCTCCAAGCATGCGGCTTGTGGCAGGAAGAGTAGGAATTGCATCCTCTCACTCTTCGCTTTTGATGTTGAGTGACAGGCCGTGCTGAAGGCCGGACGAGGTTCAGTGTGTTACATATATCGGTGCTTGGAGCGTGAGTGCCTTTCTCCTGAGCAAGGCTTTAGTGGGCCCATGTGGAGCAACAACTCAGGTGAAGGCTGTGGCTGACAGAATCCTGGGGGCAGGAGGTAGCAGCACGTACCATGAAGAGGGGCCTGTTTGCATTGAGGATGCAGAAAACTTGGAGCCGTCGTAGGAATCTAGAAAAAATCGGCAGGGAGCTATTTGGAGCTAGGGTGCAGATATTTGGATGGATTATATTCAGGCTGGTTGTCAAGGAGAGATAATGCTGTAGGGTTTGTGGGATGCCAAAGAGCATTTGGAGTTTGTTTACAAGTAGTGGAGGTAGGTGAAGGAAGCTACTGAAGAAAGTGCTCTGTTTGTGTGAGAGTTTCTCCCAAAGGTATTCCGAAAAAGCGCGTTGCTGGCTTGTTCATTATGCTGGCACTGGCCTCGTGCAGCTTTGTGGTAAATGGGATCTGGGAGGTGATGTGCCTGAAAAGGCAGCTTTTGTCCAGAGTAGTTTTCATATGGATCACTGCTGCAGCCCACCAAGCACCTCTGAGAGTGTCAGTCTTGGAACAAATGAGGGCGGGAAGATTGCCTTTTTCTGCAGCAGCAATTCGTGTAGTTCATCGCAGAGATTGTGGAAACCACGGTGGAAGGGCGTATGAAAACACTGTGAAACACACGCACAAAAATAACAAAGGCAGTCCAAAACAGTACGTGTCCAAAAGCAGCTAATTCCTTTTTGTGTATGAACACATTTCTTAGACACTTCGGTTTCTTTGTTTTTTAGTTAGAGGAGAAACATCGTTTTGTTTGCCAATAGTATTACATAAAAGACAGCTAACAATCATATGACAGTTTTGCAGAGGTGATTTTGCTGTTACTAGGATGCTGGTTTTTGACTTAATTTACAAATATTTTGTGTTATTTTCTATATAGAAATTAATGAATATGGGAGAAAAAGTGCCTTCATATGTTTTACTGTTTCCATTATATTTCCAGCATATGAAGTGGGGGAAATAATGCTTCCCACCGCTTATTTGTACATAACAAGATAGTTTGGGCAAATTTCCCATTGAATCTTAGTATTTTTAGGAATCCAAGTCACTGATGATCCAAGTAGGATGGGTTTAAGTGACTATGAAATGCATTCTATTCTTATGTGTGATGTGCCACTGCTACAGTTGTGGACATTAAAAAAAAAGGAGGTGGGAGGTAGAGAGTGGATAAGAAAGCGCAGCAGATGTGCAAGCACTGAAAAGATGACTTGCAGTTCTGTCTCATTAAGACTGACTTTATTTCAGTGGGTGTATTATGAGAAACTATTACAAATTCTGTGGACTTTCTTGAAGACTGTCCTATCCCCTTTTGTGTTGTCATGGTTGTATAATCGTCCCACCTTTTGAAGCTTGAATCTCTGAATGAAAATGCATTTTGGCAACAGCTTGTGAATTACTTAAACAAGATTTTGATTTAAATCTACCTGACAACTCTCAAGTAGTGTTTAAGCAAGAGAAAAACAGACTACTAAAGAGCGGTAAATGAAGGGTAACTAAAATAATGGAGCTAAGAGGAAGCTAGTGTAAGTGGGTATAACTGTCCTAAAATGTCTTAAAATTACATGTGATGTATAACTTGTAAAACAGCTTAAGAGATGTATTGTATCTACAGTCTGTGTGCTCTGATAAAACTCCAACATCAGCAGTGTAGTGAAGACTTCTAAAAATAATATGTAAAAGGAATCGGATACCATTTTCCTTGTCCTTTTTATTTTTTTATTAAACATAGCAAATGCTGACAGCATCACTCACTTCCTCCTTACTGTGTTGCTTGTGGTGGGATAAGCCCAATTCTGTTGTGTATCTTGTTTTTGCTTGATGGCCACACTTGCTGGCCAAGATTGATTGAACACAAAGATCCTGTTGTTTTTTTGGTTAAGAAACTTTTCTGAATGTGATTCAATAACTGACAGGTGGTAGTCTAGCCAATTTTCAGAAAAAGTCATAGTTTCTGTGTTAAGTCTTGGTTGTTTGGGTGTGTTTGGTTTTGGTTATTTTGACTTTGTGTGGGTTTTTTTGGTGGGTTTCTGTTTGGGTTTTTTTTGTTCGGTTTTTTGGTTTTTGTTTTTGTTTTTTTTTTAAAGCTATTTGCAAGTACTGTTAAAAAGCTTAAATACCACCAAGTTTGTTGCTTCTGAAGGCTATGCCAAGCTGGTTTCAGGGAAGCTTTGAGTTTGTGGTGCTGCCAAAAGAAGCAGTCCTGCCTGGCTGCTATTTCAGTTTCCCTTTGTTGGCCCAAGTGTTTGTGGGCTGTGTAATGAACCATATTAAAAAAATTGTATTGAAAGTGATCCAGTATGTGGGTGCAGAAATACTTAGACTGGCATAAAGGAGATCATCAGGAATGTGAGGAAACGCAGGATAGGAGAGAAGGGACTGTCTCTTTAAACTAGCAGAGCCACCTTATTCTGTGGAGCTGCAGCAGCTTCCTTTGTAAAGTCCAGATTTTTTAACACGGCAGTGAAATAGTTGAGAGCCAGGCATCTCCTTTCAGTTATTTAAGGTGGAAAGCAAGGGAAAAAGAAGCTTGAGTGGAAAAGAAGTGTGTAGATTAGAGCCATGGTGTTTCAGGCACAGACCATGTTCCTAGCAGTCGTGGTCCTCTCTTAAAAATGCTGGGTGTTTGTGATGACACCTTGTGTCACATTGTTGGTGCACACCCTTGGCCGAGTGTGGCTCTCTTCTGAGAGAGCAACAAATGGTGCTTAGGAGCTCTTTTTCATTGCCCTTACTTGACCTGGTGTAGCCACCCCAGACTGGCTGTGAGCAGGAGGAGGCTGTGGGTGATTTCATTTGCTGCTGTGAACCAGGATGTTGTAGGTGGCATGCTCTGAGGAATGTGTACTTTTTCTGTGGAAGTGTACAGCATGTAGGAGCTTACTGTTACAGACGGCTGTTTTCCTACATGTTCCTGTTACTACCACAGTTCTTTTCTAAGTGAGCTTTAATAAAGGTTAATAAAATTTTGCATTCTTGCATATTGTAAGAATTGTGTAAGAATATTTACACAGACCAAAAAAATCCCAGCTATGTAGTCTTTTCACTTCTCTTCCTAAATATGAGTGTTGTTTGGATAAGTGGGTCTTGTGTGTCAGGGTTTTACCTATTACAATTAAATGGAAACAAAAGCTGCAAATAGTTAAATGGTTTTTATTCGGTAGTTACGGCTTTCTGTTCAAAGTTATTTTTTTGAAAAAAATATTATATCCATACTATTCTTAAAAAAAAAAATAAATGGGAAAAGGGTAGCAGATATGTTTTAGCTGCCAGGGTTGGATATGGTATAGCCAGTGTCTTGTTAAAAAAAAAATGTGGCTATTTTTCACCTTTGCCGGTTGCTAGAAAAGATTTCTAAGACTGCAGAACTGACTACCAGAGTTTGAGTTATGGTAATTTAAGATCTTATCTTCTGCTTAGAGGTTTTAAAAGTGAAGTAACTATCTTGTTCTATATCCCCAGGATCTAAAGACTTGTCTACATTAGGATTTTTGATTTCAGCTAACACCAGTTTAAGTCAGAAATATTGATTATTTAAGTATTCATTTAAAATCTTGGCCTGAACTTGAAGTTTGTATTGCTTTTTCTGTACTAGACTTCTGAATGCCTTCGTTACCCTTTACTGGCTAATACCATCTCGCCTTTTGTCTAGACAAAATCTGAAATGGTCCGATACACTACTGTGCTCCTTCGGAGACTCATGCTTGCTGATGATGAGAAGTAAAAACTTAATCTTAATAAAGCATATATTTTGTAGAAATTGGAAATATCTTGGTCACTACTAGTGAATGGTAAGTGGACTTTTGAAAGCAGTGTTTATGAACACAAATGCTACATTTCTTCTTTTAGATGAAGAAAACACCTATAAACAAGTGTAAAAGTGTCCTTTAGGAGCAGTCAATGTCTTATGCCTTTGGATTTAATTAATTGAATTGTTGAGCTGCAGAATTTCTGGGGATCCAGCCTGTCTGTAGTGAACTGGGATAAAATTCCTGTTTTGTTGCTTGAGTGGAATTGAGAAAGGTGCTTAATGTTGAGTCAGGCTACAAATGTACATAGTCTTAAGGCTTGGAGGTAATTAAAAACTGAGGCCAGTGAAAAATTCATACGTTTGAGACTGGTTTTGTTATTAGAGTTATGCTTCCTTTCTGCATAACTATAAAAGAGCTAGTTTTTGAAGGTGTTGGCTCTTTAGGTGAAATCATATATGTATGCATTTTAAACAAGAAGTTATACTAGAGTAAGGCCTGTAAATATTGCAAGAGAAACCTAAAGTTTTCACTGTTGACCAAAGTTCTCATCCCAATTTTTTTTTCCAGTAAGATAACTGTATTGGAAGTGCAAACCTGTGTGCTAGAGCTCAGACTGGTCTAACATTTTGCCACTGTCTTTTGTGCCTCCCTCTTTCTGGCTGCATGCTGTTATTTGCTCCATAATTCAGCTCCGTTTGGCCCTTCATTAAGCCACTTTGATAACCTAGTTATATGAAAGTGGTTTCTAGGTATCAGGAGCTGGTCACTGGAGGACCTGAAGGCTGTCAGGGCTGTTGTGAAGGTGAGGATAATGTGTTACATAACCCTGTTACCAGGGCTGACGGAGGAGTGGTCATGTGTAGAACGGCAGTAGGATTTGCCACTTGGCAGTGGCTGGCTCTTGAGCTGCTCCAGTCTTAGTGTGCAGCATCACGGAGTCCAAGAGTAAATTTCCTATGTGTTGTCTTTTCATGATAAACAGATTAGTGTTTGAACCCATTTAAGCAAAAGGGTGCTGCCTTTTAGAAAATGTTCATGTCTTTGACAGTCTCACTTTTTGTTCTATAGGGATCAGTATTGCTGAAAGCACAAATAAAGAGTTTTGAAATAATTGCTTCATTGACACCAACTAACAGTTAGAGGTAAGTTTAGCTTAATTCTTTTTTAAATGTTCTGATTGAACTCAGCTATTGAAAATTCAGTCTTCTTTTGCTTTCCTAAAATTTATGCTTGGAATAAGAAGCTGCAGTGTATAAAACTGTCTTGTAAAGATCAACTGTACTTGTCATACATGGAATGCAAATAATTTAAAACTGACATTGGGTTATGTTATAAACATTGTACATCTGATGTTTGGTTTGATAATTACTTGTAAGAGAAAAAAACCCCACCAGATTTTGTTTTCCGTCACTCTTGGAAAACTGGCATGTCTTAAACAGTTTTAAAGGTTTAAATTTATGTTGCCTTTAAGTATTGATCCTAAGAGATTACAAGCCATTTTCTGTAAGTTTAATGGAACTGAATAAATTAGAAAATACCTTCTAAGTATAGGTTTTGCAAATTTGCTTTTTAGTGGAAGGAGCCAGTAAAAAAGAGCATCCAACATACTCTTCTTTGCCAAGGTAAATAGTTTTTTCTGGGTTACATGGAAGGCTAGTTTAGGTTCAGTTTTTTCTGGGTTAGTTTCAGATGAGGTTACATCTCTGAGGCCATGCAAACTCTTGTGGAGAAAGTCATATGGGGCAGGAGGAACTAGTTGATGGGGAAAAGTTGGTCTGCTTTTCTCTTTTGGTTTCTCTTAGATGTGTCTAAAGTCTCTCTAATTTTGTTAACTTTTATTTAAACTCTAATGTTGTTTTTGTCTTTACATAATTGAAATACCACCCAGGTAACGAGAAATATTATGTAGGGTACCTTGTGATAGAAAGTGCTTGTTGTGTTGAGCTCATATTTTTGATACAGTAATTTTAGGCTTTAAAGCCTGTTTGCAATAAAAAAGGTAAATGTTTGGTTTTTTCCATTTCTGTTTTAGTTATTATTAAACAATGATTATTGAGTATTCAAAGGCCTGAAAATGTGTAGTTACTTGTTCATAGTTTGTATTCAGGTTGTCTAATGTGACACTTTTTTTTTTTTTTTAAAGCTGGGCAATTTCAAAAGAAAATGGTAATGGGTCAAAATTTTTATTAATTAAATTGGGGATTTTTAGCCACTGATCCGAAAAGAAAAGGAAAAGGTGTGTATTTTTTTATGGTTAGCACTAATTCTAAACATCTATTATGACTGTATGTAAGAAGAAATTATAGTTTATTATTAATTACTTTCTTTTAGTTCTCATTGATTTATAATCGGTTGTAGTTTTCATAGCTTAATATGTGCTGAAGCGTGTTGAATCTTGTTGCAAGCCATATTGTTTAAATAATTGTTAAAATCTTTTAAGTTGGCCATGCATTTTACATGTAGATTCAAAAGCAAAGTTCATCTAAAAAGATGCAGGATGGGCATCTTGAGTAGTGAGAATTTGGATCAGAGTGAGTAGCTTTAGTACATGTGGTTAAGAGAAATGATACCTGTGGGTCAAACTAACAACTGCTGGACCAAACACTGCAGGGCTTTTCTTTGCTGAAGTAAAAGGTGCATTGTAGAGGACTGTAAAGTCCTCCTGGAGAAGGAACAGTGCATTGGAAATGCAAGGAACTACAAACTACTACATAGTAGTACAAACTACACATACACATAATAGCTAGAGTTTTGTTACAGTATACTAAGATGTACAGAGTTATATTATTCTTGCCTTAATTTGCAGAAATGTTTCGTTTTCTGCTGCTTCCTCTCTCCTACAGGATCCGCGTGCATTTGAATCTGGAAAAAACCTTTTACTGTTACACTTCATCTTTTCAGAGAAAGTGTGTACAGTGCAGCAATGTTAAATTCTTTTAAATGTGGTTGAGCTTTTAATTTACTAATAAATGTACTTAGATTGTCTCCAAAGCTCTTTTTGTTTAGCAAATGCTGTGCTACTTTCTAATACTGTCATTTTAGTATATACAAATTTTGTTCATTTTTTTATGGACTCTAAATAGTTCCTTCCATCTTTTTTTCTCTCTTCTCATTGCTTTTCCTTTTGGGAAGGAATAGATCTCCTGGCAAAAATGGGTCGATCTAATTCTAGATCACATTCTTCAAGATCAAAGTCCAGATCTCAGTCCAGCTCTAGGTCAAGATCCAGATCACATTCAAGAAAAAAGAGATACAGGTAAGTTGACATCTTACTGCATGAAAAGGTGATTTGGTATGTTAGTTTTTGTCTGGAAAATGTTTTTCACTTGCATGGTGCTGTGGCAGAAATGAGCCTGGATCTTATTTCATTTTAGGCGGTAGGTAAACTGCTTTGAGTGTTGTTTGTGTTACTTTGTTTAATTTTTTTTTTTTCCCTTTTCCTGTATCTCAAGATAACTTCAGAATGCTAATGGTTCTTCATGGTTTCTGGCCCTTTTGTTTCTTCCCTTCCCCTTTGCATGATGTTTTCTTCATCCAGTCTCTTTCCCTGTAATTTGTTCTGTATTTCTCATTAACCTTTTCATATCTGAAGTAACATAAGGCTTCAGTAGATAAGCTTTTCTGTATCTTGCCTTCTCAGTTGCCTCCAGCGTTTTCCTCATCTTACTTACTAGTGGACATCACCATCTCCTGTAAAAGAAGTGGGTCAGTTGAATGTTTACTGCCTCAGCTGCTGCCATCCACAGGCTGGCATATTAAACTGGGGGTCATGTCAGTCTCTGTTCCAGTCTGTGAACCGTGGTGGCTGAGAAACTGAATGCCCTGCTCCAGAGTGGTGATAATCTTTAATAAAATGGCAGGGGAGGCCACTGAGGCTGGTAGTGTCTTAATCATGTGATGCCAAGTTTCATAGTCCTTAGCGGTATAGACGTGTTTATTATGATTAGTATATTACAGAAATAAATGGAGATTGTTGAAGTTACTTTAGGACCAGGAGTCTGCATCCTTTACCATTCTGACTGCATTTGAGAAATCTAGCATTTCGTGTCAAGGCTTTTTTTTTTTTTTTTTTTTGTTCCAAAATTTTCAGTTGTTTAATGTTAATGTTTGCTTTTTAATTTTAGTTCTAGGTCTCGGTCAAGGACATATTCCCGATCTCGGAGCAGAGATCGTGTTTATTCTAGAGATTATCGGAGAGATTACAGAAATAATAGAGGAATGAGACGTCCGTATGGTTACAGAGGAAGAGGTAGAGGGTATTATCAAGGAGGAGGTGGTAGATACCATCGTGGAGGTTATAGGCCTGTCTGGAACCGAAGACACTCCAGAAGCCCTAGGCGTGGCCGTTCACGTTCCAGAAGTCCAAAACGAAGGTCTGTGTCCTCCCAGAGGTCCCGGAGCAGGTCTCGTCGATCTTACAGATCTTCCAGGTCCCCAAGGTCCTCTTCATCTCGTTCTTCATCCCCATACAGCAAATCACCCGTCTCTTCCAAAAGAC
Source organism: Edolisoma coerulescens (assembly GCA_013397115.1). NCBI lineage: Eukaryota > Metazoa > Chordata > Aves > Passeriformes > Campephagidae > Edolisoma > Edolisoma coerulescens. Next base: position 2,029,711 of record VWZW01006867.1, read on the forward strand.
GCGCGTCTCTGGAAAAGCAGGCAAAGAAAACTGAAGGGGCTCCTTTGCAAGACAGCCCCTTGAAAAATAAATCACAGGATGAACAGAAAGATACATTTGAACATGACCCATCAGAGTCTCTTGACGATTTTAACAAATCATCAGCAGCTTCTGGCGACATTTGGCCTGGCCTTTCAGCATATGATAACAGTCCAAGGTCACCCCATAGTCCTTCTATTGCCACCCCACCTAGTCAGAGTTCATCTTGCTCTGATGCCCCTCTGCTTAGCACAGCCCACTCAGCAAAGGATACACCTCAACATTCCCATTCCATTCAGCATAGTCCTGAGAGATCTGGCTCTGGTTCTCTGGGAAATGGTTCTAGCCGCTATAGTCCTTCTCAGAATAGCCCATTGCATCATATCCCTTCGAGGAGAAGCCCTGCAAAGACAATCCCATCACAGAGTGCCCCCCGTGAGGAGGCTCGAGTGCGGTCGTTTTATCCCGAGGGTGGTGAACAGGAAACTGCAAAAGGTGGAAAGTTTGTGAAAAGGTAAGAACCAAGTTATAAGCCTACTGTTGCCTCTTAAAAATGCTCATCTGTTAAAGAGTTTTGTCATGATCATCACTGTACCTTGGAAAATGCATTGTGGAACACTAGTAATGCTAGTCTGGTTGGAATTGAACTTGAAAGATACATATGCCTTTTCCTGCTAAGATGTTCTAAGGTCTTGACTGTTGGCTGTTAGAGATAGGGAGATGTATCCTTGAGGAAGAATTGGTTTGTGCTTTTCCTTTATGGCTTATTTTCTTGTACTCAGTTTTTTACTGTTAAGAAAAGTCTTGGAGTAGTGCATCAGACTTGCTGGCTTGATATTGAACCCTGTTCAGGTATTTCAAAATTTTAATGCTTCATGTAGTTTGAAATGCAAATATTGTGGAAGTCTAAAAATGCCGATGTTATGCAATAATTTCTTTATGTTGACATAAACAGCATCAATTGCTAATTGTGTGGTGCAGTATGACAACTTTGATGTCTTGATTTGCATTACTTATCAAAGATGGTAGGTCTTGGTATTGTTGGAATAGAATGCTGTTGATGAGAAGGAAGTTCAGTGTACATTTTCCAATGAATGTAAAATTCTTCGATTTGTTCTTGAAAGGTTTGACATAGTAATTTTTGAAAGTTGTAAAAATCTTACTGGCATTAGACTGTTCCTTTCTAAAGGAGACTGGTGCTTCAGTGGATTTCTTATAAAATGAATTAGTGAGAAAAGTTGTGACTATGCTATATAGGCTTGATTGTAGGCTTTTAAATTAATTTGTCTAGTCAGTGGTTTATTATGTGAAAAAATTACTGCTTAGGAGATCAAAAATACAAGTTCTCTCGGATTAGATGTGTTGGAGTTGGTGAACATATTAGAACCTGTGTGAACATAGCATACAGATAAGGCAATGGCTGAAAAAATAATTGATGTGTTTCTGTGTTTAGGAGAGCTGCCTTCTAAGGGTTCCCTGCTTGTACACAATATAGTGAATGCACTAAGCATGTGCCAGATTGTGGAATTAATCTTATTAATGTGCAGGATCTTGAAAATAATTCACTTTTTTTTATGGTACTACTTCAACTCTCAGTAAAAGAAGTGCAAAAATGAATTGCGGTCTGAATTTTCAAACTTCACGTGAATCTGATGGAAAAAATTACTAGTGTAAGAGAATGTGAAACTGAGTACTGATTAAGAAAACAAGTAAATTTCTAGCCATTCTACAGATAGGCATTATATTCTTCAGATGCCTCCATTAGTGCATAAATGAGAGTGGATACAGTGTTAATGGTGCGCCAGGCATTGCATGCTATAATTAATTGCTTGGAGGAATGTATTTTCGTCTTCTTCTTGGTGTGGGATTGACACGAAAGAGGAATGCAAGTGAACTGGAATGAATGCAATCCAGAGTTACCAGTCTCTTCTTTGCTATCCACAGGTACACAGATGAAGAGTCTAGAGTATACCTGCTTGATAGGGGTAATACCAGGGAGAAGGAGGCCCAGAAGGAGAGAGGATCAGAAAAAGGGAGGACAGAGGGAGAAAGGGAATGGGAGGAACAGGAAACTTTAGATTTTTTCGTTGATAAAGAGACTGGGAAGGAAAAGTTTAATGACTCTGAAGGGGAGGACACAGAGGAGACAGAGGATTACAGACAGTTCAGAAAGTCTGTCCTGGCAGATCAGGGTAAAAATTTTCCTACTGCATCTCACCGGAATGCTGAGGAGGAAGGAACCAAATACAAATCTAAAATATCAATCAAGGGCAATAGAGAGAGCGATGGATTTAGAGATGAGAAAAGTTATAAGCTTAAAGAGACTGGCTATGTAGTGGAAAGGCCTAGTGCAACAAAAGATAAGCACAAGGAAGAAGACAAGAGTTCTGAGAGACTAATGATGAAGAAAGAAACTCAGTCACCTGAGCAGGTAAAGTCTGAAAAGCTCAAAGAACTCTTTGATTACAGTCCTCCTCTACACAAGAATCTGGATGCGAGAGAAAAATCCACCTTCAGAGAGGAGAGCCCACTTAGGATCAAAATGATAGCCAGTGACTCCCATCGTCCTGAAGTTAAACTCAAAATGGCACCAGTACCTCTTGATGATTCCAATAGGTAAATTATTCCACTTTACGGTGTGGTTCTCCGACTGCCTGCAATGTTGTTCGTATTTATTTAAACTAGTGGTTTCTTTTTGTGTGTCTCTTTTGTTGTTGATGCTTTTTAGACCTGCTTCCTTGACTAAAGACAGGCTGCTTGCTAGCACACTTGTCCATTCCGTCAAGAAGGAGCAAGAGTTCCGATCCATCTTTGACCACATTAAGTTGCCACAGGCCAGCAAAAGCACATCAGAGTCATTTATTCAGCACATTGTGTCCTTGGTTCACCATGTCAAAGGTATGTATTTAATTTATTGTACTGGATACATATGTGTGTGACAAGTTCATTTAAGCCTATTTGCTGTTCCTAGTACAGGAAGATTTCAGGCCTCTTCTGATGTTGATTTAGCCAGACTTTCTTCCTGTTGAGGTATGCATGAAAATAATTGGAAAAATAATAGCCACAGAAACTCGGACAAAAAACCCACAAGCAGTGTAGAGTATAATAGCAGGTATTCTGTGTTTCTGGATAAATTTTTGAGCCTAGGTAGCATAGAAAGTTTGAATTTCTGCAGTGTAGTTTAAACATACTACACTGGTCAATTTTTTCTAATTGTATTTTAATGACTCTAGCATACAATTTTATATTAAATGTTGCAGTGTGGATTTACAGATGTCTTTTGACTGTAGATACAATGGCATTCCTTTTGGAGCACCCTAGGGGTCATTTCCAGATTCTTAATAGAAAGGGGTTTTTTTCTCAGTAAGAAAAGTTATATATTAAATGGTAGTAAAGTTCACGGTGATAATATATTTTTTTCCTATATGACAATATTTTCAGGAATTTCACTTACAGAAACTTGGCAGTGGCTAAATAAACCTCCATTAAATGAGTTATACACTAGTTATTTTCTGGTGTAACAGTAGTGGCTGTTTTCTATAAACACCAAGAAAAACCCTCAACAAACCAAGCACAACAAAAGTCCTCCCCCAAAACCGCTGAAACACAAACCTAGACCGTCAAAGTAGACGTATTTCACTTAGGTCATGTATCCTCTGAAGTTTTTTGATGGGAAAATAGATAATTCCTGAAATCCCCTGGGGATGTCTGGAGTGCTCTTTAAATGCTTTTTTTTCTGTAGCGTTGGCTTTATTTCACTGGACTGTTGTCTTGCTGTTGTGTTAAATATAACTGAGATAATACAAAGCTGGTGAAAGTAGTTTTGCCATATCATCATAGTAAAGGGGAAATGTATAAATACTCAATTAAGTACCAGTTTCAATGAATCTGTCTGTAAGCATTGTTTTTAAGATGTGATAGCTTCTAAAATTGCTGAAATTTGCGTGCTAGAAATACGTGCTGAAGTTCGGTTAAAAATCTCAATTTGTTGACATAATTCAGATTACTAAAGCCAAATTATTTCCTTCTTAATGAATTACTTATAAAGTAATAGTCAACAATAATGGACTATGATAATGTATTAGATAAAAAAAATTATTGGGATACTTGTTTAGTGTATAATGATTTGTTGTGAACGTATCTATTTATTGATATATAAAGAAATGTAAGACTCAATCCAGTGAGAGCTTCTGTAAATTTTCGCTTATATGGTATGTAGCTGTAGGTGAAGATAATACTTTTGGAACTCTCACATGTTGATCACAGAATAGACTTTTTCTGTAAATTTTTATATGTTGAATATCTGATAAATTTAACAGCCTGTCTGGTCAAGTTACTAGAATATGTACAGTTATGGTTGTTTTTGAAAGCAGAACATCTCTTTAAGTTTCAGATTTACTGTGGTCTGTGATCAGAATTTTTGTAACGTTTTTGACAAACTGAAGTTATGTTCATTATTGGTGTGATGCGACCAGTCTAAACAGCTCTTTATTAATGTAGAGCTGAAAATGCCCAGTGATGTTTTCTTTTTCATTGTAACTAGGTCCTGGAATGTGTTTTGAAATGGCAAAATCCATGTTACAAAAGTAAAATAGCTGTTGAAAGATACAGATGCCAAACAGGCAAAGTTGAACCTTCTGTCTTCCTGGCAAAAATGGCATAAAAACAGAATTGCTAGCTCAAATTCCTGTGTTTGATGGAATTATGATTGAGGCACTACCCTTGTAGTGGCCGTTTCAAGTTTTAATGGTTGGTTATGAGACAAATGCTGGATGCCGGGCGGTAAGTTGATACAGATGTATGTTGACCTGTTAAGCAGATAGCTTGCTTCATATGTAACATTTCATAGCTCATGACTTTATGTATTTCTATATTACATTTAAACACACTTGTTGAGCTGGTTTAAAAACTGAGTTTTGCTGTGGCTAATTTAACTGTCTCTGAAGGAAGGAGAAAATTTGTCAGAGAAGTTGTCAAGTTTGCCAAGATGCCAGATGCTTAAATGAATTTATTTATGCATAGGTGTGTTAACTGTATTGTTTATCATCACAACTTCCAATTAAGAAATTGTATCCTTTAAGAACAGACTTGTTAGGTCATTTATGTAGTTATTGCAGTGTACATTACTTAAATGTTTTCACTAATTCTTATTTTAAGTTAAAGATGAGATGAATGGTAAAATGTACTTGCTGCAAGTATTCATGACTCAAAAGTAATTTCACTTTCTCTTGTGGGCAAAGTATAAAATAACTGTTTAAGAAATTGCTCTTTCTCTATCATTAGAGGAAAAGGTCATTGAAAATGAGCAAGTCCAATCAGTAAATGATGCTTGAATTAGATGTGATACAGTCATGACATAGTAGACTTGCAGTGATGCTGTGCGCTGTTACTTTGTTTGGGTTACAGAGTGTGTAAAAATAGGGAAAACGCCACATTTGCTTGTCCTGATAAATTTATTGAAAATACTGTGGGTTTTGCCTGCTACTTGCCTTTCTGTCAGGAGTAAAATACTTGTCAGTTGAATTAAACTAATGAAACAGTGGTTTTTCTATTGTAACCAACAGAGCAATACTTCAAGTCAGCTGGAATGACCCTAAATGAGAGGTTCACTGCGTATCAAAAAGCAACTGAAGAACACTGCACCCGACAAAAGAGCCCAGAAATACATAGGTATATGTTAATTGCATATGCAGATGCTTTGTGTTTCAAATACTGTCTTCTAATATTTCTTTTGAGAACCCGAAATACTTTTTCTAATCTGTATGAGGTGATTTGTATAGTTACAAAATACTAAAAAAACCCATCTGTAAAAGAGAACTCATCTGAGTCAGGTCTGGCTTCATCTGTGGTTTTGTGACAGATGTCTTCTCTACCTCTGTATCTCATTTGGGATATATTTACTTTTCTCACATGCAGTGCTCAAATATTGAGGGGCATATGTCTTGAAGATGAAAAGAAGCCCTGTACATGCATCTTTCTTCTTCAGTGTGAAATGTTCCATCTCATACTACTTTAGTTTTTGTGTGTGTTAATTTACAGCAGTTTTTTGAAAAATCTGAGAATCTAAAAGGTAAGAAGGTAGGCATGCAGATGTAGTGTCTGATCATGTGCTCTAGTTTTATGATGCAGTGTACTATATTTGTGTTGCATGTGAGGCTACAGTATCCAACTTTACAAGTTTTCTTGTTAAGAACTTTTGACCTAACAGCAAACTATCATAGGTGCTGATGGTTTCTTGGAGGGGGTGGGCTTTCAGCTGGCTACGTATACTGATCCTTTTGAAATGAAGCATTAAACATTTTTTCTATCTTCCAAGCTATACTTAAAATGTGAAACATCAGTCTGCCTATTTTCTGTATTTGTGTTTTTAGCATACTTCACACAAAACAGAACAATGATTTTTAATTTTTAGTCTGCTTCTGTATTCTGATGGTGAGGTTTAGTAATGCAAAAAGTTTATTCTGCTGCAAAAATGCCTTATTTGTCAGTTTTCTATTGAAATGAAATGTCTGAGGCTGTTAAAAGTCATGTACATGTATGGCAAGACACTGCTTTTATTTTACATTTAGGAGGATTGACATCTCTCCAAGTACCCTGAGGAAGCATACCCGTTTAGCAGGTGAAGAGAGAGTCTTTAAAGAAGAAAGTCAAAAAGTAGGTTCTGAGTAAATGCCCTATCTGTGCTTCTAAACTTACTAAACTTAGTCTCCCTTCAAATCTCAATTTCATCTTTGTGTTTTCTGTATAAAAATACAAAAGTAATTTGTATTTATTGTACTTGGAGTATTTGCATTTAGAATTTTTTTTCCTTTGAGTAAAACACGTTACCAAGAAGCTGGTTTATATAGCATGGTTTGGCTATATTAATAACATGGTATGTAAGGTCCAGTCTTCTTCCATGGTTCCTTTCTTCTTGGCATGTTTCTTGACCACTAAGCTGCCCAAGGACAAAGAATGGGTTTGGGGCAGAGGGAAGTACCAAGATGGTCAGTGAGTAGTGTGGTTGAACTGCAGAGGTGCTTGTACTCTGTTTGAAAACAATTCACCAGAAGAAATGAGTACTTAATTCTCTCCCCAAACCATGTATTGTGGTCTGTATCATCAGAAACTAGACACCAATTGGCTTGATGGGAATGCTTGTTTGAAACTGAAATTCTCAGCTGTTCTTTTTTTAGATGTAGCCATTGCATGTAAAGGGCAAAGTCAATTTGTGTGCTGAAGTTTGTTGAAAAATAGGTAAATTCTGTCTTTTTATTTTAATTGATGCACAACTTGCCTTTTCACTGAGATTCTCTTCATGTTTTATTTCAATATTTCGTTCCAAAATATATATTTGTTTCAGGGAGATAAAAAATTAAGGTGTGATTCTGCTGATCTTCGGCATGACATTGACCGACGTAGAAAAGAACGAAGTAAAGAGCGAGGAGACTCAAAGGGTTCCAGGGAATCCAGTGGGTCAAGAAAGCAGGAGAAAACTCCAAAAGATTACAAGGATTACAAATCTTACAAAGACGACAGGTAAATATTTTAAGTCCCTATAGAGGATTTTAGCTTCTAATTAGCCTTTTGTAATTGTAAGCTTAATTGCTTTCAATTTTCAATGTATAATGGAACATTTAATTTTAAACAATTAAAATTATTTGTTTTACAGCAAATATGTATTATCTGTCTTTTACACGGCTTATGGTGGATGAGGACAAAAACTTTGGAATAGCAAGCTAACACTGAAAAAAAAAATGACAAATTAATCTGTCCTATTATCCAGGCTACATCAGGAGGTTGGACTTCAATGCAGTACATTTCTATAAACAGTTTGTGTAAGAACTTTGGTTCGTTATGCTTGATTCCGCACTTTTTCAACTCATAACACCCAGAGTATGAGAATTTTACTGATACTTAGGTTTTAACATGGGTGAGAAGGGGAATTTTTAAATTTTTGTCTAAAGCCAGTGGGCTGTTTTAAGAAAAAAATGTTAGCATATCTCAGTGGATACTGTGTAGAAGTGGTAAGAATTACTTCAGGTATGACCTTTCTTTGAATAGAATGTTAAAATCTTGTAAATTGGGTCAGGTTAATACCACTATGGGGTTACTAAAAGTTTTGCTGTAGGAGTTTTTTCCCTGCTTTGTACTGTATATAAAGTGAATTTTTACTTACACTTCCTGTTTCCCATTTACTTTGACTTTGGTATCCACATTTTCTTCCACTGGCTAATTTCCCTACAGCCATCTGTGTAGGGAAGCCCATACCATACCTCTCAACAGTGTGCAAACTGAACTGTGTCAAGTTACTGTAAAAGTTTACCTTGAGGGTTTTTTCCCTTTAACTTCTGTTTTTCTGCCTCGGAAGAAAGGCAGATCTTAAAAGTAACAGAATCTCTTCATGGCATCAAAATCTAGAAAAGCTGATTTTACAGTTTGCAGACTGCTGCTTTCCAACTCACCAGCAATAATATGCATTTAGTGCACTTAAATGTGTCAGAGGAGGCTGGAAAGTGGAAATATACTTCGCCTTAATATCTCAAATATGTAACGTGTGACTTTATAACCAGAAGGGGGTTAGTTTTTCATAAAATGTAGAGACCCGGTTTAGTATAGCATGTTACAGACTATCTAGTATGTTTAAAATAGCACATAGTATATTTTTTTATTTTTCAGTAAACAAAAAAGAGACCAAGACCGTGCTCGGTCCTCCCCATCTTCCTCCCCATCTTCTTCCTCATCCAGTTCTCGAGAAGAAAAGGATTGCAAGAAAGAAAGAGATGAAGAGTTCAAAACCCACCATGAACAGAAAGAATACTCTGGTTTTGCAGGAGTCAACAGGCCAAGAGGCACCTTTGTAAGTTTTTCTCCTATTCTTTCCCTAAATTATGAACACTTCACGAATGGTAATAGTGTGACAAAGAAAATGAGGGATGTTGCAGTGGTTCATGTTAGGCTAGACTTATTCTTGAGTTCTTTATGTGATGTACCAAACCTGAAATATTGAGTCTCTTTTTTTTTCCCCAGCCCTCCCCAGTAGCAGTTAAATGATATGTAATATGCATTAGCATGACTTTAGAGATCCTAGCATAAGGCTGGGGAAAAGGATTTCTTGATTATTCCCTGTTCTTCTGGAATAATGCTGTTTCCTAACAGGATCTGAAAATTTAGTGTTCTGTAAATTTTAAATCTTGGGTCCTGTTACTTTTTAGCTCCCTGCAGCTTCTGTTTTTCATTCTCACTTTGGGTTTGGTTTTGCCCTCCTTTGTGTGTAATCCCTGCAACTTGTTAAATAGAGAATGGTACATAATTAAAAATCTATGTCAGACTTGAAACAGCTGAGGAGATGGTATACTTGTTATTTTTGTGTTTCTTTGGCTTGGACTAGCCACTGAACATGAAAGCTCATTGATTTACCTCTAAAATGTATTTAAGCATTGTGATTTGGAAAGTGGCATATTGACCACTATAGTCTTCAGAAAAATCTTAAACTTTCAGATTCCATGTTAATGTGGTTATTGATATATAATTTGGAAATGTAGAAGCATTAGGAAAAATGAGGAATCAATAAAAGAGGCCTTGAAAAAAGACAAGGAGCACTTGAAACACCATACAACCCAAACCAAAAGAAAAAAACGAACCCACAAATAGACACCACATACCCACCCCCTAAGACCACAGCAAAACAGACCTCCAAACCACAGCTAAACACACAAAAATGTGCAAGTTCCATGTAGGTTGGGGAAAACTGGTTTACGTAATAAGTAGGAGTAATTTCATACTTCAGCAATAATTCCTTAATGTAGCCTGTAATTAAGATCAAATAATGCTAAAATGCATTGTTTGGGATAAATGTTTAGTCGTGCATAAAATATGTTTTGAACTACATGTAAGGGTGTCTGAAATGCATGTGGCATGTGCCAACACTTGAGGCTTGAATCTTCCATCTAAAACTGTAGCTACCTAGAGGAAAATTGAAAGTTCTAAATTTCTAATGCTGGAAGTGCATCATTTCCTCCTTTCTTCTTACTTTTTTATATAGTTATGCTATGGAACTATGTGGCATAAGTATATAAATCCCTGGATGGTGTAGGCATCAAATATGACTATCAGCACAATTTCTAGCTGTATAAAATAATGGCACAAATGAAACAGAAGTTATACAAAAGAGAACTCAAAACTCCATCTCCTCTCAAAGAGATTTAGTGGGAGAAAAGTCATAATTGGTTGAAGCCTTCCTGCTTTATAAAACCAGATTGTATGTATTGTGAAAGAGATGCTACTTTACATACACTTGAGGTAGATGTGAACTGGAAATTTAATAGATTTCTACGCATTTAATTGCTTGTGACTGCCTGTTTTGTCTATGCAGTGATAACAGGTTAATGCTCCCTAACAACGTTCATGGTTACACACAGGCTTTTGGAACAAAGTGCCTGAGCAGGTGAATCTAAATAGGCCAACCCTGCTGACTCAGATCTCCTCTTTAGGGATAAATCTTGGATAGTATCGAAAAATACAGACCAGGTAGCGTAGGAATGTGTTTGTAAATACAGGCTAATAGTGGCTGCATTCCAGGACTACTGCTTTGTTTTTGGAGTAAATAAAATGCTTTGGTTGTGAATCCTTTTCCTAACAGGAAGCCTTGGAGAATGTTACATCTCCCCTATCCAGCAAGCAAATGTTAAATCAGCAATGGTTTTTCAGTAACTCTGGCTGATACTCAATTCTGCTGGATTCTAGGCTTCTCGTACATATAAGCATCATGAATAGTTTTGAAATATGACCACAGAAATAAGGATAAGTAGAATTTTTCAATGGCAATGTCATTAGTATCCATATCTGAAAGAATACTGTGTAGCAGCTCTGTTTAAAGTGAGTTTTATAGAGAAAATATACTCTTGTCTTTTTTGTGGTGGTCTTTGTAATAAGCAAGCCCATAAAGATAACACCATAGTAGATTTTATGTCCTGTAATTCTTTACCTGAAAGATGATTTGGTAGGGGGAAGCATTAATTAAATGGTGAGGAAAAGTGTAGATGTTTTTCTTAGAGGGAATCTGATCACAGGACTGAATACCAGGAAATGCTGATACCTTTCTTTTCTCTTTTTTAATCCTGTCATAATTCTGTCTTCCCCCTGCCTCTCCCCCCAGGTTACTGTTTGTTGTGCCCTAATTTTGTAAAGCTGTTGGAAATAAAGCAAGCATGTCATATTTCCTCCCTTGTAGAGTTAGTCTCTTGCTTTCCGAATGACTCTCCAAACAGTTTTTTGGTTTGTTTTTTTTTTTTTCCCTCAGAGCCTTGGATAGGTTTTATGAGCCTTCTGCAGATTGTTTTTCAGTCTGTTTGATTTCAGAGTAATTTTAAATCTGCCCAGCATAAATTCTGCATTAGAAGTTTCGGAGCTTTGTGGAACTAAGTATGCATTATACTTATCTTTTGAGTTAGTTAATTATATACATTTTTTAGGCTATGTTTATGAAACATGCTTATTTTTAACAAATAAATTCGTTTCCAGTCATGTTTTTGTACTATTACTCTGAAGATGCAGTTCTGTGGTTTTAAGTAAGTTATTTATGGAAATTGTGTTCTGTAGTAACTGCAGTTTTTAGCAGTCTTATCTTCCCAAACTAACCTTGTTTCTCCCCTTGGATGAAGGATATAAACTCATTTAATGTTTTCTACAAGCTGAGTATTTACATGCTGAGATAACTGTATACATTCCTACTTAGTGTATTCTGAGTTAAAGGTGGTTTTTTGCTGTGATACTTTCTAGCCTAACATTTTGAAACCCCAGTAATTCATTATAAAGAATATTTAAGACACTCTTTTTCACTTCAAGCATTGCTACTCTGCACAGTACATACTACTGATTTTTTTCTGAGTAAAGAATTTAGTCATTTGAAATATAATTTGGCCTAAGGTACATTTTTGAATCTCAGATAAAAATGTTTGAGTAATACACAGTGGATATACTCCTTTGAAAACTGCACTGTTAGTATGTATTCTAGAATCACCTTTTCGTAACTGATACAACTGACTCCATAAATGACCTTTCTTTACCCCCAACAGTTTTGTCCCTGTTTCAGTCTAGTTTTCCTCCTGGTTTTTTGTTTGTGGGCAGCTTCAGAAGCTTCTTGTGACCTTTTGTTCCAACATACTGGTTTACTAGCAGTCAAATTTCTTTTCAGTGGTTGTGGGTGAACTTATGCCAAGAACTCAAATGTGTTTGAATTAAGTTTAATAGAACCATTATTTCAAAATGAATGCTTGAATAAATTACTTAAGGTAGTGTGTGAATTTGAAAATGGTTTTCCACTTGCAGATACTGTAATTAAGCACAGAAAGAATATTTTCAGTAATAGAGAACTTGAACTCTACTTTGTGGTGTTATGTAAATGGATTAAATGACATCTTGGTTAATCAGTTTCGAATTAGGGGCAGAGGAAGAGCCAGAGGAGTCTTTGCTGGAACAAATACTGGTCCCAGCAACTCAAATACTACTTTTCAGAAGAGACCGAAGGAAGAGGAATGGGATCCTGAATATACCCCAAAAAGCAAGAAATACTTCTTGGTGGGTGTGGAGAACTCGATGTCTTATGCATGCTTTTGTTTTTTCAAACTTTCTACAAGCGTAGAAGTAGCATGCATGTATGGACAGGGACTACAGTAACTGAGAGTATCAAGGTGGCTGTAGTGGTTGGTTCTACTTATCTTTCCTCTTTCTGCAGCAGGCTGGCAGTAACTGAGGCCTGACATGGAATTTATCTCCAAAACTTTGATCAGGGAGTGGGGAAGAAGGCAGGCTCAGACAAAATTTATTAAAACCAAACTTTAAACCAAAAAGATTTGTGCAGTGTTTTCCTGGATTTACATCTGTGTGACATTTGAGATTTGTCTTAGTTTGGTCTGGAAGTCTGCAAAAGTGGAAAATCAGGAAAAGCTGACAGTATTTGTGGATGTACATAGGCAGACTCTCTGTTATGAGCAGTTTTCTGCTCTTAGCTGAGTAGTGTGATAGTCATAAGAAAATGACCACAGTTTTGATGCCTTTTTCCCATCTGGATTATGAAAGGAGGACCCTTGATGTAACCACTCTAAGTAGTGTAGTACAACGAACGTGTGGCCTCTGCTCCAGTTATTTCCTTAACAATGTAAACTTTGAAGGATATTGTTTCATTGTTGAACAATGATAAATAGTGAAGATGAGACCTGCTCCTATAGCATTATAGCTTGTCACAGATATGTTAACAGGTAACTAAGAAATAATGCAGCCACAATTTGGCTATTTGTGTAAGGACTTCTCTGTCGTTCTACACATATATAAACTTTTCTGATCTGTAAACAGATGTGATGATCTATTCATGATACTAGAACAATCAATTGTAGCTATTAAACTTGAATTTCTAAAAATATTTTGAATTAAATAAGCCACCCTTCAACTCCTTCTTCGTAATTAAACTGCATTATAGGGGTGTGATATGTGTTTAATAGTTCAGACTTCTTTCCAAATCACAAGTAAAAAAAAATATGTTGAAGCAAGTGTACCTCACTGTTCTAAATATAAACTTCTTTTATATTAAATAATGGTCTGTAGATTTCATGCAGTGCGTGAAATGATTGTCAGAACTTACAAACTATGTAAGGCTGTATTTGGTAGCAAGACAGCAAACTTAAGGCTTATTAACTAGAGAAACTCAACTATTGTTTGTTAATGTTAGATTTAAACAGTTTAAACTTAACTTGCCCTACATTGTGCAAGTGAGGCAGGTTTTCTGAAAACTGCCTTCAGTTACCTCTTCTTATGAAGTATGAAGAACTCCCTCTGTTGAAGTAAAAGTAATTTTAAAATATCCTAGCACTTTCCTAGAGCTTCTTCTTTTAAAGTAACAATTTTTTCCCCTCAAAACTAGTAACTCTTAATTCTGACTGAGTGTAAGTTGCAGACAAGTGATTTGTTACTAACATTTGAGTAGGCCCACAGCAAATAAGGGCTCTTGAAACAACTTTATTGTTGTGGTTTTAGTTACAGTATCATGCCTTTTAAGAATATACCTCATAATTATGATCTGAAGAGAACTTTTAAATAGTTACATTGTTTTATACATTTGCTATAGAGTATTAACATTAAGGGGTACATTTAAGAGGTGTCTTAACTTTACTCTTTGTGTGGTGTTATTGTAGCATGATGACAGAGACGATGGTGTGGATTACTGGGCCAAAAGAGGAAGAGGCCGTGGTACTTTCCAGCGTGGCAGAGGGCGTTTTAACTTCAAAAAGTCAGGTAGCAGTCCGAAGTGGACACATGACAAGTACCAAGGGGATGGCATTGTGGAAGATGAAGAAGAAACAATTGAGAATAATGAAGAAAAAGACAGACGCAAAGAGGAAAAGGTAAATCATTCAGTGAATTGCAGATTAGACAGTTCATCTTGCAGTATGCCAAGTAATTGGATGCATGTAGGGATCACTTTAAAAGGTTCTGGAGTTTGATTATTAGAGGTTTACAACAAGACTGTTTTCTTTCTTTCCACAGGAATAACCTGGAAGAAAGTTGTAGCTGAAAGAGCAGCTCTTGCACCACCCACACAACATTTTTAATATGTTTTTTTGTTGTCAAATGAATGTAAGCATTTTACTTAAATTTTACTGTTGGAAAGTAGTTTAGAGAGATTGTTTTTGTTTTAAGCCTTTAGAAAAAAATCATGATATAGTAAACTATGTTAATGATCGTACAGGTAGAAAGTAAAATATTTGTAACAACTTTTAAGAAATTTTACTGTTTGTTACATGCAGTGTAATTCTGCTTTGTCCAAATATATGGTCGAGTACAACTCTTAAAAGTTTTGATTCTCCCCTATGTCTGTGTTTTATTCTGAAGTAAACTTACAGCTCTGCACACCTGAAATCTTGGAGCAGCATTTTTTACTGATCACTACTTCTCTGTTGCCTTTATCTAGGAATTGTAATTAAGGGTAGTTACGCAGTCACAGTATAAGTACAAACAGTTGTGCAAAATTCTGGTTGTATGTTAGTTCATGAGAATCATATTTACATAGTGATAAACCTGGATTCTTATTCCACTCTGCAAGAGTGCAGCAAGAATTTTAAGCAGTGAAATCGTCACTCTTCATTAGTAGCCTAAGAAATACATATGCATATATATACTGCAGTGAGTTTCAAGTATATTCTTTGATAGCTTAGTCATCAGCAGAACACTTTAAGTTAAATTGGTGGCAGTATCAATCTAGCTTCTTTTTTAGCAATTTCTTTTACAGTTTGTTAGAATTGCCTCTTTAATTTCTCTCTGTGGGCTTGCCTCTCTGGGTATGTAATGGGGCAAGAGTGAGTCAATCACATGTACAGCATTTAAGTTAAAATGAAATGGCAGGGCAGGGGCCGGTGGGAGGAGAGAAATGAAACAAAACACCACAAAAATCCCTGAAAAAATAAAGCAAGATATGTTAAAACTTGAATTGGTAAAGATAGTAAGATGCATTTCTCACACTTCTGGTACATATGAACTTTCTTCAACACTGATTTCTAATAGTTGTGCTGCAAGAATTTTTGTAGCCAAAGTGCAGATGTTAGTCTTTTTTTCCCCCTCTATTTTTTAAACTAAAATTACAAACCCACGAGCTTAGTTTTAGTAGTAGGTACACACTTAACCTCTAGAATGTTAAGAATGACAGTAACATACTTGAATTACCAGAACAAGAACTTTCTAATACAAGATTACTTAGTTTTTCTTTCTCAAAGTGCTGTAGATAAACTAAATCTTAACGTTATATGGAGTTAAAAGTGTAGTTGTTCTTAGTCACCCCTTGGAATGGCATAATATCTTTAAAAGTAGAAAAAAGAAAAGGAAAAGCTTTGATAGAGTGTTTGTAGTAAATACCTATATAATGTATGCCCTCTTACTTAGGGAGCAGTTAACATCTGCCCTATCCAAATTAAACACTAGAAGGCAGGAAAACAGTACCGTCAGTAATCCTAAATGTAGCTGAACAAACTATGGTTTAGGTTGTACTAGTTTGCCAGCAGCTGTGTATAAAGGGAAACAGGAATAATACTTGCCTCCCAGTAGTGGTTAGTTAATAAAGGGTCATTCCTGCTTTATGTTTTAGAAAGTTTAGGCCAGCTATACTGTTGTTGCAAGATTTGCTTTTACATGTGCAGTGCATCTTTTAATAGCTGTTTGAAATGATAAACTGAGTATTCTTTGGACTTTTCAGCAAGACTCACACAGACTTTGTGTATATTAAATTAGAATAAGCAAAAAAGGGAACAAATCAAACTAGACATCAGGGTCTCAGTCTGTCCTAATGAAGTAAAATTAAACGTCAGTCTGAAATGAACAGGACCAAGGTATGCTTGAGCTGTCATGACCTTAGAACAGGTAATTTGTATCATTTAGCTTAAGTTGAAAGTGGGTTGTTGTGTGTGCTGTGTGTCATAAAGCAATATAATTCCTGCAAGATGAGGCAGATTTAAATTTTGTACTTCAGCTGAATGTCCAAGGAGATCTGGTAGAGATTGCTTTGGTAATGGCATTTGATCCTACAAACCTATCTGTAGGTTAGATCATAAAAATCCATTTTTTGCAATCCCTAATTTCTTTGTAGTTCATCAGAAATGTAATTTGATTACAGAACACATGATGACAGCCATTACCATTTCTTGAAATAAATTAATTCAAATTAAGAGATAATGTAGTCAAAGATGCAAGTTGCAGTCTATAAGAGATCTGTAAGAAACAAAGTGGGAGTGGAGATTACTTCTTAAATAAATCCAAATCTAGTGCTTCAGCACTTACTAGTCTTTCAACATGAATAGTGAATTTTCACTGTGATAGGAAAAAACATTTTTTGAGGTTTTTGCTTGGTTCTACTAAGGTAGTTACATGACCTGTGAATGGAATTTCAGTGCATTTTGCATTTCTCTTGTTAAAAGGTAAAGACTATCATTGATGATACAGGGGAAAAAACATGTAGACATGCTGGTATAAAATGTTTAACTACCTTCTGAAGTTAGTTATTTGTTCTGACTCACTGCTCTTTGGCAATGAAGCACTTTTTAAGGACACCATGCAGAGATGAAGTGGATTCACAAAGTCTGAAGTTACCCCTGCAGTTCAGATAAAATCAGGCATACATTTCACTAGGCAAAAAAAAAAAAAAANACCAGCCTGGAATCCAGTAGCTGTACTGTTAGTACAGTGCATTTAGTATTTAGTTTCTTGGTTTGGAATTAAATATCACATCCTCTTTCCTCCTAGGAACAATCAGCATTACTGTAACAGTGGGCAGCTACGTAAGAGTAAAGCTTTCCTGCATTTGTTTTGCTAGTGCTTTAAAAGGAGATTTGTTCCTGAGCTTTGGCTCAGCTCCAGGGGTGATGGTTGCAGCATTAAGCCTTGAGCCCTGTGTCACTTCTTGTTTCTTAAAGCTGGCCTATCACAAGATGCTTTTGTTCAGAAGATCCTGGAGGTCCCTTCTATGCTGTTGAGAGCTGTAGTTGCTGACTTGACCTCTCATTCAGTGCAGGTGGTTACTGGTGCTGTGCAGTGAAACTAAATTGCCTCAGTTTTGCTGTTGCTTGTGAGACCCTGCTGCTTCCTGGCTTTGCAGTAGTGTTGTTCCCATCCCATTCTGTTGACACTTCCCCTTCTTTAGTAGGAAGGTGTTGGAGGAGTAGGTGAGAAGTATGGGGGTTTTTTTTAAGGCAAGTGCCTTAAACTGTAGTACAGGTTTTCAAAATATCCATTAAAATGTTCTGCCCTTCCTCTCCTCAAGCCCTGAACCAGCTCTATGCTGTTACTACAGCATGTTACCAGTATTGCTCCTCCTTTGTGTTTGGTCTTAAGAGAATCGATCCACCTGACAAGTCCTGGATAACAGTAACCAGCAATACTGCTGTAGTAACTACAGTACTGACAGTAGTAACACCAACTGCACGGACGAGGGAAGGTGATCTCCAAATACTCACTGACTGCCTAGCTGGAGGAAAAGGATATCCGTATTTCTTCTCGTAGTAGAAGCACTGTTAGCACTGCTAACTTCCTTGAAGGTTTCAACGTTTCTAAGGAAAACAGCAGAAATCTTTCTTACAAAGATGAAAGAAGAGGTGCAAGATAAAAGAGCAAGTGCAGAATCCAAAGCCAGGTTTTGAAGTGAAGTCAGTGTAGTCAGGCGTTATTGGGCAGCTGTTGTATTGAGCATACTTAGTGAATTTGTTTTAGGTCTCTGACTGAAGTAGTTACGAGTTTGCTACATTGAAGACCTAAACCATCTCAGTTTAGCTCCTTGCCATTAATTCAGCGAAGTAACAGGCCCTGGTGCATTTCTTCTGTTGGTGCGTACTGTGTTCTGCCCTCGCAGACGCAGAAGCTACGTTTTCTGATGAATACACCACCTTGGTCAGTCAGGCCTACGAGCTGTCCGCGGCGCGGTGTGGCCGCCGTCCCGGACGCCCGCTTTCCGGGAGCGCTCCCTGGGAAGAGGGGCAGGCCTGGGCAGCGCCGGCGTTCAAACCGCTCCCTCCCGACACCCCCCGCGACGGGCCCGCCCTCGCCGCTCATTGGCTCTGTCGCAGGCACTGCTGACTTCCTATTGGCGGGGCTGCCGTAGCGCCCCGCCCCCAGCCGCGGGTGGTGCTGCGGGCGGCTTCGCCTTGGGCGGCCGCTGCGGGCTCCGGCTGCGCGCGGGGACCGCTGCTCGCGGACGCGGCCTCTCCTCCCGCCATGGCGCTGCTGCTGGAGCTCCTCCGGCGGCTGCTGCGCTATCTCGGCTGGCCGCACCCTCAGGTGAGACCACGGGGGGCTGCCTCCGCCCGGAGAGTCGGGCGTCTCGCCTGCAGCCCCTGGGGCTCGGCGGAGGGAGGGCGGGAGAGAGTCGGCACCGCTGGCGGTGGGGCGGCTTCAGCGACCGCCTTGCCCACAGCCGGGTTTGTTGGAACTCGCTGCCCGCACGTGGGGACGCGTGGGGTCACTGCCCTGACACAGCCGGTCAAAGTGGCTCTTTTTGCCCTGAACGGAGCGTAAGAAAGTCAGTAGAGTTGGCCGCTCGTGCTTTGCTGTTTTAACTAAAAGGCTACGTGCCCCTTCCCAAGCAGCAGTTAATCCTGTGTGTTGAGAGACCTGGGAAGGGTGCGGCGTGAGAAGCTGGAAGAGCGCGCTGATGCAGTGCCAGGGGCTGATGTTGGACCGTGCGGTCGTGGGCAGCTCTTCAGGGGAGGCTGTCAGCAATGAGACACTGCTGCAGCTTGTGGTCCTGAGACAATCCTAGCGTTATTTATGGGAAACTACCAGGGAGTCTCCAGGAGTGCTGATTTGGCTGAGCTGTCCCGTTTACTTTCTGGTTTCGTTGTTGGAAGCTGTTGGTTTTTTTGGCAGGCCATGTTTTTTGAAACTCACATGTTTGGCAGCAGTATCAGACGTACACTTGGAATATGCCTTCCTTCAGCAGTCTCATCAGGAAGGCGTTTCCTGCAGTTATATGCTGTTATAAGGAGCTATCAGGCCAAGGTATGTTAAATTTATTTCACTTCTTTGCTAATTGTTCTTTCCCAAGACTTATACAGATGCATGTCGTTAATTAAATGGGCACTTTTGTCAGTATCTCAAGATACTGGCCTTTGTGTCCCTTTAAAATATTCTGTATTTTGGCAGTGTTTTAGGCATTGTCTGTCATACCAGTGTAGACCTCTTTGGACTTCCAGTTTGAGAAGAGCATTGAAAAATTAGGTTAACCAAACTGCATTATATTTAATTACCTGTAACATGAAATGATTAAATAACTTTGATTGTAAGAACTGAGGGCTTTGATTTTGCTTCTCAGATTCAAATGTTTTCCGATTTTTAGGTCACATCTGTTTGCCAAAAAAAGGAATACGGATCTACTCGAAGTGTTGTCCGTAGACTTGGGACAATTCTTTCCTTGGAGCCCTACCCCAGACCTTATTTTCAAGTAAGCAATTTATTGCTGTATGCATACTTCACCTGTTTGTATTTTCTTGTTTCTTAATTTGCTGATAGCTTCCCTCTTTGTTTTAGCTTGTATAATTGTGTGTTGCATCCCTTATGCTCACTGTTTTCAACTTCCTTATAGCACTGTTTAAAAATTCCTTTTGCTGAGGCAGAACCTTCAGTATGTGCTGAATCCAGTTTCCCTTCATACTTTTTTTTGGCGTTGTTTGTTTTTAGTTTGTTCAAGACCCAAGTCCATTAGGTTATGATGAACAAAGTGCAGCTCCAGCTCCTGTGGCTCCATCACTTGCTGATGTCATGTGGGTGGCAAATGATGAAGGACAAGCATGTACTAGACTTAGGTAAGTAAAAGTGTGAAAAGGAGTAATAGAAATAACTTTTGCCTCCTTTGTGGTGTGTGATTTTGTGTTTTAAGTTTGTTTTTCTTTTTTCCTAACCTTTTCTGGAAACATTTTGGGCTTTTTTGGTGGGGGGCATTTGCTCCTTACTTGAAAATTCTTACTATGTAAAGCATTCTTTTCTGAAAGATTTCTGAAATTGAGTCTCCTCTTTTATCTTCATAGTAGTATGTCAGGTGCATTACTGGTACTTTACATGATTTTTACTCACAAAGTATTTTGTGAGGGAGGGAGCTACTTGTTGCAGTGTACCATAAGATTATTCCTATCTTTATCCTTGTAGTTTACAACCTTTTTGATAAACTTTAGAAGCAGGAAAACAAGAAAAAAAATTTAAATGTCTCCTTTTGGCTTTGATTTTTACAATGCCATGTGTAAGCCTTGATGATTGCTTTGATGGAAAACCAAACGTAATTGTTTTAAAAATTTAAAACAATTTTGAATATAGTTTATATAAATATTTCTTGCTCTTATAGAGGGCTGAAGGAAAATATTTTTACAAATTACAAAATATTTCAGGTACTGTGAAATGAAAAATTGTCCAGGAATTTGTAGACACAAATAGTATACAAGTTGTGTGGTTTCCCCCCCACCACTGGAGAAGAAATGGAAAGTTGTCTTGCTGTTCCTCTAAAGATCTATTTAAAATCAGAGGATGGGTTAGAGCCAGAAGCAAGATTAAAATGTGTGCACTTGTATTGTTTTGTACTGCATTTGTATAGGACAATGTAATTCTGCTTCATATTGGCATTTGTTTGTCTGTGATCTTTGTATTGCTTGCCAGTAATGAAAATACAAGACATTGATGAATTCAAATGACACACTTTTCATTGGAGAAGTTGGATACACAGTGTTTCATTATATGTTTCCTGAGGCATTATTGTTAAATTATTAAAGGTTGTTTGTAACAGTTGTAAAATACCAGAAGAACAAGAACATTGTTGAAAGAACAAAAAAATCCTGGCCTGTTTTGTCCTGCTCATGCTGCTCTTTAGCTGGTCAGATTCACAGAACTAGGACAGTTCATTCTTTTGTTGTTTCTGTTCTTTGCTCCTCCTCCTCTTCTGGCTCTGTGGGATGTTTTTCAAGAACAGCTATTCTAGTTGATATCTTTTCCTTCTCAAGCAGTGTGTATAGCAAGGGATTTTTGGCAAATCAGAAAGCAGTGCTGCAGGTCTGATTTGAAGTAAAAGGATGTTTAAATTAAGGGAAAAAGGTCTGGGCTTTTTTTCAATCAAAGCTTAGTGCATCTTAAGTGAATCAGGTAAATTTAATTTCTTTCCATGCTTCATAATGAAATTCTGGTAGTTCGATTTTATACTTATATTTTAAGTTTATTTCTGCAGGCACAGACTTGAAACTATTTTTTAAATTAAAGCCTGAGTCATATAGCACAATTTTCTAATGCTGTCTTTGGTTATAGTAGCTTACAGAAGATGAGATTCTTGTTCTGTAAGTCTGTATTACACTGTATTATTGTCGAGTACGTTTTCTCAAAGACTGTAACTACTCTGCTGCTTGCAGTGTTCATCTTAGAGTTTGATAAATGACTAAAATTTCTGAAGCCTAATTAAGAGATCATTATTCTTTGACTTTCCTGCCTTTCATATTCATGTGGGAGAAGGGAGAGACACTTTATGGTGTCAGACTAATAGTTATTGAATAATGACAACTCAATCCTACTGTATGACTTCATGATGTTTAATTATCCCTGAGTGAATTATCTGACTAATTCTTATTATGACTTTGCAAGGATCTGCATTGTACTTGAGCGAAGGGAGACTTGAAACATTTTAAAAGTTAAGAGTTGTTAAAAGTGTAGTTTCCTTAAATAGTTTGAAAAGTTAGGTCTTGCTGAATAACGATAACTTGCTTGAACAGCCTGAGTAGTTTTGAGGTTTCCATTGTTGGCTGAGCCTTTTGAAACTGTGTCTTTTTTTGCTTTGTAGGACTGAATTGAGGAGAAAAGAGAAAAGTACAGCTCCTCTTGACCTATATCCATCTCTGGATTCAATACAGAGCATTCCGAAAAACAGTGCACAGAAAGATGGTGTTGATCAAGCAGCACTCCAGAAAATTTCTGCGCTTGAAGACGAGCTGACCTTTCTTCGTGCTCAGATTGCTGCAATTGTTTCAGCGCAGAGCTTGGGAAGCACTCCCTCACGTAAGCCCTTCTGGTTTGAAGCAAACCAGTGTTCCTTTTTTTGCTTTAGAGCTTGCCATGCCTGATACTGGTAGAGAACATCTTTAACTTTTCTGCCTGAAGATACACCAACTAAATTTACTGAATATAATATTTTGTTTTTCTTTTTGCTATTTGGTGCGCTTTCTCCCTTCTAGTTTGTCCTCTGCTTGCCAAGTTCAAATGCAATTGATCCTAAGCTTTACACTCTTTTCTTACACGCTTCATGTTAGTGAAGGAACTTAGTAACATCATTATCTGTAGGCCACCAATAACTGTTTAAAGAAGTTACAGACTATTAATTGTCCCTTTGGGGTTTTGCACTGTTTCTAACAAGTTAACAAAATAATGGGTAGAGAGAGTATTCTAAGTCAGTCAGGTTGGGGCTTTAACAAAAGCAAATGCTACAAACAGATGTGTCCTAGGTAGTTGGTCTCCAATATGCAATACTATCTTGTGACCTTTTATTTTCCCTTAAAAGTTTTGAGTCTCAATCGTCTTACTTGCAGATCAACCCCACTGTGGTTGCTGAAATACTTGGACTGGTGCGAGGTAGTTACTTTTGTGTGGCAGTTCTGTGATTCAGCTTTTCTGTTGGGTCTTCCTCTGTCTGTTCTCTGTTGCACTTAGTATTCTATTTTACATCTTTTGCTTCATACAGGTTATTGTAACCTCTAGACCATTGATCACTGTATGTAACAGCAGGCTGCTTTGCTGATTTATCTAGTGCCTAGTTTGAAGACACAAGTAGAGAAAATCAGAGCAGCACAAGACACCTCAGATTCGTTATTTCATGTATTCTGAATTTGTGGCTTTGAAGTAATGTTCTTTGTTTTAAGTTTGGTTCTTCTGTGTTGTAATGTGCAAGGTGTGTAAGAAAGTGCTTTCAAAGGGCAGTCTTATCTTGACTTAAAACTGATTCATCCTAGATGTTAATACATGTTGTTGTTTTTCTTCTCTAACTGTATCCAGAAGCCTTTAAAACACTCAGCACTCCAGATGGATTTTACCCACTGCCAGCCATGACTTCTACGCCACTGCCCGTCTCTCACAAACATTTTGTAATTCCCTCGCCTCCTCCACTTCCTTCTGGTGCACCATCTGCTGTTGGTGCTAGTAATTCTGCACTGGAACTTATAAAACAACGCCGAGCTGCAAGAAACAGTGATTCAACTGCAGCTGACAGTACTGATCACCAGAGGACAAAGAACATTCCCAGTATGATGGATGTTTTGAAAGACCTAAACAAAGTTCAGTTGCGAGCTGTTGAGAGGTAGGTTGGATTGGGTGCATCTCAGCAAGCCAAGGCTATCTAAGCATCAACAGCACTTCAGTAGCACCAGAGAACACCAATCATTTCAAGAGCAGCTAGTGCTGACAAACTGAAGTTGGCAACTTCTGAGTTTACAGTATGCAATGTAGGATACTTGTGACATGGCTTTTAGATGCAGTTAAAGCATGCTGACTATCACAGCATTTAAAACTACTCTGCTGCTTTAGTATGCAAATCTCAAGTTGGTATGGGGAGGTGAGAGGTTGTTTACAAGGTTGCATGCACAGTCACAGGAAATTGATCTGAAAAAATAACCCTTCTGGATTCACTGTGAAAGGCCAAATCCTCAGGGAAACTTTGGAAAACTACTGTCAGTGTACCCAAAAGATCCTGGTTCAAGCTTTGAAGTGTTAACAAAAACACGTGCTGTGTCATTTATTGAAAATGTCTCATAAATTTGTATTTCAATAGTGCAGTTGGATTATAAATATTTTTAGTGGTCAAATTTTTCGATGGTAAGTGCAGTTGACTTGTAACAAATGTTTTACTAAAGACTAGAACTCCTCTTCTGGTCTCTGCTATGCTAGGTGTAATAGAGATTACACCTTCAGAGTTCTTTTCTGAACTTCTTGGGTAGAAAAAGTAAGAGAAACTGAGACTATAATGAATATTTGAAGCTCTTAATGTGGGAAGAATGTCATTTGGCAAGACTTAATGCATTCTAATTTCAGCATTTTCTTAACTGTGAGCTTTATCCCTGAAAATAACTAGTGCAAAACTTGGGCAAATAATTTACATGCAAATCTAAAGCATGTCTTTATGCTTTTGATGACATTCTCACAGTAAATAAAGCAAATATGAAGTGCACTTAAGTAAACCTGTGTGTTTCCTTTATATATGGTTTCTTCTATATATTTCCATATATGGTGAGTGAAGAAAATGAGATGTTCAGGTTGATAGTTTTAATGTGTTGAGCAGGGGCATAATTAGGAGGAGGTTGGTGGTAGGTTGTACATCCAAAATGCTTTCTGGATGTGGGCATCTGCCTGTATTCTGAAGTAGAACTTAACTGAATAATGAATTCATGTTTTTGAGGGGAGTAACGATGATCAAAATTGTTCCAGTCTTTCTGACAGTAGTTTAATGTATGCACTGCAAAGGGAAGTCCTCTGTTCTCAGAAATTAAGAGCCTAAAGATCCCAGTTTTTACCACCCAAGCACAGTCTTACACATTGTTCAAGTGCTCTGAGGGCTTGTTTTTATAGGAAGTGTGAACTCGATCCTCTCAGGTTTTGTGCTAAGCAACATTTACTGTAACTGCCAGGCTTAGAACTTGGTGTTGTGAGTGTGCATTCTTAGGTACAAACCACCAGCCTGGAGACAGCACTTTACTAGCAGAAGTCTGAACACCTCTAGATTTTTCCACCCTGCTCCCCCCAGATATTTCAATGGTTAGAAAGTCTTATGATTTATTGTCTTGGAATAGTCACAATCTTCCGCATTTATGGTGAGTTTTGGGGTGTAGGTGCCGTTTTCATTTTTGAATTTAAATGAACCTAAAATGAATAAAATTTAAATCAAATTGTATTCACAGTGATTATGAAATACTTTAGTGGGATATTCCCATTAACATGCTTTAATATAACTTATAAATGACTTGGTATAAAAACTGCAATTTTGCCTTTTTTTTTTTTCTCATTATTTATTTGCAATACTTTAACACTTTGTGTTGATTTACTGCAATTTTTCTTCATGTAACAGCATCAAGTTGTGTTTTCAGGCTAAGAATGTGGCTGACAAGTTGTTTGGTGTAATTGTATCAGTTGTATTTGATGAATTGCTTTAAAGTTATGGCAGCATTATTTGTGTAATCAGAGATTTATAGGATAGGGTGTTTACAGAACTTGTGTCTCTAGGTTTTGGATCACTTGGGACAGGATTAGGGTCAGGAGACAGTAATTTATTTTTCTTTTTTCGTAGGTCTCCTGGAGGTACTCCTCTTTCTAAACCCAAAAAGAGGCAAAGTCCAGATTGGGATCCTGTTGCTCTACTAACTCACGCTCTAAAGCAGAAGTTTGCACATAAAAATTACGATGAAGATGATTCCCTGGACAAAGAAAATCATTCTTTTGATAGCTCTCCATTTTCTAGTCCTGAGGTGCCAGTGGTATGTTTTTATATAAAAATATGTGTTCGTATTCTTGAACTGACTGCTATTTTCATGAATAGTTGCAGGATTTTCACAAGCCTAGAACTTCTCTACAATTTTTTAAGCCATCAGCCTTGGTAGTTACTTTCTTTAAAGTATAATCAAAGCAGAAAATCTCAAATTATTTTGGGTGGATTTAGACTGGTAAATGCACTTCTGGATATGCAAAGAGAAAAAGCTTAGAAGACTGATTTTAAAAATTCAGCTCGTAGTTGATTGAACTATGGACAAGAAACTGTGTATTTAAGTAGTTACTGACTAATTTTTCAAATAATGATGTTAGGAAGGTACAGAAAGCTCTGACTAATATACACTAACTGTTCAGAAATTAAAATAAAGGCATAGTCTGTAATAATTTTCTTTGAGTGTAATTTCCACACGGTTTGAATCTTTATCCAAAATGAGTTGTGATTCTTTTGTAAAGCCCATGAAGAATACAGTTTTTCCTAGGAACAAGGAAGTGGTAGGCAGAGCCTTTGGACTAAGGTGATTCTGAGCACTGATTTTTATAGATCAGCCTGTGCCAGCTACCTGAGCTTATATAGTCCAGCAGTGCTGTTGGTTGGTTGTTAGGCATTTCCACAAACCTCAGAACTGCTCTGAGGAGATGGATAGAAATAGGTGGCACTAATTTAAACTGTCTCTCTGCTTAGCAATTCTATCTTTTTATTGTAAGAGTGACATAAAAGATTTGGGCTGTGGCATTTGTTATCCTAATGGAGGGAAATAGTAATGCAGAACATATAATGGAAATCCAGACATTCTTTGGAGGCCGCTCTTACATGTGGCTAGCTGTGTGGCTGAAAACTTGAGGAAAACTTATGTGTGTGTGTTCCTCTTGCCTAGCTATAATGATTTGATTTTATTTTATCTATTTCAGTTGCCACAAGGATTTTTCAAGCATGTATTTTACAGACTGCAGTGTGTCAACAGTTTTGGTGGAGTCTTAATAAATTTCTTTTGACTTTTTTTTCCCCAAGGGAAAAATTAAAACATCTTAAAAATAACCGTGCTGGTATTTTGGATGCTGTAGAGTCTTGCACTGCATAGCTGACATACCTAATTCTAGATAAAAAGATAAAAAATAGCTACTGGAACAACTTGTATATGGAATAGCTTTTGTTCCAGGATCTGACAGCTGGATTTTAAAGTCCTGGAAGAGAGACTGCATAAGGCCAGCATGTTCAGGAGTAGATACAAAAAAAATGGAATTTTTCTGGTTAAAGCAGAATAATCTTATGAGTTTGTAACCAAGCCTCTAATTGCTAACTGTTTAGTTTTTTGAAGAATAAATGTATTTAAACCAATTGCACAGACTTACTATTTCATTCTTTCTGTGTTGAGAGAAGTGCAACAAATATGTTTTTCTTGTAAACATCTTCTAATTCAGTTTCTTGGGTATAGTTTTAATTCTATCCCTGCTCCCCAGGTTGGACGCTGCAGTCTGAAGCCAAGTGCAAAACCCAGCCTTACAAGAGCTGATGGAATTAAGCAGGTACCAGCATGGAAAGCGAGAGCTCATATTTAGTGGAGACTTCCAAGGAAAATTCAGTTTGTATAAGTGGTGGGTCCACTTTGAAACTGCTGTAAGGTGCTGTAACGTGTTATTCTAGAAAGTATCTTTCCTATGCTATTGAAGTTTGGGTGTTGCAGGTTTTGTAGAATTACCTCTTCCTTCTCTTTGGTTTCTCAGTAGCCAAACTTGTGAATGTGGTGCTTTTACAAGAAGGACAGAACTGAAAGAAGTCTTCCATTGCTATGGAGCAGTGTCTTTGGAACCTGGGAAATTCAAGAAATCAGTGTGTGTGGGGGGAAAACAAAAATTTATTGCTGTGGGAGTTGAGGTGTATGGTGTGTTTGCGCTCCAGTGTAAATAACAAGGAAGTGTAAACTTTTTGTTAGTGTGTTATAACTGCTGTATATAATGGTAATACTTTTTCATGAGAGTGGCATAGTTGCCTTGGTTTTCTTTGCAGTTTGCTGATGCAACTCCTTATTCCATGTGTAAACAGTTTTCTAATTTATTTTGGGTCAGGAGATGAAGTTCCATGTTTGTGAACTTTGTGCTGTAAGTAACCTGCAGGTCGTCTATTAAATGCCTGTAATATGAGGGAGTTGCGTTCTGAGGTGTAAAAAAGACCTTGTAGAGAGATCTGCTTGCACACAGTATAAAGTCCGTATGTAAGTAAATACTAATTTCTATTTGGCGTGTGCATCTAACTCAGATT
This sequence comes from Edolisoma coerulescens, assembly GCA_013397115.1. Classification (NCBI taxonomy): domain Eukaryota; kingdom Metazoa; phylum Chordata; class Aves; order Passeriformes; family Campephagidae; genus Edolisoma; species Edolisoma coerulescens. The sequence goes on from VWZW01006867.1 coordinate 2,057,990, forward strand.
TGTTCACAAGAGCTTATAAAATAAAATTTCTTTGTATTGTAGGTGTGTGTGGTAGTGGCATTTTGTGTTGCAGACTCCTTTGTATCTTAAGAACTGATCTTATTAGGCAAGTTCTTAAACTGCATTATCTAAAACTAATTAAAGAACAGCTTATGTTTTTTCCTGCCAAAGTACTTAATGGAGCCACTTATTTACAAATCTATTACGATCCACTGCTTACAGTAGCTGCCTTCACTTGATCTTTTGTCTAAGAATCCTGATGTATAAAACCCAAATCCTGTCAGACTCTTGAATGTGTCCCTTACATCCCGTGTCTCTTCTATTTCCCCACTCACTTACACAGAGGAGACTGACAGCTGCATCCTCTCTTACTGCTGGATCTTATTTGCGTAGTTGTAAGAAATTGGTGTGCAAATACCATACTTGCATTTTGGTTTTAAAAATTATCTTTTTGACTAAAACTGCAGTTTAAGTGACTTGATATATTATGCTTCTAAAATTAAATCCTCTAGGTGTTTATTTCTTCTGGATTTAGTAATTACTGAATTTTATCATGCTCTCCCATTCCTTGATTGGTCCGTAACAGTTTGGCCTTTGCTTTCTTCCAAAATACGCATTTGCTGCTTTCTCTACCTAAACTTGACAATTGCTGTGAAATCCATACAGAATATCCAGCTCGGCCCCATACTTGGTAATTTTGCCCTCTTCCATCAAAGCTCCTCGTTGTCTTTTGCCTGCTGCTCTGGTCTCTGCTGTACAAGGGCAGCAGGGAGCGACAGTGCAGGAAGTCCATGCCGTGCCTGCTGAAGAGAGGACGTGAAGGCAGGTGAGTCCCAGTGAGCATAAGGGCTTTGAATTGGCTCCCTCTTACTCAGTATCTGTAGTGTGGTAAGGTGCAGCAAGTTATCTCCTGGTTTATATCAGCATTCCTAGATCCAGGGGATTTTGGGGTTTGTGGCCATGCTGTTGTGTTTGACAAACAGGATGGAATTCTTTCTTTGAGAGACTGAATTGTGTGCAAAGCCCTTGATACTATAGTTTCTCTTTCTCCCCTACATCAGTTGCTTTATGTGACCAGCAGTTTCTTCTCTTCAGGAAGAGCTATTATTTTGGACTCTTTTGCAATTTTACTGTTTTCCCAAGGGTTCATCATTTAACTAGAAATTTGGCCAACAGGAGCAGTTTGCGGTGAGAATTTTGGCTTTGGAAGTGTCTTCATTTTAGAAGGGACTTTTGAGAAATTTTTCAGTACCTCTTAAGACGACTATCTAGTGTCAGAAGCATCTGCAAATTTTAGTGAGCTGTGTGATCCTTCTGGTTGTTGGATACTCTGATTTTTGTCATTCTGATGTGAATTGTGCAATGATACAGTTTATAGCTGATCTGCTTCCTTAGGGAAAAGAATAAGTCATGGGCCATGTGACTTTTTTCCCCCATCCACACGTTATGAGAACAGATTTTTTATTTTATGTAGTTCCAGATGTAAAGAAGAAGTCTGTGGATGGCATCTGGTAACATCTGACAGTTTTCAATACTAAGAAGTTCCAAAGCTTGGAAATAGTTAATAATGAAAAGCTCTATCACACGTTGCAGAGATTTTTCTTTCAGAACTGATGGAAACGTGGCTTTGTCATCTCATTTTCTTTGACTAAGACTTCTGTATCAACAACTTGGAAGCAGTTTTAGGTTCTCTGAAACTTCCCGTGGCCACCTAGAATCCATTCCCTGTTTTACCTACAAATACCCTTGTTTGCATAAGGTCCCTGACTGAATTGCTCAGTCACAATGCAACTCAGGAGTTGTGCTATTGATCCTGGGAGAGGAGGAAGAGACTCAGGGATATGAGTGCTCTATTGGTCTGCTGGAACAATCTTGTGAAAGGTTATGCTCTCTTATCACTGGAGAAGTCTGAAAAAATTTACTCTCCTGTGACAGCACAGACTCTTTCCTGTGGGAATTTTTCTCTTCTTCTCCCTGTGTTCTATAAACAAAGATAAGGTTTGGATGTTATTGAAACTGTCTCTGGAATGATGGACAGTTCAACCTGGCCTATCGGCCTAGGGGGAGGTTTTGAATTGACCCAATCCAGAGGAACTTTCAAAAGTCTATATAAGTTTTAGAATTAAATAATAAAATCAGAATTCTGCCTCACCCGATTCAGCCTGGTTCTTGCACGCAGCTAGCGGCTCCACAGCAGCACTCTCCTACCACTCCCAGTGAATTTTTGGGCAGGATGTCTTCCTTCAGGAGATGCTGGGGTGGTCACTGGAGTGAAAGTTAGTTTTGTTTCTCTACTAGAAAGACTTAAAAAATATGCATATTATATCCAATTCTCCAGCTGATAAAATTGAAACCAGAGTAAATATTTCAAATGTTTTGAGTAAAAGCACTAGAAGGATAATGCAGTCCTTTAAAAACACTTCTACAGATTTTCTTCTCGGAGATCCTAAAGGATTTGAGTTCTCTATCAGTGAGCTTCCTGTTACAAGGAGACTAATGAATACAATCACCTGACAATTACTGTCAGAATATCACTGCTGACATACTCCTGTAATATACCAGACCTATCCAGATACTACTTGTGAGGAACAATTAATGTCATATATAATCTCATATATATTAATTATCATATTAATATATAATTATATAATTTCTCTGTATGTGTAGGTACAGAGTTTTTCGATAAAGGCAGAGCAGAGAGTATGCAACAGTATCCACTGCCTTCAGTCTATTCTTGTTGGGAATTAATTACACTGTTCTTTAGTCCCACCCGAATAGTAAAATGGTATATGGGGTGTTTGCAAAAGCCAAACTAACAAAGGGAGCCTGCTAAACAAGTTAGCCTTAAGTTACTGATCAGATGCCTTCGGGAAAGGAAGTTCTACAGGCAAGACTATTGAAACAACTGATGTCCCAGTGTTAAGCAAGGTCTGCAGCCAAATTTCACTTCCACTTTAATATGTTTGCCAGTGATTGTAGGTACCTGGGAGACATTTATCATCCTGATTCCTCTACCAGGTCCTCAGATCCCTGTGTTATTTACCAATACATTTTTCATAGTGACAGTGACTTCAGCTACATCTCTATTACGTTCCAGGTTTATCTGAATAATCTATTAATTAATTGTGCATGATTATTATAGGACATTGTTGCACATCTGTGTGAAAATGAATAGTTTACAGTGGGGAAGGTGCCCGGCTGTGCCTATTGTGTGCAAACAGAGAAGGACTGATGGGTGATGTGATGGTTGGAGGCATATTGGGCACAGTAACTATAGTTTTCAGTTCTCAGAGAAGTAAGGAGGGGAGTCAATAGAACTGCTATCCTGGACTTCTGCAGGACAGACTTTGGCCTTTCTAGGAGACTGGCTGAATGAATCTCTTGGGAGACAGTCCCAAAAGGCAAAGGAGTCCAGGAAAGATGGACATTCTTCAAGAAGAAAATGCTAGTGGCAGAGGAGGAGGTGGTTTCCATGGACTTAAAGATGAGCTGGTGGGGAAGACCAGCCTGGCTGGACAGGGAGCTTTGGCCTATGACCTTTGAAAGAAGGGGCAGGCAACTCGGGAGGACTACAAGGATTTTGTGAGGTAACTCAGGGAGAAAACTACAAGGGTCAAAGCCCAATTAAAACTTAGTCTGGCTACTGCAATAAAAGGCAGTAAAAAATGTTTCTATAAATACGTTAGTAATGACAGGACGGCCAAGGAGAAGCTCCATCCTTTTCTGGGTGTAGGGGGAATCATAGTGACAAAGGACAAGGAAGACGCTGAGGTACTCAGTGCCTTCTTTGTGTCAGCCTTTAATAGCTAGACCATTTGTTCCCCAGGTACCCAGCTGCCTGAGCTGGAAGACAGGGACAGGGAGTGGAATGAAGCTCCCATAATCCAAGGGGAAATGGCCAGTGACTTGCCGCAACACTTGGGCATGCACAAGTTTATGGGGCCAGACGGGAATCTACTGAAGGTACTGAGGGAGCTGGTGGAAATGGTCACGGAGCCACTTTCCATCATTTATCATCAGTCCTGGCTAACT